>JARBWK010000003.1:3714707-3815397 GCA_030556195.1 Anolis apletophallus | reverse complement strand
TTTCCCCTGTGTCCGAGGCCCCTTCCTTCTTTCCACACGGCCACGTCATCCCTCCACATGACCTGCCTCGAACTGGATTAGAGGAGTCTATGCGGCCATCTTGAAGGCCTCGTGGATAGAGATCAGATGTTGTAAATGCTCCAGGTGACGATTGTCGGTCCCGCCTGAGAAGTATCTACAGACCAAGGTGTCGTAGTTTCAAAAGCGGCCACAGCAAGCTCAAGGGGCGACTCTCATGCGTTCCCTCCCTCAACGTTCACACAGCGTTCCTGCTCAAGGTCTCATAGGATCATCCACAAACTACAACTCCCAGGATTCCATAGCATTGAGTGGGGTCAGTGCATTTGTTGCGCAAGAGAACACTCAAGGCCTTGTGAAACTACAACTCTACAAAAGGATACTAAGGAGGGGGCAAGGCTTAATTCTCTGCCAAAGATCCCAAAACTACAATTTCCAGGAATCCACAGCATTAGAATCCTAGAATCCTGGAGTTGGAAGAGACCTCGTGGGCCATCCAGTCCAACTCCATGGCCTTCAAAGCATCCCTGACAGATGGCCATCCAGCCTCTGTTTCAACGCCTCCAGAGAAGGAGCCTCCACCACACTCCCTTCGGGGCAGAGAGTTCCACTGCTGAATGGCTGTCCCAGTCATGTTCAGGTGGAATATTTCTTTCCTGTCATTTGAAGCCATTCTTCTGCATCCTCGTCTCAAGGGCAGCAGAGAGGAAGCCTGGTCCTTCCTTCTTAGGACTGACTTCCCCTCACATGTTTATCCATGGCCCTCATCATGTCTCCTTTCAGCCTTCTCTTCTGCAGGTTAAACATGCCCAGCTCTTTTAGCTGCTCCTCATAGAGCTTGTTCTCCAGACCCTTGATCCTTTGGGTCGCCCTCCCCAGGACACATTCCAGTGTAGAGTCAACATCTCCCTTCAATTGTGGGAAGTTAATGGTACTCCATGCAGTCATGCTGGCCACATGACCTTGGATGAGTCTAAGGCCAATGCCAGGCTGCTGCTGCTGCTGCTATTGGGGTGATGGTCCAAGCAGCTCCCTTTCCCAAAGTGTTGAGCTCCAAGGCTATTTGGAGAATGGGACCCAGCAGCTGAGTGTTGGGGGATTCTGGGAGTGGTTGGCCCAGGAAAATAACCTTTTCAGAGTCCTGACAAGGGATGTGAGGCCCCTTCATGCTGGCGGATAGCGGGGGGTTCTATGAGATATCATACACAGAGGTCACCCTTTGAAGGTCCAGTCCAGCACTGGTCAGGCTCTCACCTCTGACCTAATGGCCGGAGGATTCTGAGCGTGGTTATCTCCCAACACATAATTTTTCTGTGCTCTAGCCCGTGCCTTTCTGCTCCTCGGCCATGGCTGAGGTTGGGGGCATTCTAGGGATGGCCTTCACCCAAAGGAACTCTTTGACCCTGCTGTCCATCAGTGGTCAGCCAGTCTTCCTCTCTGGCCCTCTGCATCATGGCACTGACCAAGGGGGTTTGGGGGTTTCTCAATCCGCAGAAGCACTACGTGCGCGAGATCCAGAAGCAGATGCTTCTGCGTAAGGAGGAGACCACGGAGCTGTGGGAGACGCTCACCTCTTTGCAGCAGGAAGTGGAGATCAAGACCAAGTATATGGACAACGTCAACAGAAAGGAGGAAACCATGAAAGTGAAGAAAATCTGGATTCTGCTCCACAGAACGGAGCCTTGTGTGTTTGTCTAGAGTCCTGTGGATGTGCTCTGAGGCCCCCGTTGCTGCTACTCAGCGACCACCATCTTGGCTTCCTTCCTAACCAGCGGTTAGGCTGGTCAGCTGTTACGGGCCGGCAGCTGAGTTAGCGAAGTGCGACATAAAATCGGCATTTAGGTTACTCCCGGTCCACCCAGAGGACTTTGATCTGCTGGGCTTCTGTTTCGAAGGGCAGTTCTACATGGACCGAGCTCTCCCGATGGGTTGCTCAGTGTCGTGCGCTGCATTTGAAACATTTAGCACATTTTTAGAATGGGCCCTGAAGGCCAAGGTGGGACTAAAAGGGGTAGTGCATTACCTGGATGACTTCCTATTCGTGGGACGCCATGGGTCAGGGCAATGCGACTCTTTGTTACGCACGTTTCAATGTTTGGCAAAGGAACTTGGGGTGCTGCTAGCGGAGGAAAAAACAGAGGGCCCAAAACAGTATTGACTTTCCTGGGGGTCGAATTGGACACGGTGAACTAGTTTTCCAGGCTGCCGGCCACCAAAGTCGCAGACCTGAAGCATAGGTTGGAACAATTCGTCCATTGAAGGAAAGCCACTTTAAGGGAATTCCAAGAATTAATTGGTCACCTAAATTTTGCCTGAAAGGTGGTTGCTCCGAGCAGGGCATTCTTGCGCAGATTATGTGATGCTATATCGGGCGTTTCACTGCCGCATCAGGGTCACTCAACACATGAAATCAGACTTGGCAGTTTGGCAGCAATTTCTCCAAAATTACAACAGGATTTCATTTTGGTGTCAGGAACTACTGGTTAAAGACGCCCTTAAGGTGTTGCCCGATGCATCAGGCGCCATAGGGTTCGGCGTATACTTTGACGGGAGCTGGTGCGCGGAACGGTGGTCCGAAGATTGGCATGCGAAGGGCATTACATCTGACCTAACCTTCTTGGAATTCTTTCCTATCTTAGTGGCTGTCTATCTCTGGGCAGACAGATTCACTAATTCCACAGTTCACTTCTGGTGTGACAACATGGCCACGATGCAAGTCATTAATACCTTAACATCCAAATCACCCCGGGTTATGGGGGCAGTGCGTTTATTCACGTTGCACTGCTTGAGGTTTAATATTCTGTTTCGGGCATTCCATATTGCGGGGCTTGACAACTCCCTAGCTGATGCTCTGTGTCGCGCCGCTTAGGCCCCTCAGCCAATGAGAGCTGAGGAGGCGGGACGAGCAGGAAACAATGAACAGGAGGAAATAGTGGAGCGGATGATGAGTCTTGATGTGTGTCCAAACCCCAGCGATCACAAAGGGATGACCTCAAGCTGGGTCCCTTATTGTCCTGAGTGTGTCAAATAAACATTTTGGTCTGGCGAGGAAGCCACACCCCGGGCGACCCTTTGCCTGTGATATAGCCTATCGATGATATCTTGCTTCTGAGGTCAGGCCAGAGGAAATTAGAGGAATGGGTGAAGCTGTCAGAAAATGCAAGCTTCCCGAAGGCTTGATATTCCTTTGTTGGTGAGTTGGCGAGATTGCCAGGGGGCAAAGAAAATCAGGGGGGCAGGCCCCGAGAGCTGGTTGCTTATGCCTACAGGGGCATTAATCCTTGGGTGGGCGGACTCCGAGGCCCAGAGGAATGCCCGCTGCTATTGTCCACGCAAGAGGCGCTTAGTAGCCTATTGTTTAGGGAGTTGGCTCAGGAATAGGAGTTTCCTCCTGAACCTTTGCATATCGGGGTCACGGAAAGGTGGCATCTCTTATATTTCTTATATTTCATAGACGGGAACACAGGGGGGGGGGGTTATGCAGGGAAATACATTCATAGAAGGGGAAGGGGAAATATTTCATCACATGCCAACCTGTCCCTCCCCCCAGAGTCCATAGAAATTCATATTTTGGGCTTAAAGACAGCAAAGGACATCATGTTATACTATGGAGAGGATAAAGTTGCACTTTTATTGGGGGATTTGTTACAATGTGAGGTTCTGGGGAGAAAGCAAAGTAAACACAGACTGCTTGTTGAGGCTGCTGCTGTGACCACACTCCCAAAAGGTATGATGGGTTCCTGATCTGCTGGGAACCGAATGGACAGTCCTTTCACAGCCACCGGACCAGTGGGCACCTCCCAGAACATCACGTGCTCAACTGTCAGATTTGCATGTTCCTCCTCTTCCTCCTCCTCCTGCCCTGGGTTTGATGGCACTTTCACACTCCAGTTACTTCCAGACAGGCAGGCAATTCGCAAAAAGGTCATCCGGGTCTAAAGCTAGAAGGAAAGAAAGCCTGGCTTCCCGTAACAAGGAAACGGCTCAAGGTTGGTCTGCATGCAGCAATCCCCAAGTACATCCCACAGCTCACCTTGGCCTTTACAGACACCTGCTTTTCACAACCCACCAGGTCCGTATGGCCTGAAACACCTTCTCATTGCCAAGCCAGAGCTCTCCCCCTGCCATTCCTTCTGGTCGGGGTTTGAGCAACATGAAGCCAGGAAATAAGATGGGGAAACGCAGCCCAGAAGAGGTCAAGGGGCAGCACAGGAATATCTGGCCAATCTCAATGAATTAAAATGTCCAGAAGCAGAGGACGCAATAAAGGAAATGCAGCACAAAACAGGTCAAGGGGCAGCACAGGAATCTCTAGCTAAAACCCAAAGATGAAGCAGCCAGAAAGGTGAGTGCGAAAAACACACACAGTGCAAATAGTTATGTAGGAGGTACATACCCTGAGAGTTTATAGGAAGACGATCAAAGAATGGATGACAGACATCAATGGGTCAGTGTCCTGGTTGAAATAACAGGTAACAGAGTGATAGCCCCATTGAGGAAAATATAATTTGATGATTTCGGTTACAAGATCATTGATGCTTAATGAATCGTTAAGCCCTAAGGGATACTCTGCTGACAGTGTGATAATCCATTTGGCTCCAGCTTGAATGAGTGCTTTGATTAAATTGCCATAGGGTTTAGTATTAACTCTTTCCAAGCCTAAAAAAACCAAAAAGTCTCACAGCTATGCTTTTGTGCTTTGAAATGAGAGCACAGTCGCGAATTCTCAGCTATATTGTGAATACAGGAAATGTGTTCCAGAATGCTGGTGTGTAGAACCCGGCTGGTTTGATCGACGTAAACATAATGACAAGAGACTGTGATGGCGTACACGAAGGCAGAAAAAGACCATGTAAAGTTGCCTCTAACCTTAATTGATTTGGATTTATGATTATTGTAAACCACTATTATTATTATTATTTGTAAATTAGATCTTTATATTTAATCCATGCTTTCATTAAAGGAGCTTTTAATATATGATTCACAAAGTTTTTATCTTGTTTAGTTTTATTATAGAATAGGTAGGCGTGCCACCCAAATTTGTTCTCCCAACCTTCTGCATTTAGTAAGTCCTTGTCCTTTACTTCCAGCCATTCTTTCAGGTTCTCGAGGCAATTCGCTTCGTGATAAGCTAATAGGTCTGGAAGACCAAACCTCCATTTTGGGGAAGTTCTTGAAGAAATTTTAACTTTATCCTGGGTTTTTTTCCTCTCCAGATGAAGGTTGACAGATCAGATGGCCACCTTTTTATTAATGTTTGATTCTTCAGGATTGGCAACATCTGGAAGAGAAAGTTTAAGTTGGGGAAGATTTTCATTTTCACTGTGGATATCCTACCTAGTAGGGACAAATTGAATTTTTTTCAATTTTTCCAAATCTTCTTTTATCCCTTTTCAGGTTTTTTCATAATTGTTTTTAGTCAGTTGGCAATTTTTGGCTGTGATATTTATCCCTAGATATTTTATCTGTTTTGAAATCGGTATGCCAAATTTCTACTCTAACTCCTGGGCTTCTTTATTCTCCATGTTCTTTGTTAACATCTGGGATTTTTTTAAATTTAATTTAAAGCCTGATACTTTACCGAAGTCTTCTATTTTTTTAATCAATTTTCCATATTTTCTAGTGAGTTCGTTATCACACATGCCAGGTCATCTGCAAAGGCGTATGTCTTATATTTTCTATTCTTAATTGTCAACCCTTTCACCTCATTATTGTTAGCTATATCTTTTAAGAGTAAGTCTAGTACAAAATTAAATATTAAGGGGGAGAGGGGGCATCCCTGTCTCATGCCTTTATGAATTAAGATTTTTTTTATTTCTGTCCATTTACTAAAACATGGGCCTGTTGGGTTTTATATATGGCTTTAATTGCTGTAGAGAAGTTATAGCCAATTTCAATTTCTGATAGAAGGCTTTCTATTATTTTCCAATTTAACTGATCAAACGCCTTTTCCGCGTCAAGGAAGGCTATTGCTGTTTTCACTCCTATGTTCTTGTCCAGGTATTCTATGATATTGATTATGTTTCTAATGTTTTTCTTCATGTATATCCTTGGGAGGAAGCCAGTTTGGTTCTGAGTTATCCACTTGTTTAAGAAGTCTTTGAATCTTGTGGCCAACATGTTGGCATATATTTTATAATCTAGATTTAATAATGCTATAGGCCTGTAATTCTGCACTGTATCTGGGTCCTTCTCTTCCTTGTGTATAACAATAATTTCGGCCTCCTTCCAGCTTTCTGGCATCTCCCCCTTCTTTATAACTTCATTCATCACCCTTTTTAGATGTGGTGTTAGTTCCTCCATGTTTTTGTAATAAAGTCTGAAATCCCGTCTGGTCCTGGAGATTTTCTGGTTTTTAAATTCTCAATAGCTTTATATATTTCTTTTTCTGTTATTTCCGCATTAAGCAGTTCTTTTTCCGCCTCAGTTATATGTGTTAATTTTTGTTTACCTAAATATTCCTGAATGTTTTCTCTATTTGTATTATCCTCTTTGTATAATTCTTGACAATACCTGACAAATTCATTTATTATTTCTTCATCTTTTATATAGATTTGTCCATCTCTTCTGATCTTTGAGATCACATTTTTGTGTTTTTCCTTTTTAAATTGATACGCTAGCAATTTCCCTGCTTTGTTTGCGTTTTCTTTTTTAAAAAAATGATTTTCAATTAATTGTGATACAATAAAATAAAATAAAATAAGAAAAGGGTATAGTGAAATGGGATAGGGGGTTAATAAGAGTAGGGTTTGTAAAGTTAATGGTGTGACGGTTCAGTTTAGAAGGGTACCTGGGTAGGGGTTTAGAATAGGAAGGGGGAGGGTGACAAGAAAACAAAAATAAAAACAATGTATACACACGGTGACTTCCATTCCTCTTCTTGTTGGATATTTCCTACAGTCCAAAAATTTCTTTGTTTCCATATATTCTTCAAATAAAGTCAATTCCGTTGGTTTCCTTAGGTTTCCCGTATTTCTTCTCAGAAAAAAGGTTAATTTGTCCATATCTTTTATATCGTAAATCTTATCTATCCATTGGTCTATTTTGGGTAGTCGGTCTGCTTTCCATTCTTTAGCAAATACCATTCGTGCTGCTGTTGTCATGGATGTAAATAGAATGTCTTTATTTTCCTCCAATTTAAATTCGCTATCGTTTAATCCCAATAGGTAGTATTCTGGCTTTAATGGAAATTTCAATTGTAATATAGATTGGGTTTCTTTATGGATATTTCTCCAATATTCATTGGTTTTTGGGCAAGACCACCACATATGGAAATAACTTCCTATGTGTGATTTACATTTCCAACACTTTGATTGACTTTTATTGTACATAATGCCAATTTTTTTTGGAGGTATGTACCACCTATAGAACATTTTCAGCCAATTTTCCTTAAGACCTGATGCGTATGTATACTTCAGTTTTTTGTTCCATAGTTTATGCAAGTAATTTAATTTAATTTGTCTACCAATATTTTTTGCCCAAATTACCATGCAGTTTTTAATTTCTTCTGTTTCTGTCTCCCAATCTATAAGCTTATTGTAAATTTTGGTTATATTTTTCCTGTCCAATTTAATCATTTGTAACCAAAAATCTTCTTTATCATGAAAGCCTATTTTTTTATCTTGATTATATGTATTTTTAATCTGGAAATATTGTAACCAAGTTATATTTTCTAGAGTTTGTTTAACTTCCTCTTGGGATTTTAACTCATAGCTCCCATTATTATTTTTTAGCAGTTCCTCATATGTTATCCATCTCGACCAACCTTGTAGTCTTCTCTGCTCCGCTTCAATGGGAGAGACCCATCGAGGTGTTTCTCTGTAGAAGAGTCTTTTATATTTGTTCCAAACTTTGAGCAGCGCGGATCTGATGAAATGGTTCCCAAAGTTTTTCTCTACCTTAGCTTTCCCGTACCAGAGGTAGGCATGCCACCCCAGTCTTAAATTGAAACCTTCCAAAGTCAATAACTTCTCTTTTTTAATGAAATCCAATCCTTAATCCATTGTAATGCACAGGCCTCAAAATACAGATTAACAATTTATCAAATCTTCCGAGATTTCGTCTTTTGTGTACAATTCTTTATAAAATGTTAATAGTTTCATTCGTATCTCTTTGTCTTTAAGATAGATAATTTTACCTTCTTTAATTTTAGTGATATTCTCATGTTGTTGTTTTTTGTTAATTCTCCTTGCCAACCATCTGCCAGGTTTATGGGCATTTTCAAAATAATCTTGTTTTAAGTATTTATATTGTTTCGCAAACTTTTCCATTTCCAAATGATGTTTTTCCCCCTTAAGTCTTTTTAGTATCTTTGTAATTTTTTGGTTTTGCGGGTATCTTTTCAATTCCTTTTCATTCTTCAATATATCTTTTTCTATATTTTTCACTTTTTTATTTTTTATTATGATACTATTTTGTGAAATGAAATTGCCCCGCATTACCGCTTTAAAAACATCCCATATTATCTGTTGTTTGACTTCCCCAGTGTCATTTAATTCGAAATATTCTGTTATGAGTTTTTTGTTATTTTCTATATCTGTTTCTGTCTTTATTAAATTTCCATTTAACCGCCATCTCTTCGTTTTGTTTGTTGAATTTTAATATAGTTCCATTGGGCTGTGGTCCTAATTATATCTTGGTAATATTTTCAAATTATCAATTTTTGTGGCCAAAGAGTTTGATAGCCATATCATATCTATTCTAGACCATGACTTATGTCGGCTAGAATAGAATGTATAGTCCCTTGAGTCTTGATTTATATGTATCCACGCATCTACAAGGTTCCGATCTTCTTTCAATTTTAAGAATGTCTTTGGAAGTAATCCTTGATCTTTTCCTCTAGATCCCTTATTATTGTTTGATCTATCAATTCTTGTGTTTAAGACACCATTGAAATCCCCTAGAATTATCAAATTATCATATTCAATTCCCTGTATGTTGTCTTTCAGGAACTTTATGAATTTGGTTTTAGGGCCATTTGGTGCATAGATATTGCACAATAATGTTTTTTCTTTCTGTGTGTGGATCATTACTCCCACCACTCTTCCCTCTGTATCTTTAAATTTTAATTCTGAGTTTATACATATGTAACCACACCTCTTTTCTTTTGGTCAGAGGAGGAAAAATATTCCTTCTCTAATTTCTTCTGCCTTAAATGTGAAATATGTTTGTGGGAAATATGAGTCTCTTGGATATTTACAATTTGGAATTTGCCTTTAATTATATTTTGAAAGATACGTTTTCTCTTATTTGGACTGTTAAGCCCATTTGCATTAAGAGAGTATACTCTGAGTGGTTGACCCTCCATCATCTAATAATTTGTTCTCTTTGTCTGGCCTCTCCCCTTCTTCTCCTGATGAAGTGCCTTCCGTTGTCGATTCCTCTGTTCCATTGGGTCTGGCCGCAGCCTCATCCATTTTCTTTTGTTCTTCTTCTTCTGGCGAATTGAATCGGCGTCTTTTCTTTTTTTTGTGCTTTCTAGGAGATGATTCTGGTTTTTGTTGTTGTTGTTGCTCCTTTGGTGGTGTGACTTCCTCTCTTTTTAATCTTTTGAAAAACTCTTTGGCTTTTTCCTCTGGCGTCACCCAGTACCTTTGGCCTTTATATGTCGTCATAATGCCCTCTGATCTTTCCAATCGGAATCTGATGTTCACTTTCTTCAATTCTTCAGTTAAGAAAAAATAGTTTCTACGCTTGTTCAGAGTCGATGTTGGTACTCCTTCCAGCACTATAACTTTCTTCCCTTTGAAAAAAATTGGGTTTTTGTTAGTCCAATATAATATTTAATCCCTTGTTGTTTTTCGAACAAAATTGATTATAATATCTCTGGGTGTTTTGTGTTCCTTAGCATAATTACTTTGTACGCGGTAAGTACGGTCAATTTCTCTGTCTATCTCATCTTCCCATTTGTCCAAGACCCCCGTCAATATCTTCATTAATTTTTTCCTTAAATTCTCCTGGTCTTCCTCAGGAGGATTTCTCAGTCTCAGCTGATGCTCCAGTTCTTTTTGTTGTAGTCTTTCATAATTCCTTTCTAATTTTTCATTTCTAGTATTTATACTTTCCATTTCCTTATGTGTCTTGTTTTGGATTTTTTTTCCAATTTTTGGTTTTTGTCCTTTATCTCCATCACATCTTGATTGACTTTGTTTAGGTCTCTTTTAATATTGCTGATGTCTTCTTTAAGTTCTTTTTACATGTTGTCTAGTTTATCTTGTGTCTTTCTTTGTTCTTGGTTTTGCTGTTCTAATAGACTTTTCATTTCCATTTTTGTTTCCAGTTGACTTTCTGTCATCTTCTGGATTTCTCTCATTATATCTTTCATGTTTATCTCCTCTGGTCCTAGTCCTGATCCTGAACCTCTGCGAAAGGATAGTCTGATGTCTTTTGTATCTCTCATATCTCGCATGTCCATCTTTGTCTTGGTTGCTTGCATTTTCTCCTTTTAGTTTTGCCCCCCTGAAGTTTAATATATTTGATATTTTGAGTATTTATTTGACTTGTAGTTTGCACCTCCCAACACAGATGGCACAAATTCCCTTTTGTCCTATAAATCTTTATATGTATGGAATGCACCTTGGTCTTCCCTTCACCAGGTGGCGCTGTTCCCTTTCGAGACACTCCGTGTCTTGATTAGTCTTCTCCTTGATTTGTCTTTTCCCTGGTTCTGTATTGACTGTCTTCCGCCCTTGATGTATCTGGCTTCTCCCCTTCTTATGTCACTTCCTGTTCCTTTCTCCCTCCTTCTCCTTCAGCTTCAGTCGGGGTTTCCGCCCTTCCCTTGTTTACTCCATGTTGGGGGCTGGGGCTAGGATCCAGCCTTTGTTCTTTTGGGGGGATCTTGCGACTCCAAATTTTCTTTCATTTTGTCATCTGTTCTTCTTAGGGTCTTTGTCTATGGGGTCAATTATATGGCACCATTTTTTATAAAATTCACTTGCCGCTTCTTCCGTATCAATCCAGTATTTTATTGTTCTAAATGTACATTGTAGACCTTCTATTTTATTCCATTTGTATTTAATTTCATTTTCTTTTAAAGCATCCGACAAAAAATAGTATTTTTTTCTATTACCCAAAACTGCTGTAGGGATCTCTCTCATGATCTTTATTGGTTTTCCCTTAATAGTATAAGGAGTAGAGAAGTGGCTTCTTGTGATTTTTTTCTTTAGTCTTGCAAGAGTTGTACTGCACAATAATGTCTCTTTCTGTCTTGTTTTTTCTCGAGTACGCTGTGCTGACCCGGTATGCTTTTTCGATTAATTCTTCCATTATTTCTTCTCCCTTCTGAAGGAGTTGCGCTGACATTTCAACCATTAGCTTCATATTCCCCTCAGGGTTTTCTTTCTCCAGCTCTGGCATCCGTCTAATTCTAAGTATAAAATCTTTCTGATGTGTCTCTAGTTGAATGGTTTTTTAATAAGGTATTGTTGAATGTGGTGGAGCTCCTTTGTCTTCCTCTGCTCAGACTGGATTTTTATTTTAGTCTCTGTATCTTTTCTACCTTTTGTATAGACATATAACTTTGTTTCTTATGGTGGCTACATCCTTTTTCATTTCTTTCCTTAGCTCTTGAATCCCTTCTTTAATCTGCTTTCTCTCTTCTATACCTTTCCCTACCATTTCATTCATTTTTTTCATTTCAAATATCATTTCATTTTTCATTTTGAATATCATTTCTTTAAATTGATCTCTAATATTCATCTCTTCTTGAAATGAGTTTCTTCTTCCTGCTGTATTCTTGATTTCTCTATCAAATTTCCTTCTTGTAGCCATCATTATGATTTGAGGACTGTGTTTTCCTTATAGACTTGCTTATCGTCTCCTAATTGTCTCCTGTTTATTTATTTGTTTATTTTTTCTTCCTTCCTACCTTCCTTCTTCTTATCTGTGAGAGATTGATTTGGAGTTTTCTTTGGGATCTTTGGGGTCTCTCTTACCCTTACTTTGTCTTCCCTTCTTTCCTTCTTCCACCTTTTATTTTGCTTCTACTCCACTGGTCTGTATCGTAGTGACGGCTCCCCGCCCACTCCGCAGCCTTTACGCTTCCCCCGTTGTTTCTGCACCTTCCTCCGCTCTCCTCGGTTCTTCTCGGTTCTTCTCGGCACTCCTCGGCTCTCCTTTGCTGCTCAGGCCTCTCTAGGAGATTGGTCCTCCACCTTGTTTATCTCTCCCGGATGCGTCTTGCCCAAGTTGCCCCCCCGGAAGTGCCTCCGCATCTCCGCGATTATCCCTCCTCACGAATAGGTAGGGTTTTTCCTTTAATGTTTAATTATTCTTTCTGTCTTTCTGTTTTCCTGGGGGGTTTCGCTCCTTTTGCTGAGATTATCTTGTAGTCTCAGCTTTGTTTTACTTTATCTTTAACTTTATCTTTAATATCTTCGGTAGTTCTCACTACATTCCCTCGTACCTCTCATGAAGTGACCTCCAAATTTCTCTTCTTTGCGTCCTCTAATCGCCTTGTGCTCGATGTCTGTGGTCCGGAGGGTTTGTTCTGTCTTTGTTCTGATTTTTCCCACTCCTATATGCTCCGTCTTGATCTTCTTGGAGTGCCTGGGAGGATGGGTGTTGTGGCGCTTCTCCTCAAAGGACGCGGACGCCGCTCCCAGCTGCCGGCCCTATGTCTCAGGTTGCTCGGGGGGGGGGGGGTTCACCCGTCTCTTGAGGGAGACAGGAGTCTTCCTCCCTTTCACCAGCAAGCCTGGACTTGGACACCTTCCCTTTCTCCAGAAGGTGTCGGGTTAATGAAATTTCAATCCAGCTTTCTGCAGTTGGGTTCCGAGCTCTGTTGGAGCTCACCTCTTAGGCTACCACCTCCATCTTCTCCCTGACCGGAAGTCGGAAACAGAGGCAACCTCTGTGTGCTCCTAAACTAAAATCACCAAACTAAATTAAAGTCACCAAAATTGCACAGGAACCACATAATCACCACTCTCCTCAAAGAACATCTCAAAGTTCAGGGAAAGACATCATCCCCTTCCCGGTAAAGCCTTCCCACAGTGCTGGCATTCCTTTTTTTAAAAAAAAAGTTTTAAAAGAGCTTTATTGAAGAAAACACATAACAATAAGAAGAATGAAAAAAGATTCACAAAGAAGACATAGAGCCCCCCCCTCCCCCCACCCCACGTTTACCATCCGTACAAACAGGTTACCATCTACACAACAGCACAACATTAACCATACATCACAGTTAAAAGAGATGTTGACTTCTCATCTCGAATAAAGATATTCCTGTTTAACTCATTTGGTGGAGAGATTACTAAAATTATAAGAACTTAGATATTTAGCCCCTTAAGATTAACAAGCTTCTTCGCCTTCATGAATTCAACAAAAGGGGCCCATGTTTTGTCAAAAAGGTTGGTGGAATCTTCTCTAAGCAGGTAAGTAAGTTTATCAAGTTCCGCAATTTCTAAAGCTTTTGTTAGCCATTCTTCGACATTGGGTATTTCCGATGTCTTCCAATATCTGGCTAATACAATTCTTGCTGCCGCAGTTAGATATGTGAGTAACTTTTCAGTTTCCTTGTTAGTTTGTGGTCCTGAAGTGTTCAACAAATAAAATTCTGGTTTGTTTGGGATAGTCATTTTTAACATTTTTTGAATCAGATTATTGACAGAGTTCCAATATTTCTTAACCTTTCTACAAGTCCACCATTGGTGAAAGAAAGTGGCCCGTTCTTGCGAGCATTTCCAACAAAGATCGTTGTTATTTTTTGAGATTTTTGAAAGCTGGCACGGAGTTAAATACCACCTGTAAACCATCTTATACATATTTTCTTTTAAATAATATGAATAGGTGTACTTCTGTTTAATTTTCCATATTTTTTCCCATTCTTCCTTGGGGATATTTTGGCCTAGATTGGCTGACCATTTGGATAAATACTCATTTACAGGGTTTTTTTCCTCATCTACCTCGAGCAAGAATTTATACACTAGATTTACTGTTTTGTTTTTAGATTTAAGCCAGAGTTTCTCGCCTCTTGGTTCATTCCACTCCCAGCCGGTTTGTTTATCCGTCTCAAATCTTTTATTAATTTGATGATAATGGAACCAATTCAATTTATATTGTGGAATTTCTTCTAATTTCTTTATCGTAATATCACCTCTATCTTTTTCGATAATATTCTTGTAAATTAATCTATGTTCGTCTTCATTTCTTTTTATCTTAAATGCCTCACTTGGGGAGGTCCATAGTGGAATTTTAGTATACAGGATTTTTTTTAAAAAAAATCCATACTCTAAGGAGTGAAGATCTGATGATATGGTTGTTAAAACCTTTATCTTGTTTTATTTTGTCATATATTAAATAGCCATGCCAGCCAAATTTCAGGCCGTCGCCTTCTAAGTTAAGTAATTCTTTGTTATCTAGCTCCACCCAGTATTTTAAACCCTCTATACAGTTAGCTTCATAATATTTAGTCAGATTTGGAATTCCCAGGCCTCCATTTTCCCTTCCTGCTTGGAGAGCTTTTGACTTGATTCTTGCCTTCTTACCTTGCCAGGTAAATTTGGTAAGTTCAGCTTGCCATTTTTCAACATGTAATTATTTTTTAAGATTGGGAGCATTTGAAAGAGAAAATTGATCTTTGGAAATATTTTCAATTTAATTGTAGAAATTCTTCCGAGGAGGGATAAATTATGAGTTTTCCCTCTCTTCAAATCATTTTTTATATCTGTCCAAACTTTTTCGTAATTGTTTTTGATTAATTGACAATTATTGCAAGTAATATTAATACCTAGATATTTGGTCTTTTTAGTCACCTCCATCCCTGATATTGATTCGATTAGTTTTTTTTCCTTATCTCCCATATTTTTTACAATAATTTTTGATTTATTCCGGTTTAATTTAAAGCCCGAGACCTCGCCAAATTGTTCAATTTTGTTAAGCCACATATTTATATTTTTTGTCGGATTATCAATTATACAGACAAGATCGTCCGCAAATGCGTAGATCTTGTAGCTGATTTTTCCTATTTTCAGGCCTTCGAGTTCTTTGTCTTCCACTACCTTTCTTAGGAGTAATTCCAAAATAAAATTGAAAATAAGGGGAGAAAGCGGGCACCCTTGTCTAGTGCCTCTTTGTATATTTATTTCTTCTGATTTTGATCCATTTACAATAATTGATGCACTTTGTTGCTTATAGATATTTGTAATAGCCATAATAAAGTTGGTACCCAAATCCAGTTCCCTCATAAGAATTTCAATAATGTCCCAGTTTACCCGGTCAAAAGCTTTTTCCGCATCGATGAAGGCGAGGGCGATCTTAGTGCCAATGTTTTTATCTAGATGTTCAAGTATGTTTATTACCGTTTTGATATTCTGTTTCATATGTCTTTTGGGAAGAAAGCCAGTTTGGTTTGTCCCAATCCATTTGTTTAAAAACACCTTAAATCTAGAAGCAAGAATACTTGTGAAAAGTTTATAATCTAAATTTAAGAGGGATATGGGGCGATAGTTACTTATTATTTCCGGGTCTTTTTCCTCCTTAGGGAAGATAATAACATTTGCGGTCATCCATGATTTGGGAATTTTGCCATTTTCCAAGATATTATTCATAACCTTCCTAAGATAGGGAATTAGTACATCTTTCATCATTAATAAGCTTCAGAGAATCCATCAGGACCTGGAGCTTTTCCAGATTTTAATTGTTTAATCGCAGTTTCAATCTCATTAACTGAGATTGGTCTGTTTAGTTGTTCCCTAGTAGTTTCACTCACCTTATCAAGTTTCTCTTTGCTCACATAATTTTGTGTAATTTCTTTATTTATATTTTCTCCTTTATAGAGTTCCTGGTAAAATGTTTTAAATTCTTTTAAAATTTCTTTATCCGTAGTAAGTTCTCTATCCCCTTTTTTTATTTTGTTAACAATATTGTTTTGTTTCTGGTTTTTTTTTTTTTATTAGAGATTTTTATTGCGCATAAAAGAAGACAAATACAAGATAGTACAATCAAAACATGCCCCCTCCCCCTGGGCATAGGGAAGCCCTGGGTGGAGGCCCACACCTGTACATACCCATCACCACATCCATCCCCTACATTGTCCCCAGCTCATACTCCCCCCTCCCTCTTACCTCCCCCTGTACAGAACCGAGAATAAACTTCCTAGACATTTTGGGGTAGTTACCAACCTTTGGGATAGTCCATCTTCGGTATCCCTATTATAACCTTGGGTCTTTTGGGTTTGCTTTCACTAAAAAAGAAAAAGTTTATATTTGGCCTCTATAGCTCTACCACCTCGTATTTGGTCTTATACGTATTTATATTTATTTTTTCTTATAAATTCGATAAACTTCTCCCAATTGGTATTGCTCGCCGGGTTCTCATTTCGTGCTAGCCTTTGGGTCAGTAGATCCATATTCATGATATCCAAGGATTTTACCATCCAATCATTGAAATCAGACGTTTCCTTTTTTTTCCATTTCCGAGCAATACACAGCCTAGCTGCGGTGGCCAAATAAAAAAAAAATTTGTCATCATTTGTCTTTATTTGAAAGTCAAAAATTCCCAACAGGAAATACTCTGGTCTAAATTCGAAGCCTATTTTGAGAATTTCTCTAATCTTGTGGTATATACACCACCAAAATTTTTAACAACTTTACATTCCCACCACATGTGGAAAAATGTTCCCACATGTTTACCACATCTCCAACACTTCTCGCTAGTTTTGCCCTTACTAAATTTTGCTAGCTTCGCAGGTGTCATGTACCATAAAAAAAACATTTTAATCCAGTTTTCCTTAATATCTGTCGCGTAGGCGTATTTAAGCTTTCTCGTCCACACTGCCTCCCACTGAGCCATGTCGATGGTGTGTCCCACCATCCCTGCCCATTTTACCATGACTTCCTTAACTTGTTCCTCCTCCGTTGCCCATAAAAGAAGTTGTTGGTATATTTTTCCTATAAGTTTCTTCTCCGTTTTTAGGGCCTTGTCCCAGAAGGTCTCCTTTAGTGAGAATCCCCTTTTTTTATCTTTTTTAAAATTTTCAGATATTTGCCAGTATTGGAACCAGGTCACTTTAGGTTCTATTTTTTGGATTTCGTCCAATGTCTTGAGGCTTATTTCCGCCTGGTTGATTTTAAGGAGGGATTCATACCGGAGCCATCTTTCGCATGGTATTTCCCTTTTTTGATCGGCTTCATTTGGGGAAAACCACATTGGGGTTTGAGTATAGAAACGACTTTTATACCTGTTCCATGTTTTTAGTAATGAAGATCTTATGAAATGGCTGTTGAAACTCTTCTCCACCTCTGTCTTATCTCTCCATAGATAGGAGTGCCAGCCTCTGCGGAGCCCCTCCCCTTCAAGTGCCAGGATCTTCCTTTTCTTCAGTGTCGCCCAGTCCCTCACCCATGCTAGGGTGGCTGCCTCGTAATATAATTGGAGGTTCGGCATTGCCAGGCCCCCTCTTTTGGTATTGTCTGTTAAGTTTATTAGCTTAATTCTAGCTCTCTTATTTTGCCATACAAACTTACAGATGTCTTTAGTCCACTTGTTAATTGTGACCTTGGACCTAAGGATGGGTAGGTTTTGGAATAAATATAGGACCATTGGCAAGATATTCATTTTGGTTACTGCTATTCTACCTAGCAGCGAGAGGTTTAGCTTCTCCCATTTTTTCATTTTTTCCTTAATTTCCTTCCATTTTTGGTCATAGTTATTTTGAAGCAGTTGGGCATTGCTGGCGGTAATTTGTATACCCAGATATTTTATCTTTTTTACCACCTTTATTCCTGATTTCTCCTGAAGCTCTTCTTTCTTTTTATTGTTTAGGTTCTTCGTTATAAAACTTGTCTTGTTCTTATTTATTTTGAGACCTGCCACCTCCCCATAGGCCTCTAATTCCTTCCACCATTTGTCCCACTGCTCCACTGGCTCTTCAATTACACACACCAAGTCATCCGCAAATGCTAATGTCTTAAAGCTGTGGTTTACTATTCGTAAGCCCTTAATCTCCTTATTGTTTCTTATACTTTCAAGTAGCGTTTCTAATGTTAAAATGAAAATCAACGGGGATAGTGGACATCCCTGTTTTGTACCTCTAGCTACGTTGAAGTCCTCCGATAGTTGCCCATTGATGTTGATTCTGGTAACTTGATGGCTATAGATTGCTTTTATAGCATTTATAAAAGAAAACCCCAGATCCAGTTCTTTTGCCAGCTCCACTATAAAACTCCAGTTAACCCTATCAAAGGCCTTTTCCGCGTCGAGGAACAGAAGGCCTATTTCCTTGTCGATGTGCTTATCATAGTATTCTATAATGTTGAGTATAGTCCTGGTATTATCCCTAATTTGGCGCTCTGGTAGAAATCCCTTTTGGTCACCATGGATTCTATCTTTCAGAACTTCTTTGAGCCTTTTGGCTAATATCCCGGAGAACACCTTATAGTCCGTGTTCAATAGCGCTATCGGGCGATAATTTATAATTTTTGTCTCATCTTGTTCCTCTTTAGGGATCACCGTTATGTTTGATGTTAGCCAAGACTTCGGCATCCTCCTTTCCGTAAGCACACTGTTCATTACTTTTGTTAATGGGGTTATTAGAGTGTCAGTTAGAACTTTATAATAAACGGCTGTGAAGCCATCTGGCCCTGGTGCCTTATTTGGAGCCAGATTTTTAATTACTTCTCCTAAATTAAAGCGACACTGTGCCGGAAAAGTGCAGCGGCGGAAGAGAAAACGGCGGCAGATAGCGGGAAACAGAGACAACAGAGTAAGCAGCAGCCCACAGGATAAACAGTAAGGTGTGAGACGCTACAAGGAAGGGGAGAACCGGGCTTTGGACTGCTATAGACGACAGGTGGACAGGTTGAAGACATAGGAGGGTTGCAAGGGGAATTGGAAAATCAAAGATCAAAGGCTCAAGAAAGGAAAATAAGCAGAGGAGAAAGTAGGACAGGGCATAAACCCCCAACAAGAGTGATAAGAGTGACAAGAGGGTGCCCAGGACTAAATAGTAAGCAAGTAATAAAAAGCAAATAGCAAATACGGGGCACAAAGACTAGAGAACATAAGATAGCCCCTTGGCATCACTAAAGATAACAAATACCCCAAATAGGGGAAAAGGAAGACTACATCAGATAGCCGCTGGGAAGGGCTGGTACTGCCCAGAGAGCATGTGATTGCCAAGGAAGATCAACGACTCCTCTAAAGTATTAAAGGACTCTTCCTCTTTATTTTAAATTTAAGATCCAAGATTGAGTGTTCCCCCTGTCTGATACCCCCTCCTTTTTAGTTGAACAACTGTTGTGTAGGAGAGTTATATATAGATATGGTTGTATAAAAGTTGTGGTAGAGACAGGTGACAAGGGAAGGCACAGCTTTAGAGCAGTGCCAAGAGTGTTAAGAGTGATTTGTATATTCCCTGTCCCTGGGAACCAGGTGGTATATATATTACACACTGATTGGGGGCAATTAAAATTAAGATAACAAGGGCTAAGGCGTAAGGGGGACATGACGACGCCCAAGCTCAAGATGGATAAAGACAAAGAGAAAGAGAAAAGGCTGCAGGGAAAGAGGGACTCGACAACGGAGGAATTTACAATGAAGGATATAATGAGGGAAATTATGAAGATCCAAACAGATGTCCAGCAAATCCAGACGGATGTTCAACAAATTCAAGAAAAACAAGAAAAACAATACAATATTATAAGAGGCGAGATGGCTGAATTAAAAAAGGAGTTGAAAGACGAAATGAAAATAGTAGTAAAGGAAGAACTAACGAATATACAAAAGGACATTGACGTCTTAAACCAAGGGAGA
Source organism: Anolis apletophallus (assembly GCA_030556195.1). NCBI lineage: Eukaryota > Metazoa > Chordata > Lepidosauria > Squamata > Anolidae > Anolis > Anolis apletophallus. The sequence continues at coordinate 3,795,624 of JARBWK010000003.1, read as the reverse complement.
ATTGAATGCATGAAAGATTCGAAGGAAATGAAGAAACAACAGAGAGACCTAGAGAAAACAGTCCAAACACTGGAAAAGACTGTCTCCATGCTCAAAGAACAACAAGAAATCCTAGAGACTAAGGAGAAAGAATATCAGCTCAGATTTAGGAACGTTCACGAAGAAGAAAAGGAGAACGTTAAGGAGACAGTAACCAAGGTAGTAGCAGAGCTACTAGATACCTCACCGGAAGAAATGAAGGAGAACATCGACAGAGTATTTAGGATCCACTCTAATTATGCCAAAAGGCATAAAACCCCAAGGGACATCATTGTTTGCTTCGGGAGGAAATCGACACGAGACTCAATCTTGAAAGAAAATGCAAAAACACCTCTCTTTTTCAAAGGAAAAAAGATTGCCATTCTCAAGGAATATCCGACCTCGGTGCTGGACAGGAGACGAAAGTACTTCTTCCTCACGGACATACTGAGGGAGAGGAAAATTAAATTTAGATGGGAAAGAGAAGGATTAATGACAACGTGGAGGGGGGAGAAGCATTGGCTTACCTCCGAAATGAAAGCTAAAGCCTTCTTCGAAAAATACCTATATAAAGAGAGCTGGACACATCAGAAAGAAAAGACGGGGGAACCCGATAATAACGACCAGAATAATGGACCCCCGAACGATCAAGCCCTAGAGCAACATGCGGAACGCCTGAGGAAGAGACCCAGGGAGATTTCGCCTATTGAAATTAAGGCTCCAATAGACATGGAAACTCAGAGTAAGATGGGGGAGGAAGAAGAAAATGATGGACCAGAAGCTTAGAATATACTCACACAATGTAAATGGTTTTAATAGTGCTAATAAAAGAAATAAAATCTGGAATCAAATTAAAAAAGGGAACTACGATATTGTCTGTCTACAAGAAATACACATAAGACACAAACATAGTAAATACCTAACTCAAAAACAGTTAGGGACAGCTTACTACTCACTAACTGGGGAAAAAAAAGAGGTGTAGTTACCTACATCAGTGAAAGAATACCTTCAAAACAAGTGCTAAAAGATCAAGATGGGAGACTAATAGGAGTAGTAATAGAAAGAGGAGCAAGCAAAACATTGATTTGTAACATATATGCTCCAAATGGGGCCAAAAATCAATTTGTGGAACAAATGTGCTCCAAGATACTAAAACAGGACTACGACCAACTGCTCGTTATGGGAGATTTTAATGGGGTCATCAATAAGAATATAGACAAAACAAGAAAAGAAGGAAGAAAGGACGATGGGTCGAAAGCAGAGCTGTCAAAATGCTTTAAGAAGTGGCTGGAAGATTTGGGCCTAACGGACATCTGGAGACATCACCACAGGAATGAAAAGGATTTTACGTTTTATTCCAATCGCCACAAGACGTGGTCACGCATCGACATGATCTGGGGACAAGTGAACTGGTATTAAAAACAGAGAAATCTAAAATACTCCCCAAAGTAAATTCAGATCATGCCCCGATGGAAATTATACTCAATAAGAGAAATGGACCAGGAGGACCCTTCAGGTGGAGACTAGATGGGAATCTATTAAAAGAACTAAAAGATCAGGAGAAAAATACTGAACTTTTAAAAGAATTTTTCAAATTCAATCTGATTGAAGAAACCCCACCAGAAGTAGTTTGGGACACTTCTAAAGCGTTCATGAGGGGGCAATTTATTCAGCAAAAGGCGTGGAAAATTAAACTCAAAAATGCGAAATGGAAAAAAATTGAAGAGGAAATTGTTCAGGAAGAAAAAGTACTGAAGAAGAACCCGAAAAATAAAAGAGCAAAAATGCAGCTGGATATACTGTATAAGCAACTGGACACAATTCAGCTGGAAGAAGTGGAAAAAAAGCTCAAATTCTTAAAACAATTCCAATTCGAAAATGCTAATAAAATAGGCAGATGGTTGGCCTGGAAAACCAAAAAGAAAAAGCAAAAGCAGATGATCACCAAGATAGAGGAAAGAGGGAAAACCCTGACACAACAAAAAGAAATAGAAAAAGAGTTTGTGAGATTTTATAAGAATTTATATGCGGATGATAATACACCAAAGGAAAAAATAGTTAAATACCTAGGGAAACAAATAATTAAAAAAATCTCGGAACAACAAAGAGAAATTCTTAATAAAAAAATAACGGAGAAAGAAGCCTTGTTTCTGTTTTTTAAATTGGTGAGCGAGCCACTTCCCTGGTTTGTTTGCTAGTTCGAAATTTTTTTGTTTCAGGAATTTTATTTTCCTTTCAATCTGTTCTAAAGTTATCAAGTTCATTTGGGTTTTTATTATTTGTAGTTTGTTTACAATGTTTTGATTTTTTGGATTCCCTTTTAGTTCTTTTTCTGTCATTTCCAAATCTTTTTGCAATCTAGCCAATTCTGCATTCCTAGTCTTCCTGATATGGCTTTGCTGGGCTATGAAAGTTCAGGGAAAGACATCATCCCCTTCCCGGTAAAGCCTTCCCACAGTGCTGGCATTCCTAGGGTTTCTCTCCTGTGTGGACTCTCAGATGTTTATCAAGGTGTGCCTTCTGAGCGAAGCAATTCCCGCACTGCTGGCATTTGTAGGGTTTCCCTCCTGTATGGACTCTCTGATGCTGCTCCAGGTGTGCCTTACGAGCAAAGCATTTCCCGCACTGCTGGCATTTGTAGGGTTTCCCTCCTGTATGGACTCTCTGATGCTGCTCCAGGTGTGCCTTACGAGCAAAGCATGTCCCGCACTGCTGGCATTTGTAGGGTTTCTCTCCTGTGTGGACTCTCCGATGATACCCCAGGTGTGCCTTCTGAGCAAAGCATTTCCCGCACTGCTGGCATTTGTAGGGTTTCTCTCCTGTGTGGACTCTCCGATGATACCCCAGGTGTGCCTTCTGAGCAAAGCATTTCCCGCACTGCTGGCATTTGTAGGGTTTCCCTCCTGTATGGACTCTCTGATGTTGCTCCAGGTGTGCCTTCTGAGCAAAGCATTTCCCGCACTGCTGGCATTTGTAGGGTTTCCCTCCTGTATGGACTCTCTGATGCTGCTCCAGGTGTGCCTTCTGAGCAAAGCATTTCCCGCACTGCTGGCATTTGTAGGGTTTCCCTCCTGTATGGACACTCTGATGCTGCTCCAGGTGTGCCTTCTGAGCAAAGCATTTCCCGCACTGCTGGCATTTGTAGGGTTTCCCTCCTGTATGGACTCTCTGATGCTGCTCCAGGTGTGCCTTACGAGCAAAGCATTTCCCGCACTGCTGGCATTTGTAGGGTTTCCCTCCTGTATGGACTCTCTGATGCTGCTCCAGGTGTGCCTTACGAGCAAAGCATTTCCCGCACTGCTGGCATTTGTAGGGTTTCTCTCCTGTATGGACTCTCTGATGATACTCCAGGTGTCCCTTCTGAGCGAAGCATTTCCCGCACTGCTGGCATTTGTAGGGTTTCTCTCCTGTATGGACTCTCTGATGCTGCTCCAGGTGTGCTTTCCAAGCAAAGCATTTCCCACACTGCTGGCATTTGTAGGGTTTCTCTCCTGTATGGATTCTCCGGCGATACTCCAGGTGTCCCTTCCAAGCAAAGGCTTTCCCAAAGTGCTTTCTTATGAGCAGGTGTTCCTTACGAGCAAAGCGAGCAAAGCGTTTCCCACAGTGCTGACACTTGTGGGTTTGGAGATGTCTGGCAAGATGCAACTTGCACCCAAAATGGCTCCTGCCCTTCATGCTGGCTCTTGTGGCCCACCAGTTCTCTCCTATAAAGAAGGACAAGGAGAGACAAGTGTGAGTCCCAACTTTCCAGGAGAAAGAACCTTTTGGGGAAACAGGAATGGACGAGAAGTGGAGAGTAGTCAGGCCTGCAGAGGACGGAGGACGGAGGGACTACAGCAAAGTGGCAGAAGAAGCAGGCCACCCAATAGGCTTCTCAAAACTGGAAGCGGGAAGGACGGGTCTGCAGGCCAATGGGGGTGGTGGTCGGTTGAGGGGGGCAAGAAGAGGGGAGTGGGGCTGGTAGCCTTGGGAAGTTGTGGCCTTGCTCTTGGGATGACAAGCGGGGACACTCTCCTCTCAGGGCCCCACATCTGCCTCTCTGTGCGCATATGCTCATCCTTTCCAGAGTATACCCATCCACAAACATGGGCATGCACTTAGGCCAAACCACAGGACCAGTGTGAAGGGGTTATGGTTACTCTGAAGGACACACGAGTGGACCTGAGAGCCCAGCGCTGCCTGGGAAGCCATTGCTTTCTGGACTCTTGTGGGCCTTCCCAGAGGCACCTTCCAGACGCAAAGAATGACTGATTGAGAATTGCTCCCAGTTGCTCAGGGGAACCCCTTGATGTTCCTGGGAAACAAGGACCTGAGCTGAAGAGGACATGAAAGGAGTCTCATCGCACCGTGGCCGAGGAACAGAAAGGGCCCTGAATCTCCACAGGAAAGGGGGTGTTTGGAAGGTTCTTACTCAGGAAGGTCACGAGCTCGTAGGTTTCCATCATGACCTCCTCATACAAGGCCCTTTGCTTCTTGCCCAGCAATCTCCACTCCTCCTCTGTGAAGTAGATGGCCACGTCTTTGAAGGTCAAGGTCACCTGCAACAGAGAAGAGATGCCACTCAGAGAACGGCTTCTCAAACCTGGAGGGGAACTTTGGTGCCTCCCAAAGAGTGAATGGGTTGCTCCAGAAGCCGACAAGAGTGGGACATGCTTGACTCTTCTCCAATTTCCGTTTGAAGAGGAGTACACGAGGGAAAATATCAGAGCCTCCTCCCTCCAAAGGGGTCTTTCCAGCCCTGCCCCAAACCCATGAGTCCAGTCCTTCTGCCCTTGGGAGGAACTGTTGGCAGCCCCTTTTGCAGACCCCTCCCAAGGGCCCTTTCGGAAGGAAGGACGGAAGGAAAAGAGAAATGAAGAAAGGAAGTAATGAAGATGGAAGGAAGCAAGGAAGGTAGGAGAGAAAGAAGGAAGGACAGAAGGAAAGGAAGTAACGAAAGAAAAGCAAAGAATGAAAAAAAGAAGGGAGGGAGGGAGGGAAAGAAGGAAGGAATGACAGAAAAAGAGAAAGAAAAGAAGGAAAGGATGAAGGAAGGAAAGAAAATTGGAAAGTAAGGAGGGAAGAAAAGAAAGAAGCAGAGAGTGAAAAATGAAAGGAAGCAAGCAAGGAAGGAAGGAAATGAAGGAAGGAAGGAAATCAAAGGCTGGAAGGAAAGAAGTAAAGAAAGGAAAAGAAGAAAGGAAAGAAAGATTGAAGCAATGAATAAAAAAGAAAGGAAAGAAGGAAGGGAAAGAAGGAAGGAAGGAAGGACAGAAGGAGAGAAAGAACAAAAGAAAGAAGAAAGAAAGGAGGGAAGGATGGAAGGAAGGAAGAAAAGGAAGGAAAGGAAAGAAAGGAAGGAAAGAAAGACAGAAAGAAGGAAAGAAGGAAGGAAAGAAAGGAACAAAGAAGGAAGGAAGGGAATGAAAGCAAGAAGGAAGCTTTCTTGGGGCCGACCATCAGCCGTAGTAAACCATCTGACCCAGATCTAGAACCCCCACCAACACGGACAAAACGAAATTCCATTGGGAAAGGGGATGAGAAGCAGGCAGAACTGCCTCAACCTCCAAACCAACCTGGTCAAGGACTACATGGACCGCTCCGACATGCCCCTCCTTTTCAGAGGGCGGGCAAGAGACCGGACACTTAGCCAGGCCATCGGAGGAAGATGTGCAGGGGCGGGTAATACGAGTGATCTCGGGAAGGGGCAATAGGGACGGTAGACGTAGGCCTTCTGAGAGAGGGCGGAGGAGCCGAGGAAAGGCTCGTCCTCCCTCTGACCTACGTGCTATCCCAAGGCACACAGATGGGGAGTCCCCATTTACCTCTCCTCCAACTCTGATATTAGCTAACGCCAGGTCCGTGCGTAATAAGTCCGGGACAATCAGGGACTTCTTCCTTGAAAGGAGGGCTGATCTAGCCTGTTTCACGGAAACATGGCTTCAAGAGGGAGATGAGGTCATCATGCACGAGCTGGCATCTCCTGGGTTTACTGTTAGCTATCAGATGAGGACAGAGAGGCGGGGGTCGCCATCCTCAGCCGAGACAATTTTAATTCTAGGACGATTCCGACAGTGAACATCCCTGGAATAGAGTGTGCGGGTCTGGTGTGGGACCTCAGTGAGAGTGTGGCCTTCTTGTTGGTGTACCAACGGGGAGTCTACCTAAGCTGCTGGAGGTGGTTGCGGAGTGGGCATTGAGGTTCCCTAAGCTTATTGTCTTGGGGGATTTCAATGTCCACGCCGACACCACCTCCCCTTCGACAGCAGCCGTGGACCTAGTGTCTACCATGGAGGCACTAGGACTCTCACTTTGTAAGATCGGTCCCATGCACCAGGCCGGGCACACCTTGGACTTGATCTTCGCTGCCGGAATTTGCGTGATCCCAACCTCTATTACGGAGGTTCCATGGTCGGATCACAGTGTCCTAGAAATCCATCTGGAAATGGCTTCTCCTCCCGGTAAGGGTGCCGAACCTATTCTGGTTCGCCCGAAGAGACTTATGGAACCCACTAGGTTCATGAATGCTCTAAGGGATTGGGAACTCCCCAGCGACTCAGTCGATGGGCAGGTGGAATACTGGAACATCAGTCTTTCCACAGCCCTGGACGAGATCGCCCCCAGGCGCTCTCTCATCCCCTGGAGAAATCGCTCGCCTTGGTACACCGAGGAGTTGCAGGCGATGAAACGGAGGAAGAGACAGCTAGAGGACGTGTGGCGGAGCCTCCGTGACGGAGCATCAAAATCAGCTTATAAACAGTTTAAAGAGGTTTATGAGCAAGCTATCAAGGAAGCGAAAAAAGTCTATTATGCTTCCTTGATAGAGTCAGCTAGTTCACGCCCAAACCAACTTTTTAAGATAATTCAATCTTTGACAACAATCCCGACTGTCCCAAATGATAGGGGTTTGGCTCCAACAGCTGAGGTTTTTCAGAACTATTTTGCTGACAAGATTTCGATTCTCCGCTGGGACATCCCTGCCACTCTTGATACAGTTAGCGAACTCGAGACTCCGCCGCCACTCGGCGGGCCCACCTTCACCCGTTTCCAACTGCTGGATGCAGCAGCTGTCGATAAGTTACTTGCTGCAGCTAGACCAACTACTTGCTCCCTCGACCCGTGCCCCTCCTGGCTAGTTAGATCTTGCCGGGAGGGGCTACGAGGCCCCCTGGGAATGATCATAAACAGCTCCCTTGAGCAAGGAGTCTTCCCAGGGGGGTTGAAAGAGGCTATGGTAAGACCGCTGCTGAAGAAGCCGAATTTAGATCTTTCGGCTCCCTCCAATTACAGGCCTGTTTCCAACTTGCCTTTCTTAGGCAAGGTAATTGAGAGGGCAGCAGCGGATCAGCTGCAGCAGTTCTTAGAAGACACAGCTGGACTTGATCCCTTCCAGTCCGGCTTCCGTATTGGGCATGGGACGGAGACCGTGCTTGTCACCATTACAGACCAACTTCGCCGCCAGCTGGACCGAGGTGGATCAGCCCTGCTTGTTTTGTTAGATCTAACAGCAGCGTTTGATACCGTAGATCACGCATTGTTGACCCACCATTTAGCCGTGTCCGGAGTCCGGGGGACTGCCCTTAAATGGGTGGCCTCCTTCCTCCGGGACCGGGGACAACGTGTGGAGGGGGGCGGCGAGGTCTCTGGGAGGCTCCCACTTACCTGTGGGGTCCCCCAGGGGGCCATCCTCTCCCCCTTATTATTCAACGTTTACATGCGCCCTCTGGCCCAGCTGGCTCGCGACTTTGGTCTGGAGTGTTATCAATACGCTGATGCTAAACACGTGTGATGACTAGTAAACAGTATACACAAACGGAAATGAGGCAATGTGCTATACAAAATATATATCTTCAAGATGTGGGCTTAAAAGCCTCTTCTATAATCAATACAAAACATTTACAGGAAAATAATAAGCAGCAGATCACACCAATAATACCAGCTACTAGAGGATATAAAGGAGCGAGGAGTGCGACAGGGAAAGGTTCAGTTCAGCAGCAATACAGTGAGCTTACTCACGAAGTAAATAATGTCCCATCATGGGTATGTTTCCACAGTCCAGCTTATGCTCTTCCCTCAAAACCACAACTAAGGGGTGGGGGAGTGCATGACTGGGAAAGGAGGAGGTCGCTCTGGCTGCAAACGATCCGAAGTAATAATCCCAGGCACAAATGCGATGATGCCGTGATGGCAATAAGGTGCTCCCGTAGGGGAAAAGGTGTAGCGATCCTGCTGCAGCTTGAAGGGTGGCCAAGCCCAGAATGGAAGGACGTGATGAGCTGCATCCGTTTCGCTAGGGGCTTTGTCAAGCGGCAAGATTTAACAGCGCAAAATGCTCAGCGTCACAGTAGTACAATTTCAATCAAGGGTGTAATCCCACATCGTTACATACTGTGTAGAAGAGGCTTTTAAGCCCACATCTTGAAGATATATATTTTGTATAGCACATTGCCTCATGTCCGTTTGTGTATACTATCAATACGCTGATGACACCCAGCTTTTGCTGAGAATGGACGGCAGGCCGGACACCGTACCCGATTGTTTCCATCTTTGCCTTGAAGCCGTGACTGGTTGGCTGCGTGCCAGCCAGCTGAAGGTGAACCTGTCGAAGACGGAGCTCTTGTGGCCTGGTCGGCCTGGGCTGGATGAGTGCTGGTTGCCTACCCTGGATGGCGAGAGACTTAGCCCGTCATCCCTTGTTAAGAGCTTGGGTGTTCAACTGGACCCCTTACTGACCATGGAGACTCAGGTCTCCGCGGTCAGTAAGATGGCGTTCTTCCACCTACGACAGGCTAGGCGACTGGCACCCTACCTGTCCAGGGACGACCTGGCCGCGGTGATCCAAGTGACGGTCATCTCGAGGCTGGACTACTGTAACGCCCTCTACGTCGCCCTTCCCTTGTAGACAATCCGGAAACTCAAGCTAGTGCAGAATGCCGCTGCTCGCTTGCTGGCCGGAACGCCAGTAAGGGAGCACATCACACCCATTCTTCGGCAACTGCACTGGCTTCCTATTGAGTACCGAATTGCCTTCAAGGTGCTGGTTTTAACCTTCAAGGCCTTGCACGGCTTAGGGCCTGCGTACCTGCGTAGGCAAGGTAATTGAGAGGGCAGCAGCGGATCAGCTGCAGCAGTTCTTAGAAGACACAGCTGGACTTGATCCCTTCCAGTCCGGCTTCCGTATTGGGCATGGGACGGAGACCGTGCTTGTCACCATTACAGACCAACTTCGCCGCCAGCTGGACCGAGGTGGATCAGCCCTGCTTGTTTTGTTAGATCTAACAGCAGCGTTTGATACCGTAGATCACGCATTGTTGACCCACCATTTAGCCGTGTCCGGAGTCCGGGGGACTGCCCTTAAATGGGTGGCCTCCTTCCTCCGGGACCGGGGACAACGTGTGGAGGGGGGCGGGGAGGTCTCTGGGAGGCTCCCACTTACCTGTGGGTTCCCCCAGGGGGCCATCCTCTCCCCCTTATTATTCAACGTTTACATGCGCCCTCTGGCCCAGCTGGCTCGCGACTTTGGTCTGGAGTGTTATCAATACGCTGATGCTAAACACGTGTGCTGACTAGTAAACAGTATACACAAACGGAAATGAGGCAATGTGCTATACAAAATATATATCTTCAAGATGTGGGCTTAAAAGCCTCTTCTATAATCAATACAAAACATTTACAGGAAAATAATAAGCAGCAGATCACACCAATAATACCAGCTACTAGAGGATATAAAGGAGCGAGGAGTGCGACGTACCTTGCCCCGTATATTCCCCCGAGATCACTACGTTCAGAAGAACAGAATCTGTTACTGGTACCATCAATCCGCTCCTGCCATCTGTCTACAACCAGGCAAAGAGCATTCTCTGTGGCAGCTCCGGTGTTATGGAACTCCCTTCCAGAGGACACCCGAGCCATCCCAGAGCTCATCCCCTTTCGGAGGGCCTGTAAGACCGCCCTTTTCAGACTAGCCTTCGACTAAGCGCATTGGCCTAGGGTGATTGTTTAATATAATTGCCTAATATACCTGCGCCTCGGGTTCAAGAAAATGCTCTGTATTTTCTTTCCAACAGCTCGTGATGTGACATGTAAATTTTAATGTTTTAATGTTTTATTGTAAGGTTGCATGGCTGACACATGCTACCTGTTTTATATGTTGTAATCCGCCCCGAGCCTGCAGGGAGGAGCAGAATACAAAACCAAATAATAAATAAATAAATAAAGAAGGAAGGAATGAAAGAAGGAAGGAAGGAAGGAAGAATAAAGGAAGGAATGGAAGGAAAGCAAGAAGGAAGGAATGACAGAAAGAAGGAAAGAAGGACAGGAAGGAAATAATGACAGAAAGAAGGAAGGAAGGAAGGAAGGAAGGAAGGAAGGAAGGAAGGAAGGAAGGGGAAAAAAGAAGGAAGGAAGGACAGTATGAGAAAAAGAGAGAAAGAGAAAAAGAAATAAGGAAAGGAAGGAAGGAGTTTGAGAGGAAGGATGGATGGATGGAAGGAGGGAGGGAGGAAATGAAGGGAGGAAAGGAAAGCAAGAAGGGGGAAGGAAAAAGGAAGGAGGGAGGGAAGGAAAGAAAGAAAGAAGAATGAAAAATGAAAGGACGCAAGGAAGGAAGGAAATGAAAGGATGGAAGGAAGAAGGAAAAAAGGAAAAGAAGAAAGGAAAGAAAGAACAAAGCAATGAATGAAAAAATGAAATGAAAGAAGGAAGGGAAAGAAGGAAGGAAGGACGGAAAGAGAGAAAGAAAGAAAGAAAGAAAGAAAGAAAGAAGGAAGGGATAGAAGTAAGGAAGAAAAGAAGGAAGGAAAGGAAGATGGAAAGGAAGGAACGAAAGATAGAAAGAAGGGAAGAAGGAAGGAAGGAAATAAACGAAAACAGAAGCAAGGGAATGAAAGCAAGAAGGAAGGAAAGAAGGAAAGAAGGAAGAATAAAGAAAGGAAGGGAAGGGAAGCAAGAAGAGAGGAAGGACAGAAAGAAGGAATGGAAGGAAAGGAAGGAAGGAAGGAAAGAAGTAAAGAAAGGAGGAAGGAAAGAAGGAAGGAAGGAAGAGAAGAAGGATGGAAAGAAGGAAGGAAGGGAAAGAAGAAAGGACTGTAAAAGAAAAAGAGAGAAAGAGAAAGAAAGAAATACAAAAGGAGAGAAAGAATGGAAGAAAGAAAAAAGAAGGAAAGGAAGGAAGGAAGGACAGTAGGAGAAAATGAGTGAAAGCGAAAGAAAGAAAAAGAAAGAACGAAAGCAAGGAAGGAAAGAGGGAGGAAAGGAAGGAAGGAAAGGAAGGAAAGAAAGAAAGAAGCAAGGATTTAAAAAGAAAGAAAGGAAGGAAGGGAAAGACAGAAAGAAGGACAGAAGGAGAGAAAGAATGAAAGAAAAAAGAAGAGAAGGAAGGAATGACGGAAAAACGGAAGAAAGAAAAGAAAGAAGGAAGGAAAGGAAAGCAAGAAGGAAGGAAGGAGAGAGAAAAGGAAAGGATGGAAAGAAAAACAGAAGGGAGGAAGGGGAAGGAAGGAAGAAAAGAAGAAATAAAGAAGTGCAAAAGGAAGGATGGAAGGAAAAAGGAAGGGAAGTAAAGCAAGAAGGAAGGTGGGAAAGAAAGAAAGACAGAAAGAAGGAAGGACGGAGCTAGGGAAAGAAAGAAAAAGAAAGAAAGAATGAAGGATGGAAGGAAGGAAGGAGAGAAAGAAAGAGAAAGAAGGAAGGAAGGGAGGGAGGGAGGAAAGGACAAAAGATGGGAGGGAGGATAGGAAGAAATGAAGGAAGGTAGGAAAGAAGGAAGGAAGGGAAGGAAGGAAAGAAAGAAAGAAAGAAGCAGAGAATGAAAAAGGAAGAAAGGGAAAGAAAAAAGGAAGGAAGGTAAGAAGGAGAGAAAGAACAAAAGAAAGAAAAAGGAAGGAAGGAAAGGAGGGAACGAAGGAAGGAAGAAATGAAGGAAGGAAGGGAAGGGAAGGAAGAAGGAAGGAAGGAAAGAAAGGATAAACGAAGGGAAGGAAAGTAAGAGGGAAGGACAGAAAAAAGGAAAGGAAGGAACGAAAGACAGAAGAAGGAAGGAAAGTGGTAGGAAGAAAAGAAAGAAAGAAACACAAAGGGAAGGAAGGGAAGGATGCATGAAGGAGGAAGGTAATAGGAAGGTAGGAAGGAAAGAAAAACAGAAAGAAGGAAGGAAGGAACTAGGGAAGGAAGGGAAAGGAGGAAGGAAAGAAGGGAAGAAAGGAAAGAAGGAAGGAAGGGAATGAAGGAAAGATAAGAGGAAAATAAAGAAGGAAAAGAAGGAAGGAAAGAAAAGAAAGAAGGAAGGATAGAAAGACAGAAGGAAGGAAGGAAGGAAGGAAGGAAGGAAGGAAGGAAGGAAGGAAGGGAAGGGAAGGAGGAAGGAAGGAAGGAAGGAAGGATAGAAGGAAGGAAGGAAGGAAGGAAGGAAGGAAGGAAGGAAGGAAGGAAGGAAGGAAGGAAGGAAGGAAGGAAGGAATCGATGAAGGAAGAAAAAACAATGAAGGAAGGAAGAACGAAGGAAGGAAGAGAAGGAAGGAAAGAAAAAGGGAATAAAGAGAGGAAAAGGGAGGAAGGGAGGGCGGAAGGATGGCAAAGGGGAAGGAAGGAAAAAAAAGAAGGAAAGATGGAAGGAAGGAAGGAAGGAAAGAAAGAAAGGGAAAGAAAGAAAGTAGGAAGGAAGGAAAGAATGAAAGGAAAAAAAGATAAGAAGGGAAGGAAGGAAGGAAGGAAGGAAGGAAGGAAGGAAGGAAGGAAGGAAAGGAAGGAAGGAAGGAAGGAATGGAAGGAAGGAAGGAAAAAGACTTTGTTTTAACCTGTTCGGGGCATCTTTCTGGCACCTTCTTCCACACAGGAGGAAATCAGTGGGTTGTCTTCGCTCCTGTATGATGTCTGGAGACTCTGCCGGCCAAGTTGGGACTCGGGCACACCTGCTGGGAGTAGAAATGGAGGCGCTTTACACAGGCGTGCAGTCACACACAGACCCCAAGAGACAAGGACTTTCCTCCCAGAGCCAGGTCAAGCCTGAGGTTTCCCTAGACGTCAAAGTCACCGAGGCTATCCTAATTTTGATGAGAGAGGGCCCCAGTTGGCCAGGATAATAATAATAATAATAATAATAATAATAATACTGTTTCGTGTCACCTTCCAGGCAGATCACAACAGTAAGGACTGGACACAAAATGGCTTCCCCCTGGCTTGCCCCCTTCAGCTGCCCTTTGGCCTCTTCCCTCCTTCTTGCCTCAGGCAGGTGTCAATCCACCAGGATTCCCTGATTCTACACTGTATTTCAAATTGGCATCCACAACCGCCTTCTCCGGGCAAGATGGGGCCTCACCCTGGCCCAGCCAAGCCTTGCCGAAGCAGGAACTGGCCAGCCGTGCTTTCCCAAGGACCGAGGAAGGTGCTAGAACGTTCTGTGGGCGCTTACTGAGCATGCTCAGGACTGGCAGAACTGGACACAAAATGGCGGCCGGAACACAAAATGGCTTCCCTCCTGGCTTGCTCCCTCAGGAGCCTGATTCCCTCAGCTGAGGCCCTCTTTCTTCCTTCCTGTCTTTCCTCAGCCAGGTGTCAATCAATCCAATGGAGGCGGGGCCTCTTTCCAAGCCGTGGAAACCCACCCCTCCCCCGTGTCCGAGGCCCCTTCCTTCCTTCCACGCGGCCACGTCATCCCTCCGCACGGCCTGCCTTGAACTGGATTAGAGGAGTCTAGGCGGCCATCTTGAAGGCCTCGTGGATAGAGATGAGATTTCATAAATGCTACTAGCCATCCCCTGCCACTCGTAGCTGATGCCCAAAGAATCCTAGAATCCAAGAGTTGGAAGAGACCTGGTGGGCCATCATCCAGACCAACCCCTTTCTGCCAAGTAGTAGGGAAACTGCATTCAAAGCACCCCTGACAGATGGCCATCCAGCTTCTGTTTCAAAGCCTCACTCCACCACACTCTGGGACAGGCAGAGAGTTCCAGTGCTGAACGTCTCTCACAGTCAGGAAGTTCTTCCTCATGTTCAGGTGGAATCTCCTTTCCTGTCATTTGAAGCCATTCTTGTGCGTCCTAATCTCCAGGGCAGCGGAAAGGAAGCTTGCTCCCTCCTCGCTAAGACTTCCCTTCACATATTTATACGTGGCCCTCATCATGTCTCCTCTCAACCTTCTCTTCTGCAAGCTAAACATGCCCAGCTCTTTAAGCCGCTCCCCATGGGGTTTGTTCTCCAGACCCTTGATCATTTTAGTTGCCCTCCTCTGGACACATTCCGGCTTGCGAACACCTCCCTTCAAATATAGTAATATCTAAAACCAGTGTTGTGCTATGGAAATAATATAATATATTGTATTTACACAGTACATGGAAGCCACTCTGAGTCCCCTTCGGGGTGAGAAGGGCGGCAAATAAATGTTGCAAATATATAAATAAATACATTTTGTAGAATTACGCCACAGCACTGACAGCGGAGTCAATCCAGTCTCTGCTTCAAAGCCTCCAAAGAAGGAGCCTCACTCCACCACACTCTGGGGCAGAGAGTTCCACTGCTGAACGACTCTCCCAGGCAGGAAGTTCTTCCTAACGGTCATGTGGCCACGAGGAGTCGGAAGCAACTGAACAAATAAACAACAAAACATAGAATCAAAGAATCCTAGATTTGGAAGAGACCTGGTGGGCCATCTGATCCAACCCCAGCCTGCTAAGACGCAGGAAAATTGCCTTCAAAGGACCCACCACAGATGGCCACCCAGCCTCTGCTTCAAAGCCTCCAAAGAAGGAGACTCCTTCCACCACACTCCGGGACAGGCAGAGAGTTCCACTGCTGAACAGCTCTCCTCACAGTCAGGAAGTTCTTCCTCATGTTCCAGTGGAATCTCCTTTCTTGTGGTGCTCTCCTTTGTTATTTTAAGTACACTTGTTTTCATTTCTAAAAGAAATCCATTCTTTTATTTATATCCAAGCTGCCGTTATATCCCGTTGATGCAGACGGAACGTCCTAATAATAATAATAATAATAATAGTTATTATTATTTGAAACACAGCAAGATGAGTCCACAGCAAACAAGGTCACTCTGCTGGCTGTTGTATTGGCTCACACGTCGGACCCTTCCCAAGTGTCTGGGACTGTGTGATGTATCGGCAAATAATGTGTGCAGATCCCAGTAAGGTGGCCTTTTGCAGCTGGCAGGTGGTGATTTTGTCAGTGCCGGTTGTGTTTAAGTGCAGGGCAAGGTCTTGAGGCACTGCGCCCAGTGTGGCCTTCACCATTGGGATGGCCTTGACTGGCTTGTGCCAGGGTCTTTGCAGACTCCGCCTAGCCCCCAGGGAGCTAGATCCTTTGCTTCATAGTCCTGTGGTTTGGAGTTGGTTGATGAAGTTTGAAGTTGGTTTCAGCCAGTTCGGATTGAGTCAAAGGAAAAGGCTGTGGTGTCATTCCTGGTTCCTCACAGATAGGAAGACACCCTTTGTGTGGAGTGTTTTGAATGTCCAATGGCTCTTATCTTCCCGGATGGCCCAGCTTCGCTCTCCGAGGCCTGTTCTGCAAAGAGGTATTTGTTCTTGATTTTTGGTTTTACTGCAAGCATCGTTGAGGCCTATGTGAGGCCGCCCTGAGTCCCCTTGTGGGGAGAAGAAGGGCGGGATAGATGGATAGGAAATAAATAAATAAATGCAAGTGGGTTTGGTGAAACCTTTTCTCAGGGGATTATCAGCCCAGGAAGCGTCGGAGGGGCTTCCAGAGTCATGAGAGTTGCTGGTTTGATGAAAGCAGTGGCTTTTCCTTCCTATATCATATAAACAAACGTACACATAGGGGATGGGGATGGGGCAAGGGAACATACAAGGAATTCAAAAAGAGAATGACCATATATATTGGACTGAGTTGAATTTGATTTTATCTGGCAATTTGGGCTTGAGTGTATTTTATCGATTTGTATTTTATTTATATGTAATTTTAACTTGTATGGTAGATGATGTTTTCCTTTTATTAACTGCATTTAATTTTTGCTATATGGCCGGTCTGAGTCCCTCTACGGAGGTAATTTAATAACAAAACATATAGCTTTCATTGAACAAAAAAAACAATACCATGCTCTTCCAAACAGTTCGTGTAGAGATTGAAAAAACAAATCAAATAAAGCCTTCCCTCACTTATTGAATCTCTCAAGGGTGAGGACCATCTCTGTTGCCTTGGGAACCAGTGTCTGCAAAAAACAATCATGAAGGATGGGGTGCAGCGCGTGGTAGCTGCTTCAATTTCCCATACCTTTTCCACAGTTATGAATTTTCAAAGTCACCTTGGTGTTCTGATGAGTTATTTTGGTAAAATAGAAGCGAAAAGGAAAAAATCAGCGGGTCATCCAGGTAAAGTTTGAAAATGAGAGCGGTTTGAAAAGTGAAGAAGAAAGATCGGGATATAAAAGCTTTAAATAAACAAATGAATAAATAAATTCATAGGAAGAGAGGGAAAATCATGCAGGGTCTGGTTTATTTATCATTTATTTATTTACTACATTTACAGCCTTCCCTCACTTATTGCTGGGCTTAGGTTCCAGGACCTTCTGCAATAAGGGTAAAACTGTCGGTAGGTGAAGGGACAATGGGACATATAATCCCATATATCCATGCCAGTTCTCTCCTTCAATATTCTTCTACACAATCTTTAGCAACAGCATTTGTGTTACCATCTCAGTATTGTTGTTGCAGCTCACGAATGCATTTCTTCAAATTTCAGCATTCCAGCATTCAAGAAGTACAGGATATCATTTACTCCAGGCTTCAGCTTCCAAGCAGTCCAAAGTATTCCAGCATACCAGCATTGCAGCATTGCAGGAAACTTCAGTTAGCACAATAGCTAACATAGACATCTAGAATCTGCATAAGCCTTCTTCAGCATACACACACACACAGTATGCACACTCCATGATACTCCCAACGTACTTCTCCTTCCAGCACACTTCCACGACCACCACACGCTCAACTGTAACAGAGAAGCTTTTATGCAAACACAGCTGCCACACCTTACTTGATTCAAGAAACACTCAGCTGCACCTATTCATTCTTAACACAAAATCCTTACTCCTAACATAAACTCAGAGAAACAGTTACACATAACTCAAACAATTGTTTTAAATCTTTACAGTCTGACAAAAACCGCAATGTAGAGATGCTCTATTTATTTTAATATTTATACATTATTTTAGTACTTCTACACTATTTTAAGTCTTTATAAACTTAAAATGCAGTGAATGAAAGGGAGGAAAGGCCCTTCTAGGCTGGAGGGAGGGAGGAATGGAGGAAGGGAAGCACCTTGGAGAGCGGCGGTGGAGGCAAAACCCCCCAAAACAGCAAAAATACCATGATAAATATTTTAAATTAATATCTTTTGAAATCCGCAAAATAGCGAATCCACAATAAGCGAACTGCGAAGTAGTGAGGGAACACTGTATATACCGCCCCTCTCAGCCCTGGGGTGACTTGGAGCGGATAACAATCAGCAACAATTTGATGCCAGAAAAGTTACAACAATTAAAACAATTATAAAATACTGTTAAAACACTAACAGCAGCATACAAATATAAAAAACCACACAAAGCCTTTAAAACATTATCAAAGCGTCTCCATATCAAACCATTGTCCAGTTGCGTCGTCAACGGTTCCATAATATCATATAACTACTCCGTAATTTGGAAGGCCTGCTCGAAAAGCCAGGTTTCCACCTTTCTTAAAAAGGTCAGGAGGTAGTGGGCCAATCTTATTTTTCTAGGCAGGGCGTTCCACAGTTGGGAGGCCACCACTGAGAAGGCCCTGTCTCTTGTCCCCGTCAGACATATCTGTGAGGAAGGCGGGAGCGAGAGCAGGGCCTCCCCAGAAGATCTTAGCGTCCTAGATGGTTCATAAGGAGAGATACGATCGGATAGGTAAGTTGGACCAGAATCGTTTAGCTTTAAAGGCTAAAGCCAGCACTGTGAATTGTGCCCGGAAGCAAATTGGCAGCCAGTGGAGCTGACATAATAGGAGTAGTATGCTCTCTGAGCGCCGCTCCTGTTAACATACTGGCCGCCACCCATTGGACCATTTGGAGCTACAGAACAGTCTTCGAAGGCAGCCCCACGTAGAGCGCGTTGCAGTAGTCTATATGGGATGTAACCAGAGCGTGGACTTCCGTGGCCAAGTCAGACTTCCCAAGATACGGGCGCAGCTGGCACACAAGTTTTAACTGTGCAAATGCTCCCCTGGTCACCGCCCAGACCTGGGGTTCCAGTCTCAGCGATGAATCCAAGATCACACCAAAGCTGCGAACCTGCGTCTTCAGGGGAGTGTAACCCCGTCCAGCACAGGCCGTAACCCTATGCCCTGTTCGGCCTTACGACTGACCAGGAGGACCTCTGTCTTGTCGGGATTCAATTTCAATTTGTTCGCCCTCATCTAAGGGGAAGTCACATCAGCCGTCCAAAATCCATAAAATCCATAAAAGTCCATAAAGTGTGGGTTACAGGAGCGTTGCCATGTGGGGCCCTGGAAAAAGGCTTAGTTTCCCACATGGGGGAGAGACAGGGGATAATGGGATCATTCCAGCCTGGTGTACTTGGCAAAACTATGAATTCCCTGATTTTGAACTATTTTTTACAGAGTCCTGGGGGAAGGGGTCACCTTCGATCACACCCGGATTCCAACCTGCAACCTTTTGGTCAACAAGGCTAGCAGCTCAGTAGTTTAGCCCACGGCACCACTGGGGACTCCATAAGAGATGAAATAGGCTAAGTAAAGCCAAAGTGCCCGAGTGGTGTACCCACAAGAACCAAAAACCCCTCGTCCACATGTAGGAATTACTGTATACACTCGAGTATAAGCCGACACAAATATAAGCTGAGGCACCTAATTTTACAACAAAAAATTAGGAAAACGTATTGACTCGAGTATAAGCCGAGGGTGGGAAATGCAGCCGCTACTGGGAAGCTGAGGGGGCAAAAATGGCCTGAAAGCCATCTTGTGCAGCTTCCAAAACCCAACACTTGACAACATTTTGTGCTACAGCCAGATATTCTCAAGGCCGTGCCCGAAGGGTTTGGTGAATATCCCCTTTTTGAGATGTATCTAAATCAGGCATGGGCAAACTTTTGGCCCTCCAAATGTTTTGGACTCCCACAATTCCTAACAGCTGGTCAGTATTTCAGAACGCAGAAATTCTGGACCCCTCTCACAACCACCAGGTCAGACTCCATAGAGAAGCCATTGAAATCCACAGGAAGCATATGGACAACGTCAACAGAAAGGAGGAAACCACGAAAATCAACAAAATCTGGATCCCAGTATTAAAAAACCTCTAAAGTCAGGACAGTAAATCAAGAACAATCAGAAGAGAGGGGAATTCCAAACAAGCAACAATCAGGGCCAGCTTACACCTCCCAACAAAGGATTCCCCCAGGCAGGAAGCACCCAGGTTTTGAAGCTGCAAGGCTATTCAATGCTAATCATGGTGGCCATGGCAACATTCACGCTTGCCTCAAGCAGACAAGGCTTCAGTTTCAAACCCTGGACCTCCCAGAGATATAGAAACCCCACTTGCCTCGTTTCCCACAGACCTCACAACCTCTGAGGAGGCCTGCCATAGATGTGGGCGAAACGTCAGGAGAGAATGCTTCTGGAACATGGCTCTATGGTCTGGAAAACTCACAGCAACCCAGCCAGGAGGCTTTTAGGAATTGTGGGAGTTGGAGTCCAAAACAATCTGACAGAAAACAGGAAGTTGTAGTTTGGAATGGTACTATCTCTCTTCGGCAGGGAAGGCTATGGACCTTGTAAAACTACAACTCCAGTGATTTCTGTGACACTGAGCCTGTGGCAGGGTTTTGGGGGGCGGTTGGTTCCCCTTGAAGGAGCCCCTCCTTGCCCTGGCCGTTCCCCTTGAAGGCCAGCTGGCTGGCTCCCTCGTGGGCTGGGAAACGCGGCCTGGATTCGAGTACAGACCGGACTTCTCCCTTTCCAAGGCCGGCTTGAGTAGCCCTGAGTCAGGAGAGAGGCCGCGGGCCTGGTCTCACCTGGGGAAGGCCTTCCGGGCCTGGGGGCCTCTCCTGAGAAGGAAGGAAGGCCCTTGCTCTCCACCCCTCATCACCGCCAGCCGCCCTTGCGATGGAGGCCAGGCCGATCTTGGAGCCCAGACAGGTCTTACCCAGGCAGGGGAGGCTGGAAATGGGCTGCTAATGGCCAAGGATCACTGCCTCCAGGGAAGGCTTCTTCCACGTTGGCCTGACAGCTGCCTTTTCCAGGCAAGATGGGGCCTCACCCTGGCCCAGCCAAGTCTTGCCGAAACAGAAACTGGCCAGCTGTGCTTTCCCAAAGACTGAGGAAGGTGCTAGAACGTTCTATGGGCGCCTACTGAGCATGCTCAGGACTGGCAGAACCGGACACAAAATGGCGGGCGGGATACAAAATGGCTTCCGTCCTGACTTGCTCCCTCGGCTGAGGCCCCTTGGCCTCTTTTCTTCAGCCAAGTGTAGTGTTAATCAACCAGGAGAGAGGCAAGGGTGGCAGTGTGCCTCAGAGTCCATACAAAGTCATAAATGGCCTTCAAACCACCCCTGACAGATGGCCATCCAGCTCTGTTTGAAAGCCTCCAAAGCAACAGCCTCCACCACACTCCGGGACAGAGTTCCACTGGTGAACAGCTCTCAGACTCAGGAAGTTCTTCCTAATGTTCAGGTGGAATCTCCTTTCCTGTCATTTGAAACCATTCTTCTGCATCCTAGTCTCCAGGGCAGCAGAAAAGAAGCCTGCTCCTTCCTCCTTAGGACTGACTTCCCCTCACATGTTTATCCATGGCCCTCATCATGTCCCCTCTCAACCTTCTCCTCTTCAGGCTAAACATGCCCAGCTCTTTAAGCCGCTCCTCATAGGGCTTGTTCCCCAGGCCCTTGATCCTTTGGTTGGGGGATTCTGGGAGTGGTTGTCCCAGAAAAGTCACTTTTCTAAGCTCTGACCTGAGAGGTGAGGTCCCTTAATGCTAATGCTAATAATCTATCTAAATAAAAATGTAATGTTCGTTTGTGGGATTAACATAACTCAAAAACCACCTTTCGAATTGACACCAAATTTGGACACAAGGCACCAACTAAACCAGTGTATGTCCTTCACTCAATAAAACCCAAAAATAATAAGCTGGAAAGAAATTAACCCCCCCACCCCCACCCCAGCGAAATGACTATAATGACTATACAGAGCATGCGTTAAAATAGCAACAACCTCTCCCCCCCCCCTGCATGAGGGGAAGAAAAACCAGCAGCTGAGAGAGAAGGAAAACCCTCAAACTGGGTCTCCATTTGTTAGAAAAACCGAGGCATGACAACGGCGGGGAGGATGGGCAGGGATGACCACTCGGGAAACTACTATAATAAGAATAATGTTTCCTGTCACCTTCCAGGCAGATCACAACAGTAAGGACTGGGCACAAAATGGCTCCCCCCTGGCTTGCTCCCCTCAGCCGCCCCTTGGCCTCTTCCCTCCTTCTTGCCTCAGCCAGGTGTCAATCAACCAGGATTCCCTGATTCTAAACTGTATTTCACATTGGCAAGATGGGGTCTCACCCTGGCCCAGCTAAGCCTTGCCGAACTGGCCAGCCGTGCTTTCCCAAGGACTCAGGAAGGTGCTAGAACGTTCTGTGGGCGCCCACTGAGCATGCTCAGGACTGACAACACTGGACACAAAATGGAGGGCAGGACACAAAAAGGCGCCCCAGCCCTAAGGAGCCTGATTCCCTCAGCTGAGGCTCTCTTCCTTCCTTTCTTTCCTCAGACAGGTGTCAGTCTTTTGCTCAGCCAGGTGTGTTTTCTTTTAGGAATCGTTTTATTATGTGGTTTTAATGCTATTGTAGATTGTGATTTTATCGTGGTGTTGACGTAAGCCGCCCCGAGCCACTGGGAGTGGCGGCTAATAAGTCTAATAAGTCTAATAAATAAATAAATCAGTCCATTGGAGGCGGGGCCTCTTTCCCAGCCGTCATGTCTCCTCTCGGCCTTCTCTTCTTCAGGCTAAACATGCCCAGATCTTTTTATTTAATTACTTATTTATTTCACGGTATTTATTTCTATGCGGCCCTTCTTCTCAACCTCGAAGGGGACTCAGAGTGGCTCACAAGCAAGATGCAAATGAAGGAGAAATTGATGCTTTAACAGAAGAAACGTCAGGAGAAAGTGCTGCTTAGAACAGGCATAGAGTTAGGATAATAGAGTCAGCGTGCCAGCAGCAGTCCGAGAATAGGCAATTGTGAGTATAGCTACTATTGGTCCACAGAAGCACAGGCTGTAATTAGCCAGAGAACACCATGTGCTTCTGGAAAGATAAACAGTCGTGATTGGCTTAGCACACACCATGCGGGTTTGTTTACAAAGTTTCAATTGGGCTAGGAAATGCGCATGGCAAATGAGGTTTTTCACTTGGCAGGTTCCAGTGAGGAATAGATAGTAAAATGTAACGATTCAGGTACATTCTGCACATAGAGCAGATAACATACAATGGGAATGAGAATTAATGCTGCGCCACACTTGTTAGCAAATAAGATTCAGGAGCTAAAGATGCTTTGTTTAATTGGATAGAGTAATATGGGTTCATGAATACTAGCCAGTAACAATGCATGAAGATGGGACTGAAATATTGCCACCATTGTTTGTATAAAACCTGTTTACTGAGAATGATCGGGGTTCTGTCCACCAGCGGCTGCGTTTCCGCACAGGGGGGGCAGACCCATCAGCTGATGTCTTGCAAATAAAGCTGGTTTCATTGTACCGCAGTAAGAATTGTCGCGTCTTCCATCCCTGTGCCCGCTGGAAACAGCAGCCAGGCACAAAGGTATTTGCCTTGGGAGTTTTGGGACTCCTGATTCCGCTACACAAATACAATGAACTATAATTATTGCCACAGCACAACATCAATATTACATATCACATCGTAATATAACAACATCACATTGAACTATACAAATACAATAAACTATGTTATTGCCACAGCAAAAGTTCAATATTACATATCACATTGTGCTATAACAATATCACATTGAACTATAACAATTATATCGCAATATTATTAGTAATATTGCATGTAACACGAAATATATAGTTATAGTATCCTATTATTAGTAGCAGTAATATATTGCTATTGTTGTATAATATAATATATTACAATGTACACATACAAGTCAAACATTCAATGCCATAGACACACAACACATATAGGTAGACAGTCAGAGGCTATTTAACTTTTTTCTGGCCACCAGGGGAGCTGTCGCTTCACCGTCCATCTGCGACACTGATAAGTACAGTACTTTTCGCATTCCCCGCATCCTTTTGCTGGAGATTTCTATGGCCTCATACATTTTGTTAAATTAGCCTCCCCATATGTAGGTGGTACCTAAATTTCCTACTTGACAGATGCAACTGTCTTTTGGGTTGCAAAGGTCGACAACAAGCTACACAATTGGCCGGAAGCTCACTCCATATTGCCCGGAAGCTCACTCCAAGGCACCATGGCTACATCTCATGAAGGTCCAGCTTCTTGCTTAGAGGAGAAACAAAAGTCTGAAGCTTTTGGCCCTCTGCCGATCTCTCTCTCCTCCAAAGCAGTGTTTCCCAACCAGTGTGCCATGGCACACTAGTGTGCCGTGAGCAATCATCAGGTGTGCCGTGGGAAATCAGAGCCTCCAATACCCTTTCTTCCCCCTCCTGCCGAACACTTTTTCTTCTCCACTCGGGCTCCCTTCTTCCCAACCTCGCTCTGCTTGCTTTGCCTCGCTTTGCTCATGCTGCCGCTTCTGCGGGAGGGGGAGGGGGAAGATGTGACCCGTGCGGGCGCAACTGCGCAGACTCGCCCCACGTCTTTCTCCCTCCCCTCCACAGTGCTCTCTGGATATAGGTGAACTACAACTCCAAAACTCAAAGTCAATGGCCACCAAACTCTTATAGTATTTTCTCTTGGTTATGGTAGTTCTGTGTGGGAAGTTTGATTCCATTCCATCATTGGTGGAGTTCAGAATGCTCTTTGATTGCGGGTGAACTATAACTCCCAGCTGTTGAGTAAGACCTTCGTGTGTGTCTCTGTACCATTCCTGCCAGGATACCTATGTTGTGTTCATCGAAACAGGCCCAGGTTTCACACTGAGTGTATAAATACATTTAAAAAACATATTAACTACATGTATTACTGTGTTAGAGTGTCATTTTGTGTCATTTTGGTTGGTGGTGTGCCCCAGGATTTTGTAAATGTAAAAAATGTGCCGCGGCTCAAAAAAAGGTTGAAAAACACTGCTCCAAAGGATCTCCTGGTTGGAAAAGTGACAAAAGTCCATTGTGCTGACCCCCAATCCCATGTGCACCAGCCCCCCTTTTCTCCAAGGCGCACGTGGCTCAAGGCCAGGCTCCATCTCCTTTCAAGGAGGGAAGAGAGCTTAGGAAGTGGCTGTTTCCCTTGTTCTCGGTCAGTGTGCGTGTCTCCGCGTGTGTGAGGAAGCCAACCTGTGTGTGAAACAGGCCTGGGCCCACTCCGGCCCTCCCTCCGGGTGTTTTGGGCTTCGGCCTCTCTTCGACCCTTTGGAGAAGGAATGGGAAGAAGACTCACCAGGAGGAGAGGAAGGAGGAGAAGAGACAGGCTGCAAAGAGCAGGAGGGGGAGGCCACAGGGGCAGACTCTTCTCTTTTGTCCAAGCCGGGCAAGGAAGGCCGAAGGGGAGGGAGTGTGGGTCCTAGAGGGGCAGGAAAGGCAGGTCTGAAGAGGAGGAGGAGGCCCACTTCCTTCCTGCCTCTCTGGGAACCAAACACACCTGGCCCAGATTACCTGTCCGAACGTCTCTCCTGGGACAAACCCTGGGAGGAAGGAAGGTGGCGGTGTGGAGGAAGGGCCTGGACTCCTCCTGCCCTGGACCGCCCCTCCTCTGGCCAGGCTCAGGCTGAGGGCGCCCTCTTACCTCGACAGGGCTGGAGGACCTCTTGACACGGTCTGCCCGGGAGGCTGATGGGCCCAGAGTGTGAGGATTCAAAATGGTGGGCTGACTGGAGAGAGAGGTGTCAGCAGCCGATTGGCTGAGTGTGCCAGGGGCCAGGGTTCTGATTGGCTGCTGCCTCTGGCTGGCTGCTGAGGCCAACCCTTCCAACTGCCATTCTGCCCTTTGTGAGGAAACATGGCTGGCTGCCCACGGCCTTGAAGCCGGACCCTTTGGAGGCCGGAGGCACGTTGGAGTCGCCCACCTCTTGCCCATAAGAGGGAGATATAGTGTCTGTCCATCCGTCCATCCATCCCTTTCTCATCTAAATGCAATCTATTATATACTGTAGTTTCACGTCTTGTCAGGAGAGAGATTTCCACCTTTTACGAGCAAAGCTTGATGTTGTTATTGTCTGAGTCCAAAATGGAGCTGATGAACAAGCACTTCCCTCCATTTTTTTCTGACTGGTTGTGTTTCTTTTTCCAAAAAACCATACACAGAAGCAGAGCCAGGTCTGTCACAAAGCATCTCTTTGCCACAGCAAAAATTTTCAAGCAGTGCTTTCCCAAGTACTGGCAGAACACAAAATGGCGGGCGGAAGACAAAATGGCTTCCCTCTGGCTTTTCCCCCTCAGGAGTCTGAGGCCCTCAGCCGCCCCTCGGCCTCTTCCCTCCTTCTTGCCTCAGCCAGGTGTCAATCAACCAGGATCCCTGATTCTAAACTGTATTTCACATTGGCATCAACAACTGCCTTCTCCGGGCAAGATGGGGCCTCACCCTGGCCCAGCCAAGCCTTGCCGAAGCAGGAACTGGCCAGCCATGCTTTCCCAAGGACTCAGGAAGGTGCTAGAACATTCTGTGGGTTCCCACTGAGCATGTCCAGGACTGGCAGAACTGGACACAAAATGGTGGGCGGGACACAAAATGGCTTCCCTCCTGGACTGAGGAAGGTGCTAGAACATTCTGTGGGTTCCCACTGAGCATGTCCAGGACTGGCAGAACTGAGCACAAAATGGTGGGCGGGACACAAAATGGCTTCCCTCCTGGACTGAGGAAGGTGCTAGAACATTCTGTGGGTTCCCACTGAGCATGTCCAGGACTGGCAGAACTGGACACAAAATGGTGGGCGGGACACAAAATGGCTCCCTCCTGGACTGAGGAAGGTGCTAGAACATTCTGTGGGTTCCCACTGAGCATGTCCAGGACTGGCAGAACTGAGCACAAAATGGTGGGCAGGACACAAAATGGCTTCCCTCCTGGACTAAGGAAGGTGCTAGAACATTCTGTGGGTTCCCACTGAGCATGTCCAGGACTGGCAGAACTGGGCACAAAATGGCGGGCGGGACACAAAATGGCTTCCCTCCTGGACTGAGGAAGGTGCTAGGACATTCTGTGGGTTCCCACTGAGCATGTCCAGGACTGGCAGAACTGGGCACAAAATGGCGGGCGGGACACAAAATGGCTTCCCTCCTGGACTGAGGAAGGTGCTAGAACATTCTGTGGGTTCCCACTGAGCATGTCCAGGACTGGCAGAACTGGACACAAAATGGCGGGCGGGACACAAAATGGCTTCCCTCCTGGCTTGCTCCCTCAGGAGCCTGATTCCCTTAACTGAGGCCTCTTCCTTCCTTCCTTCCTTCCTTCCTTCCTTTCATTCTTTCTTTCTTTCTTTCTTTCCTCTTGCCTGTGTCCTGTCACATTCCAGGGATATCACAAGAGTAAGGACTGGACACAAAATGGCTTCCCCCTGGCTTGCCCCCCTCTGATGCCCCTCGGCCTCTTCCCTCCTTCTTGCCTCAGCCAGGTGTCAATCAACCAGGATTCCCTGACTCTGTATTTCAAATTGGCATCAACAACTGTATTTCAAATTGGCATCAACAACCGCCTTCTCCGGGCAAGATGGGGCCTCACCCTGGCCCAGCAAAGCAGGAACTGGCCAGGACTGGTTTCCCAAGGACGGAGGAAGGTGCTAGAACTATTATTTTCACCCTCCCCCTTCTTTTGTCTAAGTCTTGCTGTGTTTAAAATAATTCTATAAAAACTATTTATTTAAATAAGTAATTTTGTTTTGTTTAAATAAATAATTTTATTTATTATTTTATATGATATAATATAATGTTATATTAAATTATAATGTAATATAATATATTATAATGTCAATATATGGTATTATGTTATATTATAATAATTATAGTGTTGTAGCAGCAAATTAGGAGTCCCAGAACTCCGTTGGCAAGTTACCCTTCTTACCAAACGGCGACGTGGACGTGCGGGCGCAGGAACGAGAAAACGCAACAATCTTACTGAAGTCAAATGAAACCAAGTTTATTGAATGGCACCAGCTGGTGGGGTTCACCCACAGAATGAGCTGCTTTTGGGCAAACGGCCCCGTACATTCCAAGAACATTCCATATATACCCCTCATGGCGGCGAATCTTGCCCCACCCTTCTTCATCAAACATCATTGGCTGGTGCATCTGAACACATTTCATTATCCAATTAAACACAATACTTTATTAGCATCACATCTTAATCTCCCTCCTACTTGTTAGAACAATGTAGTGCATCTATTATTCTCATTCCCACAGTACGTTATCGGCTGCTTGGGCAGCTTGTACCCAAATCTGCAACATTTCGCTTCTGCCTCTCCATGCCAGCAAAGGAGGGGCAGACCCTTCTGCTCATGCGTGGTTCTTATCCTATTAGCATTAAGGTAAACAAACCCACGCCGTGTACTGCTAGGCCAATCAAGGCTTTGTTATCACTGAAGACACATGATGCACTTTTGGCAAATCACTGCCTGTGCTTGAAGTACCAATCAGGGTACAGTATTTACGGCTTGGATGCCAGCGTGGTTTCCGGCACGGAAGCCCGCTATTCTAAGGCCTTTGCTTGTGCATCACTCTCCTCTGACCGCACTTCTGCTAAAAAGCATCAAACCTGCTTTAGTGTAATGTATTATTTTATTATAATAATATATGATATAATGTTATGTTATATTATGATGTCAATATATTATAAGATAATAATTATAATGTAATATAGTATAAGATAGTTATGATATAATATATTATAATATGAGTTTGGTATAATGCTTCTCTTCCAGGCCTGGTGTTAGGAATGGTGGGAGTTGAAGTCCAAAACAATCTGACAGAAAACTGGGAGTTGGAGTTTGGGATGGTACTCTCTCTCTTCGGCAGGAAAGGCTAAGGACCTTGTCAAACTACAACTCCTGTGATTTCTGTGGCACTGATCCTGTGGCAGGTTTTTTGGGGGGGGGGATTGTTTCCCCTTGAAGGAGCCCCTCCTTGCCCTGGCCGTTACCCTTGAAGGCTGGCTGGCTCCTTCGTCGGCTGGGAAACGCGGCCTGGATTCGAGTACAGACAGGACTTCTCCATTTCCAAGGCCGGCTTGAGTAGCCCTGAGTCAGGAGAGAGGCCGCTGGCCTGGTCTCTCCTGGGGAAGGCCTTCCGGGCCTGGGGGCCTCTCCTGAGAAGGAAGGAAGGAAGGCCCTCTCTCTCCCCCCTTCATCCCCGCCAGGCACCCTTGCAATGGAGGCCGCACCGATCTTGGAGCCCAAACAGGACTTACCCAGGAAGGGGAGGCTGGAAAAGGGCCGCTAATGTGAAGGCTTCCTCCACATTGGCCGGACAACCGCCTTCTCCAGGCAAAATGGGGCCTTGCCGAAGCAGGAGCTTGCCAGCCGTGCTTTCCCAAGGACTGAGGAAAGTGCTAGAATGTTCTGTGGGTGCCCACTGAGCATGCTCAGGACTGACAACACTGGGCACAAAATGGCTTCCCTCCTGGCTTGCTCCCTCAGGAGCCTGATTCCCTCAGCTGAGGCCCTCTTTCTTTCTTTCTTTCTTTCCTCAGGTGTCAGTCAATCCAATTGATGGGGGGGCTCTTTCCCAGCCGTGGAAGCCCACCCCTCCCCCGTGTCCCAGGCATTGAATGGTCCATGTTTTTGGCCCCATCAATTTAGTTGGTCTGAGCTGTGATTTCCTTCTCTCTTGAAATAAGGCTAAAGGGTGAAAGGTTTCCCTCAAGACATTTCCCCCTCGAAGGACCGTTTTCTATTTACGTGAAGCGGGAGGAGGCATCCCGGTGTTCACGGGCTTGCTACTTGACATACGTCACCACAGTTTCCCCAATTTCCCCTTTATTTTGTGTAAATGTGTGGCAAACCACCGTTGTCGTGACCGGGCGGAAATCTCTCCCCCAATTTCCAACTCACAGACTTCCCGGGATGTCTTGGGAGTCACTTTATGGAAAACGACACTCTCGGTGCATTTTGGAAACACAGATGGTGGGAATCTGGAGGGTGTTGTGAAGCTACAAATGGTGTGTGTTTTGTGGGAAAGATTTGAAAGGAAGAAGAAAAGAAAAACCTCAGACATCTCACAAAGTTAAATCAGTTTTCAGAACCCATCCCTCCCTCAAAACCTCAGACGAATGGCTTTCCTCCATGGACCGTAATATTTTGGAAGGGTTGTCACTATGTGTGTGTGTGTGTGTGTGTGTGTGTGTGTGAAGGGGTGGATGCTACGCGTTCAGTCCAGGTGTGTCATGGGATGTATTTATACCCGTGGGAACTCATATCAAGTCTAGCAAAGAACAAATGATCAAGATCATCTTTAAATCAGATTTTTTGAAATGTCTGTTTTCTATCCACGGTTCTCTCAAGCAGCAATCCTGGAGATACAAAACATAAACAGACCACCTTGGAAGGTTGCTACCAATGCATTAGCCATAGGTATGAATACAGTTTAATAATCGTAATAATAATAATAATAATAATACCCACAGAATAGAAACAGGGAAAGGGTTATTCCACCCAAATCAATATGTTTTCCCAGTGGCTGAGATCTTAAGTAATCTGGACGTTGTCCAACCAAACCCTGAAGGAGATGCCTAAACGATGTGCCGATTAAGGCAAGAATGCGCAGTACTGAGCACCATTGTCCCAGAAACTGGTTTCGCAAAATGCACAAAATGCTAATTCTGGCAAGATTTCTCCAGAACAATTGACCATCCTCCACTGACCTGGAATTTGGGCACCTTCATCTCCACCTGGGCTTCAAGGAAAGTCACAATACGTACCTTGGACTTCTCATCTTGTTGGACTTCGTTACAGTTATTTATTCTATGTATATGGGCACGTATAGAATAAATGCCGTATGACATGGTTGCAGAAGGGTTTTGTGTTAGCATGGTTTAAGTACTCTCTACTTACCTTGACCCAGGACTTGATTGAGGGGATATTAGTATTGTTGACATCATTCACATTAGTGCGTTTGGAGGACTATGTTCCATTTGAATGCAGATTATATGCATATGTGTATATATATATTGACTTGTCATCTCAATTTGTGACTGAATGTAAACACTGTATTTAGTTCATTTAACAGTATACACATGTCTTGTGTTTAGAATATTGTAATTATTAGTGATTGACTTTCGTCCATACGCCTCGATTTATTCAGGTTATATTGTACACACCCAAGTGTTGTTTTTTGTTGAAACACCACCAGAAAACACCAATTCCTAATGGTCTCAGGAGCACCTTTGGCAAGGAAGGCTGAAGATCTCTCCACTCATGTGTCCTTCAGAGTAACCACAACCCGTTCACACTGGTCCTGTGGTTTTGCCTAGCATCGGGAATGTGGCGCAGCTGGCTGGGTGTCAGCTGCATAAGATCTCTATTGACCAGAAGGTCATGAGCTCAAAGCCTGCCCGGGTAAAGGTGGGCTCTTGACCTATTGTGTAGCCTGTTGTCGACCTTTGCAACCCGAAAGATAGTTGTATCTGTCAAGTAGGAAATTAAGGTACCACTTAGTGGGGAGGCTAAATTTAACTGATTTATGAGGCCATTAAAAAGATCTCAAGAAAACATGCTGAGAAATGAAGGTGTGCGACAGCTCCCCTTGGTGGCCAGATGTTAAATTGCCTCTGTCTGTCTTGTGTGTTTGTGTGTCTAAATGTAATGTGTACATTGTAATCCGCCCTGAGTCCCCTGCGGCGTGAGAAGGGCGGAATATAAATAAAGTAAATAAATAAATGTAATAGAAGAGGGGAACCCAAACTATATAGAAATACTCCATAATATCAGTTATAATCTCATCAGAGTAAGAGTTTCATATAAATACAAATATATACATGATACATTACATTAAATCAAAAATCTTTATTATGGTCATGCCTATTGAAAGATTATTATCCAGAAACATGAAATTTGTATTTTAAACTTAAGTTTCTTGCAGAGCAGCAAAACAGGAGAGAGCCACGTGGACTGAGGACTCAAGAACAGGCAGGAGAGGAGGCTTCTCAGGATGGCTAAAACAGGCCAAAATGCAGGCACCTAACTTTACTGAAGTAAAATACACAGCAGTAACAATAGAAAATCAAAAGCAGAAGACAGAAAGCTTACAAAATGGAGAACCTCATATAGCATCAAAACAACAAGGTGCAACTCCCCCCTTCTTCCCAAACACAATTGGATATCGTCCTAAGTAATGGGCTGAACTAAGCAGTCACAACACACCCACATAGAAGAGTTTGTTATTCTTTCAATAACCTTGCTTCTCATGAGGCAGGAAATAAACACAACTGCTCTGCACTTACATTCCCATGACAAAGGCTGCTTCACAAATGGTTTACATAACTATTAAAACACACACAGAACTTTCCAGCAGGAGCTGTTTGTCTCTCAAACATGGAAGACAGAAGGAACATTCAGGAATCCATATGGAACTATACTATTTTGCAATAATATTCAACAATGACCACCATAAGGAGAGCGGGCTAAAGTCTCATAAAAGCACTGTATATTACAATTCTAAAAGGCTGGGAAACGGAGGGAAACCTCGGTGTGTTCCCGCCTCCACTGAAGTCACCAAAGTGGCACAGGCACAGCTCTCACAGCCCTCCTCAAAGAACATCTCAACGTTCAGTGAAAGACATCATCCCCCTTTCCAGTGCTGGCAAAGGGTTTCCTTTGGACTCCACAGTTTGCTTCTGGCAGCCTTTTTGCTGGCATGGTTTCTCTCCTGTATGGACTCTCACGTGATTGTACTCTTTCAGATGATTCTCACCTGGTGGAGTTTGCCTTCAAGGTTTGGCTTCTGAGCAAAGTGCTGGCCGGTTTTTTCCCTGTGGACTCTCAGAGTGCTGACAGTGTTTATGGCAAGGGTTTCTTACTCTGATGATTCTGGACTCCCAGATGAAGGGTTTCTTCTCTGTGTGGACTCCCAGATGACGCTCAAGGTGTCCCTTCTGAGCAAAGCCTTTCCCACAATGGTGGCATTTGTGCGGTTTCTCTCCTGTGTGGACTCCCAGATGACGCTCAAGGTGTCCCTTCTGAGCAAAGCCTTTCCCACAATGGTGGCATTTGTGCGGTTTCTCTCCTGTGTGGACTCCCCAGATGCCTTTCCCACAATGCTCAAGCGGTTTGTCTCCTTGGACTCCCAGATGCTCAAGGTGCAAAGCCTTTCCCACAATGGTGGCATTTGTGTGGTTTCTCTCCTGTGTGGACTCTCAGATGGCTCTCAAGGTTTGGCTTCTGAGCAAAGCCTTTCCCACAGTGCTGGCATTTGAAGGGTTTCTCTCCTGTGTGTACTCTCACGTGATTGTCAAGGACTACCTTATGAGCAAAGCCTTTCCCACAGTGCTGGCATTTGAAGGGTTTCTCTCCTGTGTGGACCCTCAAGTGACGTTTAAGGTCTGCCTTTTGAGCAAAGCCTTTCCCACAGTGCCGACACTTGTGGGTTTGGAGATGTCTGGCAAGATGCAGCTTGCTCCTAAGATGGCTCCTGCCCTTCACGCTTGCTCTTGTGGCCCACCAGTTCTCTCCTGTAAAGAAGGACAAGGATAGACAAGCGTGAATCCCAACTTTCAGGGAGGAAGAACATTTTGGGGAAACGGGAATGGAGGAAGAAGTGGAGAGTAGTCAGGCCTGCAGAGGGGGGAGGGACTACAGCAAAGCAGCAGAAGAAGCAGGCCACCCGATAGGTCAACACTGGAAGCGGGAAGGATGGGTCTGCAGGCCAATGAGGTGGGGGTCGGTTGAGGGGGTCAAGAAGAGGGGAGTTGGGCTGGTAGCCACTCACCAAACAGGCACCAAATATAATTCACATAGTAAAAAAATACTGGCCTCTCATCCAAGACATCCCGGGCCTGGAAACCCCGCCAATGGTGGCCTACAAGAGGACTAAAAACATCAAGGACACCCTAGTACGCTCAGCACTAAAACCACCCATCCGGAAAAGCAATCTGACCCCAAAAACTCATCCATGTGGCCACTGTGCACAGTGCCCGTTTGTTTTTCCGGGGAAGGAAATCTTTAGCCCTGGGAAACAGTGTAATTTCACTTTAACGACCTTCTGTACCTGCCAAAGCGAGTCCCTCGTATACTGCCTGATCTGCATGTGCGGCCTTCTTTACGTGGGCCAAACGGGGAGGAGCCTCCGAACGAGGGTCTCGGAACACCGTTTGATAATCCGCCAACACTCGGACGATTCTCCGTTATACATGCATTACAAAACATATCAACACAGTCCGAATGACCTTCAATTCTGCGGCTTGGAAATCGTCAGAGTTCCCCCCCCCCCCCTATGGTGATGCCCAGAAGACATTATTGAGGGCAGAAAGTAAATGGATGGTCCTTTTAAAAACCGAGCAACCGTGGGGCCTGAACGAAAAGATCCCTATCAACAATCTTCTCCTTTAATCACCCCACCTGTAGATTTCCCTCACCTACTAAATCCTCCCTCTATTACCTGTGTTTGCGCATTTGCCCCACCCATTGAGGTGGAATACACCGGAGAACCTTTCTCCAAGGTAATTTTCATGTGCATGTAGTACTTTGTGCTTCCATTTTTCATTTATGTTGTATATATAGTAGTGGTCACTTTATTTGAATGCTTATCATATATATGTGAGATGAATATACACTATAAGCGTCTTTATATCTATGTTAGATTCTCGCCGCCTGCCTTGGGATGCGCTACGTGGGGATCGTTACTTTGGCCTTGAAAAAGACCCGTGGGGGTCGAAATGAGGTGGGACCCCTGTACACTTGTGTCCTCGTCGGCCAGAAGACTCCGCAGACATCGCCTGTATCACCTACCCTCCGGATTGGGGACGCCACTGAGCCTACAATTGTGTCTTACGGCGAGTTTGCCTCCTATTCCCTTACTGGATTACAAACACCCATTGGGGTGGGATTACAAATACCCATTGGGGTGTAATACCATTTCTACAGCGGCGTTACTCCGTCTTCCTCTCCACTTGCGAACTTGTGAACTGAACATTGATTTTGATGTGTATTATTCCAGCGGTGGAATCAAGTTGTTTTGTTGGTTTTGGCACCCGACTTGGGTATATATTTAATTTGCCTAACACACTTTCGGAGTAATTATCCAATACAAAATACTTTGAAAATTCTGTGTTCAGATATCTTTTTCTTGGATTTACAGTGACCACACCCGTTGTGTTATATTGTCCATGAAGTGACTGCCTTGACCCTGAAGGAGACCTTTTGGTCAGCAAATTCAGCAGCTCTGCAGACCTGCGAGGCCACCACACGTTCCATGACTTTGCCCAAATAGGGACATCGGAAACTGGCCGATAGTTGACTAATTGAGCGGGGTCCAGTGATGCCTTTTTCAACAGCGGTTTTATAACGCTTAGGAATTACCGTATATACTCAAGTATAAGCCGACCCAAATATAAGCCGAGGCATCTAATTTTAAAACAAAAAACTAGGAAAACATATTGACTTGAGTATAAGCCGAGGGTGGGAAATGCAGCCACTACTAGTAAGCTGAACGGGTAAAAATGGCCTGAAAGCCATCTTGTGCAGCTTCCAAAACCCAACACTTGAGAACATTTTGCGCTACAGCCAGATATTTTTAAGGTCATGCCCGAAGGGCTTGGTGAATATCCCCTTTTTGAGATAGATCTAAATCAGGCATGGGCAAACTTCAGCCCTCCAGATGTTTTGGACTTCCACAATTTCTAACAGCCAGTCAGTATTTCAGAACGCAGAAATTCTGGACCGCTCTCACAGCCACCAGGTCAGACTCCATAGAGAAGCCATTGAAATCCACAGGAAGCATATGGACAATGTCAACAGAAAGGAGGAAACCATGAAAATGAACAAAACCTGATCTCAGTATTAAAAAAACCTCTAAAATCAGGACAGTAAATAAAGAACAATCAGAAGAGAGGGGAATTCCAGACAAGAAACGATCAAATACTTTTATACGGAAACCCCCGATGGATTTC
The DNA here is from genome assembly GCA_030556195.1 of Anolis apletophallus. Classification (NCBI taxonomy): domain Eukaryota; kingdom Metazoa; phylum Chordata; class Lepidosauria; order Squamata; family Anolidae; genus Anolis; species Anolis apletophallus. Next base: position 3,760,408 of record JARBWK010000003.1, on the reverse strand, counting down.
TCCAAAGGAAGCCAACCAAAGGAGACGACTAGGTTGGCAAATATGGCCCACATACAAAGATATTTTAATGTAAAATACGACAGAGTTAAAGCCTCATGAAGAATTGAAAAAATCATTTCAAAATAGATCATGGTTGCATTATTTACAAATCAAAGAATATTATCATTAAGATAAAAAGAATGGATTTAACTTAGAAGAAGGAACATGGGACAAAATTTTGCAAACAAAGAAAAAAATAATAACAAAAATATATAATAAACTACTAGACTGGGCAACAGAAACGGAAGAAGTATAGCAATGTATGATTAAATGGGCAGACAATTTGAAAAGACCGATCCACTTTAGGGAGTGGGAACAGATTTGGAATAAAAGATTTAAATACACATATGCATCGGACTTGAAAGAAAATTGACTAAAAATGTTCCATAGGTGTTACATTACACCAAAGAAACTAGGCTTGATGTATAAAAACACATCAAACAAAGGTTGGAAATGTCATGAACAGGAGGGGACCTTTTTTCACACGTGGTGGACTTGCAAGAGTGCCAGTAAGCTCTGGACAAGGAGACTTGAAGCATCTCAGAAAATGCTGAACAGAGAATTCAAGAAGAAGCCAGAACACCATTTACTGGGAATCACGGACTCAGACCTCAGTCTTGACGATAACACAGATCGACTATTTACTTATATGGTAACCGCAGCAAGAATCTCATTTGCAAAACTATGGAAACAAGAAGAAGTCCCGGAGATGGAGGACTGGATTAACAAGCTTAAGGAAATAAAAGATATGGATAAATTAACTTTCTTGTTCAAGAGAAATGAAGGAAGACCAATAAAAAGAACAAATTGGGACCTCTTGATAGAATACGGAAAAATAATGTCAATAGAAAAGACTAATGAAATATATAAGGGATAAAGAGAAAGATGAGAAACGAATTAAGAGAAAACGCAAGTTTGAAATGAAAGTCACAACATTTTTTAAAAAATGATTTTTGATTTTTGTTTTCTCTCTCTCTTTAATTCCTCTTCTCTCTTCTATCTTTTAAAGCTTTTCCTACACACACACACACACACACACATATATATATATAGTTTCCCCACTTTCCCTGATATTATTCACTTTATATATGTGAAAATTAAAAAAATGTTGCAAAAAAATGATCAGGGCCAGCTAACACCTCCCAACAAAGGATCCCCCCAGGCAGGAAGCACCCAGGTTTTGAAGCTGCAAGGCTATTATTCAATGCTAATCAAGGTGGCCAATGGCAACATTAACACTTGCCTCAAGCAGAGAAGGCTTCCTCCTCCCACCTTGGACCTCCCAGAGATATAGAAACTCCACTTGCTTCGTTTCCCAGAGACATCACAACCTCTGAGGAGGCCTGCCATAAATGTGGGAGAAATGTCAGGAGAGAATGCTTCTGGAACATGGCTCTATGGCCTGGAAAACTCACAGCAACCCAGCCAGTCGGCTGTTAGGAATTGTGGGAGTTGGAGTCCAAAACAATCTGACAGAAAACTGGGAGATGTAGTTTGGTATGGTACTGGCACTCTTCGGCAGGGAAGGCTACGGGCCTTGTCAAACTACAACTCCTGCGATTCCTGTGGTACTGAGCCTGTGGCAGGGTTTTGGGGGGCGGTTGGTTCCCCTGGAAGGAGGCCCTCCTTGCCCTGGCCGTTCCCCTTGAAGGCTGGCTGGCTCCCTCGTGGGCTGGGAAACGCGGCCTGGATTCGAGTACAGACAGGACTTCTCCCTTTCCAAGGCCGGCTTGAGGAGCCCTGAGTCAGGAGAGAGGCCGCGGGCCTGGTCTCTCCTGGGGAAGGCCTTCCGGGCCTGGGGGCCAGGCCGGAGAAGGAAGGAAGGAAGGCCCTCTCTCTCCACCCCTCATCCTCACCAGCCGCCCTTGTGATGGAGGCCGGGCCGATCTTGGAGCCCAAACAGAACTTACCCAGGAAAGGGAGGCTGGAAAAGGGCCGATAATGGGAAGCCCAGGGAAAGTTTCTTCCACTTTGGCCTGACAGCCGCCTTCTCCAGGCAAGATGGGGCCTTGCCAAAAAAGGAGCTTGCCAGGACTGGTTTCCCAAGGACTGAGGAAAGTGCCAGAACTTTCTGTGGTTGCCCACTGAGCATGCTCAGACCTGGCAGAAGTGGATACAAAATGGTGGGCGGGACACAAAATGGCTTGCCCCTGGCTTGCCCCCCTCTGCTGCCCCTCGGCCTCTTTTCCTCAGCCAAGTGTAGTGTTAATCAATCAGCCCAGCCTCTGCTTAAAAACCTCCAAAGAAGGAGCCTCACTCCACCAAACTTCGAGGCAGAGAGTTCCACTGCTGAACAGCTCTCCTTACAGTCATGTTCAGGTGGAATCTCCTTTCCTTCCTGCAGTTTGAAGCCATGGCTGTTGCAGTTTGTCAGTCTGTGCGGAAGCTCAGTAGTCTTTCCAGTTTTAGACCTCTGCTAAATCACACAGAGCCAGAGTAAATGAAAAACAAAACTTTACTCTTAAGTAAGCAGCTTTAACAAAAACAAGCCCTCTTGTTTCAGAAAATGTTCCAAACTGTGTGAGGTAAATTCTCCTCCTCTATCTGTTTGAAGAGCTTTCAATCCCACTCCAAATTGCCTCTTCACATATGCCACCCAATTTTTGAAAATATCAAAAACTTCATTCTTCTGTTTCAACAAAAAACACCAAGAAAAACAAGAATGGTCATCTAATAAACACAGAATATAACAAGCCCCACCTTTACTTGGTTGAAAAGGCCCAATTAAATCAGCATGTACCAACTGAAAAATCTCCTCTGAGTTTCTTAAACTTTTCTTACTAATTGGAGCTGACTATGCTTTGGTTTTCTTGCATACATTGCAATCAAGAAACTTCTTGCAATCCTTTAACTTAATACCTTCACTAAACCCTGGCATTTTATACAACACTTTGAAACTAGGGTGACCTAATGCTCTGTGTAAATCATGAATACATTCCTTGTGTAATGGGGTATTCTTACTGATCATATTTACATCACCTGTATTACCTCTTGAGGTTAACACATACAAATCCCCCTGTAATACTCCAGTTCCACATAACTCATTCCCTTTCAAAATCCTGACTTTTCCTCCAGAAAAATTAACTTCATAACCTTCTTTATCAAGTTTTCCAACAGATAATAAGTTGTAGTCAAGCTCTGGAACTAAAAATACATTCCTTAATGTTCTATCCAAATGCTTAACATAAACTTCCCCTTGACTGTGTACTTTGTACTGTTTTCCATCTGCAAGGGTAACATTTGAACATTCAGGTTTCACAGTATTACAAATTAAATTTTCATTGTTCACTATATGCTGTGAACATCCAGAGTCCACATAAAATATGTCCTCATCTGCTGGACTCTTTTGGGACTTCACTATTCTTACATGCGAAGAACTGCTCCTCTGGTTCATCTTCTTCCCTCCTTGCTTCTTCTGCTGCTTTGGGCAATTTCTCTTTAAATGATTTGGAGATCCACAAGTGAAGCACTTTCTCACCACACATACTCTCTCTTTCTCCTCCTCGAGTGCAACTCCGGCTGACTGCTTTCCTTGAGAATGCCCTGCTGTATTTGCAGACTCCAGGCAACGATCCTTCCGTCTCTCCCAGTCAGCTAGAAGTCTAGCACAAATATATTGGAGGTTCAATTGTGCTTGTGGAAGTGACTCTAGAGAATTCACTATCCCATCAAACGAATCATCCATGGATGAAAGCACAATAAAACATTTGTTTGCCTCTGTGAGATGAAAGTCTCTCTCCTCCAATTGCAAAAACAAATTCTGCAATGCCTGCAAATGGTCTCTCAGACTCTCATTCTTCTCCAGTCTCTTCCTGTAGAGTCGTCTCGCCAGCACAGCCACTGTTGCTGCCGAACTGGAAGCATATACTTCTCTGAGTCTTACCCAGATGGCATTGGGAGTTGGCAAGCTGCATATATGAACCAGTTGTTCATCGTCGATGCCCAATATCAGAGTAGACTTTGCTCGTTCCTGAGCCCTCAGCTGCTCTGCTGAAGCTGGTTGCTGCACTGGATTCTCTGTACATTCCCATAAGGATTCTCTCCTCAAATAACTTTCCATTCTGACTTTCCAAATGGAATAGTTATCGCCATTTAATCTGGCCATGGGGAAAGACATATTCACTCCAGAATCCATCTTCTTGTTTTGCCACCAAACACACAATGCAAAACAAAATTGTCTTTCAAAAAACTGGAACAAAAAATATATATAGTCCAACTATGCAACTGGACAGACTGTACAGTCTGGGCCCATAACCTGTTGCAGTTTGTCAGTCTGTGCGGAAGCTCAGTAGTCTTTCCAGTTTTAGACCTCTGCTAAATCACACAGAGCCAGAGTAAATGAAAAACAAAACTTTACTCTTAAGTAAGCAGCTTTAACAAAAACAAGCCTTCAAAATTAAACATAGTCCATTGCAGATATCTTACTCAAAGTCCAATGCATTATCAGCATGCATTATCTGCATCTTGGATGGTGTAAGAAGTCCTTTGTTAAATGGTCCAGGACAAGTCCTGTGGTAGATCCATGGCAGTCTTCATGATCTCCTTCTTCACACACAGTATCAAGGAAAAACCCTCCTCATGATATACTCAATGCTCAAGCTTAATTGCTTCATTGTCCAGGTGTTTCTCCTCAACACACACATTCAAACAAGAAGATCCTGCAATTACTTATCTAAACTCCATATACTGTAACAATGGCTCCACTGCGTCCGAGTCTCCAGGGCAGCAGAAAGGAAGCTTGTGCCAGCGTTTAGCATGAGTAGCCCATAGAGTAACTCTAGCCCTTGTAACTCCAAGTGTAATGAAATAGCTCACGAGAGAAAAATACAGGAGTCTTCTTCAGCTTTACGTAGAAAAGGGAATGTCAAGGGCCGCAGGCTGTCAGGAATGGTGGCAGTCGGAGTGCAAAATACCTTGCGGCCACAACAATAGCAGAACAAGTCCACACTTGGCACACAGAGGCCCAATGGCCCACTTCACAACCTGGTGCGGTTTAGGGCAGGATGGGCCACGAATGATGGGATTTGCAGTACCTTCACCCCATTCACTTCCCAAACAACACTGTAGCCCCTACACATCACAGACCAGGCCCAAAATTGACAGTAAGGTTTCATTACCTTGATTTTCCAGACTAGGCCTCTCTTAATGGGATACTGTGTAAGACCTCAATTAACAGTAAGGCTTCCTCAACTTGATTTTCCTGACTAGGCCTCACTTAATGGGATACTGTGTAAGGCCTGAATTGACAGTAAGGCTTCCTCAACTTGATTTTCCCGACTAGGCCTCAGCTCATGGCACATTGTGTATGGCCTGAATTGACAGTAACCAACCTTGGCACACAGAGCCCTTATGACCCACGCTACAGTCTACTGCAGTTTGGAGGAGGATCCACCATGGATGATGGGACTTGAAGTACCTCCATGGATAATGGGATTTGTAGTACTTTCAAACCCTTCATTCCCCACAGACCACTGCGACCCTGAACCCAGACTGATAAAGACCAAACTTGGCACACTCTGCCCCCATGACCCACACTCCGTCCTACTGCAGTTTAGAGGAGGGAAGACCATGGATGATGGGATTTCAAGTACCTCCACTCACTTCCCGAGCCCACTGCAACCCTCATCCAGTGACTGATCAAGACCAAACTTGGCACACAGAGCCCCCATGACTCATTCTGTAGCGGAAAAACTTAGGTTCTTGGTTGCAGAGCCAAAGGTGGAAGAACTCAGCCAAGGCCGATGAATCAAAACAAGACTTTTATTCCAATCTGATCAGTAATGGGGTGAATAGCCCTTGACCATGCAGGTCAAAAACAAAATGGCTATCACCCCGAGCTACGCAGTTACATGGTATTTATACTCGTTTTTATCAGCAACAACATTCTTCACATTTAACCCTTAGTATGGCTCCTTCTCTGTTCTGCTGTCTCTGGGCAGATTTTGCTAACATACGGGCACTTGGAGCATCTCCTCTTGGGAGGGGTACTTTTGACTCTTTAACCCCTTCATTCCCTACTGTTTTTTTGTTGCTAGTGATGCTTGCGAACTTGCAATTACAATTATACATCATCATATCTTTTGTAAGATCTCCAGCAATAATCATATCAATCTGGCTTATTCTGTAAACATAAACATCTCATTTTCTGCACATTAATGACACTCTTCTGGGTTGTAACATGAATCACATTCTCAATGGTCCTCCTAATCAAGAGAACAAGACATGGTGGTATCAATAAAACAAGAACAATTATCACAAACATAATGAAACCCTCGATCACCAGCTCTTTCAACCAGGCCACACTTGGCAACCATGAAGTTAGCCATGAAACCTGAGATGGTTTATTAATGTTATGTTGACTCATGACCTGTAGCTTTTCTAGGTCATCTTCTATTGTTTGGTTCAAATTATGAAATTGTATTTAGCAGTTGTCTTTTGATCATTGCACAAAATCCTCCCTTTGTTGTCAAGAGGTAATCTAAGGCCATTTTCTGCTGCATCTCCATTTGACTTAACTCTTCAGCTTCAGTTTGTAATGCTCTATTATTTTCGCAGTGGCACTGATGAATTTTCTAGGCGACAGATGAGCCTCACGATGCTCTTTTGATTGTCCTGGGCTATTATTCCTGGGTATGGCCCTAAAGACAGGATCTCAGTGATGGCTCTGGCTCCTACCCTTTGGGCTTTTGGTGTCAGACAGTTGATCCTCAATGATCACTGTCTCATCACACCCAGCACCCATTTTCTCTGGCTGGAACCCCCTCTCTTCTGCCTCTCTCTGGGTTGGGTTCCTTTGATGATTCACACTGGTAGGGTTAGAAAGCCCACACCAACACACTGATACCTCCCAGGATGATAGCTATTAGCCCATTTGACAAAGAAGAACCACATGTTGGGTCTCTTTTCTGCCAACCTGAACAGATGCTGCCACTAGTATCGTTGCATTTATCTCAAACATAGGATAGTTAGGATACAGCTCTCTCCACTCCATGTCAGACAGATTCTGAGTCTTGACATGACCGAAGTTGTGGCCATTGCATAATTAGTGATCTGTGCCATGAGTGTAGCTTTTGAAACAAAATGTAATTGGGTCCCTCCAGCACTGCTGAGGACATTGAATTGTTAACTGCAATCCTCCTAGCATTACTTGAGGATCTTTGCTTTTTAAAGGTAGGGATGAGAATGACCCTACTGTTTTGTAGGTGCATGTACCAATGTACTATCTGAAACATATGTTGTACATGTATCTTGATCCAATTGCCCTATGTTGGACTATGGTCAGTCCCAATAACACATTTTACTGATCAGCCTTATCATTTCTGCTCTCTGGTGGAGGCCTACAAAGGATCTTCTTACACCACCAGCAGAGCCAAAACAAAACTATACAATACACAGAAAAACCCAAAACTGGCACTCCCAAGTCCCAAGGTCATGTCTTCGAGTGACTCTCGGAAGTCTACCCTCCTCTTCGGGGTGGCTTTCGATCAGCCTGTCCCCAGAAGAGTGGCCCCCACGATGCTGACTCTCCTTTCCTCTTCCAAGGTCGTTGGACCTTGTATCTTCAGTGGGTCCTCTAGGTCATCGTCCACCTGAATAATAATATATCTGCTATTCAATGGCTTATTTCCAATAGTATCTCTTTGGATTTCAATATATGGATCCAAGGCCTTAATCCCCCTCACTTGGGGTGGTCAGGAAAACATCACATCACATCACACAGCCCTCTTTACTTTGATCTCAATGGACCAAGTTTCCATTTTGTGTTTTTGTTTGTTTGTTTGTTTTTTGCTTTTGAAACACATGATCTCACCTGAGGAGACAGAAATACAGAACAGTAACAGGAAAACACAACACCACTGTAATGATATAAATCTTTCAACACTTGTCCCAAAACTTGCACTTCCTTCATAATTTCCCTTTTTTCGTTTCAGCTCTGTGGAATCTCTCTCTGTAATGGTTTTTCATATCTCAATTCATAAATAACAATCTCAACAGTGTAGGTGCATATCTAATCTTTTAACAATATCATAAGAAGAATTTGGATTTCATTCAAATCAGTTTCTTGACACATTTTCGCTAAAGTTTCTTTCAATGTCCTATTCCAGGTCACCCCTAGGGAATGGATTCTCTGATGAACAATACCTGGACCATTTGCAAACAACATATCCACAGTCCTGAGCTTGCAATCTTTTTGCAATTGAATTTTTACCAATTGGTGGATAGTATCTCTCTCCCATTCTGTTGTAATGGGGCGTGGCATCAAGCTGTGAATGACATCATCTTCATCTCCTTTTTAAAACACGATTCTGAACGCTTGACTAAAATGGCACAAACAAATTAATCTCTTATCAAACTAACAATCAAGACTAAATGGTGGTAATGATCACTTTAACAATGCAACAACAGAAATCATTTAACTTGAAAAGGATATAGTCTTCAGTAAAATCCCAAGCAAGTCCGGCCTTTGTCATCAGGCTCAAATATTCACATATCCGTTTCATATATCGATTTTTATCTCTTTTGATCTCTGGCATAAGAAAAGCAGTCTCAGATATCTCCTTGATCGAAGAAGTAAGCCTATTAAATTCCAAGTAAAATGAAGAAAATATCTATATTCTGCAATCTGTAGTCTCTAAGGTCAGTCCTGTGTAAGAAGGCCTGTAAATAAAGTATCATTATTTCCCAAGCCTTTCACTAATCCAGCCAGTTCTCATCTCCTGCGATTGGACTTCCATTACACTTTCCAGCTGGCTGTGGTGCCTTTTGGATACCAATTTAGAACTAGGGTTCCATATAATTTTCAGGCTTGAGACCTAAAAAAAAGCAAAGATAGCGAAGAGAGAAGGGGGAGAGGGGATGCTAATTACCCATCAGTAGAATCCTCCACCAATTTCCATCGATAAGTCCATCAACATCCTTGCTTCCACGATCTCTCACTTTCAGAACAATCTCCACAGCTTTTCCTCCACGATTTATCTCACATTTCTCTGTCCATCTGCTTCAACCATCTTTCGACATATCTGTTTCCATCAATGCATGAACCACTTGCAGCCATCCATTTGCTGCATATTCATCTCCAGGTACACTAGATGTCGCTGACGTGTACAATGGGCAGGGCCCCGTCCTGGCTCCGCCTCTAGCAAGTGCTCTCCTGCTCCTTCCTGTTCTCCTTCCAGTGCAGGCTATCCAGCAGGACTTTCACTTCCTCCTGCCTCTGGCCCAAATCTCCTCTTTTGCCTCTGACATGTCCTCTGACTCTCTGAAAACCTGCTCCTGCTTTCTTGCTAATTCTTTCCTTGCCACAAATGCCTTCATGCTGGCAATATCTCTCAAATCTGGCAAAAACCTCTTGGGCTCTATCTGTTTTAATGTCCCGTTCAAAAATAATCTCTTTTCAGTCAAAGGTAACAATTCATTTCCCAAGGTAATCTTAGAGTTGTCCTGTGTTTGAAACAAACTATGAAGATTCACATAAAAATCAATTCTGCTGTCAAAGGTCATTCTTCATTTCAATAAAGGTTTTGGGAAATCTCTTTTATCCTGTAAAAAGAATGGCTAAATTCATAACAACTGCAAGGCAAGAGTCAATGTCTCACAAAGTTGCGGCTTGACTTTTTTTAAAAAAGACCTTTTTTTCCCCTCTTCAACCTAAAAAAAAACAACAACTCTGTCTGCTGCCCTCCTGCGGCAGTCTCCATGTACTTCTACAGGACAGGAAAAAGGAGGGGCCCAACCTACAAAGAGTTAATGTAACGTAAAACAAGGGCGGGCGCTCTTTACACAGTCCAACAGTGTTCTTTCTCACATTCCAACATTTGGCAAGCCCACAGTGTTCTTTCTCACATTCCAACATTTGGCACAGATAATTATTCTCTTTTTCTCAATTCTTGACTCAGAGGCAACATTCATGCAGCCCAAGTGGGCCAATTTGTCTGTTACTTATTCATAAAGCAAGATTCATTTTTCTCATAGACACAGAATAAATTAGGGTTTTTGCATAAATCAACAAATATTCATTTTCCAAAATCATTCACACACACACAGATATGCTTGTTAATGATTAATCCTCTTTCATTCATACACAGAGAGAAGCCTCATTCACACACACGTTGGTGTATTAATTAAGAAATGCATATGCTTAGAGAAACACTGTTCCAGCATTGATTGAGTTAAACTACACAGAGAGTATCGCGAGACAGGTTATCTAGTCTTGACGAATCACCGCTGAATGCACTGTGAACTGGACAGTTCGTCACTCATCGCTGGTATGCAAGAAAGCATTCTTTACAGATAAGGAAACTGTGTGTGCGCCATTTTTCCGCGGCTTTTAAGCAGACATGCCATGGCTATGCATCTTCGGTCTGCCAGCTTTGTATCGAAGTGTTGTTAATGGATTCTTTATTCGGAAACTAAGGGACAACACAGGTCCAAGGTCGCAGGTGGATACACTCTTTGTGTGGGGCCCCTTTTCTCAGCGGATTCCAACTGTGCCAGACCTGTGCCAGACCTTCGTTTGATTTCCAAAAAATCTCTCGGCTGATTCTTTCCATGGCAACTGCTATCTTTTCCCCCATTTTTTCCCGGCCAACGCACCAGATTATGTAGCAGAAAAACTTAGGTTCTTGGTTGCAGAGCCAAAGGTGGAAGAACTCAGCCAAGGCCGATGAATCCAAACAAGACTTTTATTCCAATCTGATCAGTAATGGGGTGAATAGCCCTTGACCATGCAGGTCAAAAACAAAATGGCTATCACCCCGAGCTACGCAGTTAATGGTATTTATACTCGTTTTTATCAGCAACAACATTCTTCACATTTAACCCTTAGTATGGCTCCTTCTCTGTTCTGCTGTCTCTGGGCAGATTTTGCTAACATACGGGCACTTGGAGCATCTCCTCTTGGGAGGGGTACTTTTGACTCTTTAACCCCTTCATTTCTACATCCTGGTGCAGTATTGAGGAGGATGGACCACGGATGATGGGACTTGAAGTACCTCCACTCACTTCCCAAGACAACTGCAGCCCTCACCCAACAACTGATAAAGGCCAAATTTGGCACACGGAACCCCCATGACCTATTCTACATCCTGGTGCAATTTGGAGGAGGATGGATCACGGATTACTGGACTTGAAGTACCTCCACTCACTTCCCAAGACTCCATCACACTCCGGAGCAGAGAGTTCCACTGCTGAACAGCTCTTAGTCAGGAAGTGCCAGGCCCCAAACCTCGGATTCTTGTAGAGCTCAAATGACGTAACACATGCGGCAACCAACACATTTGTTCTCTCCTGCCACTCGCTCCTTCCAGTTCCTCTTCTTCCATCCTGTGTTTAGAACTATCACAGAATTCTTTTGCTTGTTTATTTATTTATTTTATTTATTTTGAGCCCAAGAGAACCTCCTCCACATCCCGGGTCCCAGAGAGGTACGCCTTGAATCCACAGGGCATAGGGCCTTCTCAATCTCTGCCCTTTCCCTGTGGAACTCTTTACCACCAGAAGTAAGAGCCATGCCTGACCTACAGTCATTCATGCGAACACTCAAAACATGGCTTTTTGGCAGAGCATTTCATGTGTAAGCATTTTAACTGTGTTGTTGTATAAGTTCGTTTTCTATCTGTAAGTCGCCCAGAGCGCTCCGGTGGAGGGAGACTCATCAAATAATACATTGAATTGAATTGAATTAATGGCCCATCCCAGGTGGCTCTGGGCGATTTACAATAAAACACGCAGCTAAATATCTAAAACATCTAAACAATTTAAACAAACTAAACAGTTCCTCAGCCGAACGCCCTCTCAAACAGCCACGTTTTACAAGCCGTGCGAAAATCTTTTAAATCACGGGTAGCTCTGATGTCGGGAGGGAGGGCGTTCCAGAGTGATGGGGCCATCACCGAAAAAGCTCTACGCCGGGTTGATGTCAGATGGGCTTCCTTAGGGCCAGGGATCTGTAATAAGTTCTGATGGTCTGAGCGTGGTGATCTCCAGGGTCGGCAGGGAGAGAGGCGTTCCCGTAGGTAGGCCAGCCCCTGGCCGTACAAGGCCTTGAAGGTTAATACCAGCACCTTGTGGGTAATCCGGAACTCGATCGGAAGCCAGTGCAATCGGTATAGAGCAGGTGTTAAATTGTTTCTCACGGGGGTTCCCGTGAGGAGTCTGGCTGCCACATTCTGCACCAGTTGAAGTCTCCGGGTCACCGACAAGGGAAGGCCAGCATAAAAGGGCATTACAATAGTCAATTCTTGACGTTACCGTAGCATGAACCACTGTGGGGAGATCATCCCTGGATAGGTAAGGCGCCAGCCGCCTAGCCTGCCGAAGATGGAAAAAGGCCGACTTGCTGACAGCGGAGACCTGGGCCTCCATTGTCAGTAATGGGTCAAAAATGACACCAAGGCTTTTGAGGGTGGTAGATGGAAGAAGAGTCTCACTGTCTAAGGTAGGCAACTGGACATCATCCAACCCAGGGTGATCCAACCATAAGATCTCCGTCTTCGCCGGATTCACCCTCAGTCTACTGGAATGCAGCCAACCAGTTACGGCCTCAAGGCAGGATGAGAAATTATCGGGAGCCAAGCCCGGCCGGCCATCCATCCGCAGAAGGAGCTGGGTGTCATCAGCACACGGGTAACACTCCAGCCCATAACTCCGAACCAGCTGAGCGAGTGGTCGCATATAGATGTTAAATAACAATGGAGATAAAATGGCCCCTGAGGGACCCCACACATAAGTGGCGATTTCTCAGAGGCCATCCCATCCCATTCCACTCGTTGCCAACGGTTCTGGAGAAAAGAGCCCACCCAGTTAAGGGCAGACCTTTGAACCCCAGAAGCGGCGAGGCGTTGGGTCAAAGGATCGTGATCAACCGTATCAAAGGCAGCTGTAAGATCTAAAAATACAAGCAGTGCCAATCCGCCTCGATCCAGCTGGCGTCGGAGTTGATCCGAGATGGCGACCAGCACAGTCTCGGTCCCATGTCCTGAATGGAAGCCGGACTGGTAAGGGTCCAGCCAGGCTGTGTCATCTAAGAATTCCTGGAGCGGGTCTGCTTCCGCCCTCTCAACCACCTTCCCAGGAACGAAAGATTCGAAACCGGGCGATACTTGGAGGGAACCGAAGGATCTAAATTCGGCTTTTTCAGTAATGGATGGACCACTGCCTCTTTCAGCCTATCTGTCGCAGAGTAATAATCCTGAATCATCTTTTATTAAAATAAAATGATAATCCTTCCAATTTTCCACATTTATGTGTTTTCCTTCCTTAGCTTCTCTGTCAAGTAACAGTGATCCCTTATTTTTGGCAGTGTATGAGGTGGGGTGTCTTTCTGTATTATTATCACCTGTATTACGTTATATGTCCATTTTATTTTTTTGCAAAATCTCATCTCTAAATTTTTTCTTGACAAAATAAATAATCACATCTCTTGTCTCTTTTCTGTGGCCAACTCTTCTATTTGTGGACCTAAAAACTCTCTCCGCCTTCTATCTCCAGTTCAATCTCATTTCAGAGGTGTTGGATGGGCAGCAAAGAACACAAAAGGCTTCGGATAATTCAAAGTTTTATTCAATGAAAACATGTGCAAAACACTCTAAAACATGTGCCTTGCAGCAAAAACAGCACCAAAAATAATTATAACATTACGGTGAAACAAACTTGAGAGACAATATAATATTATTTCCTTAAAACTAATTATTGAACTAAATAAAACATACAGTTTCTCTTTTAAAAAGCAACTACATAACTCCACTTCCTCTTCAGTGAGAACATCCCGATGCCTCCAAGAGATGAACCATGAGCAAAGCACCGCTGGCCCCTTGAGAACTTCTCTCCTGTGTTGACTCCCAGGCGACGCTCAAGGCCTGCCTTCCAAACACAGCCTTGTCCACAGTGTTGGTGTTTCTAGGGTTTCTCTCCCGTATGGACTCTTACGGGACGCTTCAGGTCTCCCTTCTGAGCAAAGACTTTCCCACAGTGTTGGCATTTGAAGGGTTTCTCACCTGTGTGGACTCTCACGTGACGCTTAAGTTTTCCCTTGTGAACAAAGCCTTTCCCACAGTGCTGGCATTTGAAGGGTTTCTCTCCTGTGTGGACTCTCAGGTGACAGTCAAGGTCTCCCTTCTGAGCAAAGCCTTTCCCACAGTGCTGGCATTTGAAGGGTTTCTCTCCTGTGTGGACTCTCAGGTGAATCTCAAGGGTTCCCTTCTGAGCAAAGCCTTTCCCACAGTGCTGGCATTTGAAGGGTTTCTCTCCTGTGTGGACTCTCAGGTGATGCTTCAGGACTCCCTTCTGAGCAAAGCATTTCCCACAGTGCTGGCATTTGAAGGGTTTCTCTCCTGTGTGGACTCTCAGGTGACAGTTAAGGTTTCCCTTACGAGCAAAGCGTTTCCCACAGTGCTGACACTTGTGGGTTTGGAGATGTCTGGCAAGATGCAGCTTGCGCCCAAGATGGCTCCTGCCCTTCACGCTTGCTCTTGTGGCCCACCAGTTCTCTCCTAGAAAGAAGGACAAGGAGAGACAAGCGTGAGTCCCAACTTTCAGGGAGGAAGAACCTTTTGGGGAAACGGGAACGGAGGGAGAAGTGGAGAGTAGTCAGGCCTGCAGAGGACGGAGGGGGAGGGACTACAGCAAAGCGGCAGGAGAAGCAGGCCACCCAATAGGCTGGTCAAAACTGGAAGTGGGAAGGACGGGTCTGCAGGCCAATGGGGTGGTGGTCAGTTGAGGGGGCTGGGAGAAGCCTTGGGGAGCTGGCCTTGCTCTTGGGATGACAAGCGGGGACACTCTCCTCTCAGGGCCCCAGCCTCTTGTGGCCTTGTTACCCATCCACAAACATGGGGCATGCCAAACCAAGGACCAGTGTGAAGGGGTTGTGGTTACTCTCAGGACACGAGTGGACCTGAGAGCCCAGCGCTGCCTGGGAAGCCATTGCTTTCTGGACTCTTGTGGGCCTTCCCAGAGGCACCTTCCAGACCCAGAGAATGACTGGTTGAGAATTGCTCCCAGTCGCTAAGTGGAACCCCTTGATGTTCCTGGAAAACAATGACCTGAGCTGAAGAGGACATGAAAGGAGTCTCATCACACCCTGGCCGAGGAATGGACAGGGCCCTGAATCTCCAGAGGAAGGGGGTGTTTGGAAGGTCCTTACGCAGGAAGGTCACGTGCTCGTAGGTCTCCATCATGACCTCCTCGTACAAGGCCCTTTGCTCCTTGCCCAGCAATCTCCACTCCTCCTCCGTGAAGTAGATGGCCACGTCTTTGAAGGTCAAGGTCACCTGCAAGAGAGAAGAGATGCCACTCAGAGAACGGCTTCTCAAACCTGGAGGGGAACTTTGGTGCCTCCCAAAGAGCGACTGGGTTGCTCCAGAAGCCAGGCAAGAACGGGACATGTTGGACTCTTCTCCCATTTCCGTTTGAAGAGGAGTACATGAGGGAAAAGACCAGAGTTCAATCTGGAGTCCTAGTGAACTAAATGTCATACGTGAAAGGACGCATTGGCAGAACTCTGGGGCCGAGGGTGGGATTTGCAGCCTATACAGTCAAGGCCTTTCACAGAAAGAGACTCTTCCCACCCTTACGTAAAGGTAAGGCAACCACAAACTCAATCCATGGCAACGACTGCCTTCCATGGAGCGGAAAACACCAGCTCTCCCAGTCAGGGCCTCCTTCCTTCCTCCAAAGGGGTCTTTCCAGCCCTGCCCCAAACCCAGGAGTCCAGTCCTTCTGCCCTTGGGAGGAACTGTTGGCGGCCCCAAGGGCCCTGTTGGAGGAAAATGAAGCAACGGTCATCTCGACGCTAGACTACTGTAACGCACTGGTTGCCAATTGAGCACCGGATCACCTTCAAAGTGTTGGTCTTGACCTTTAAGGCCTTGTATGGTCTGGGGCCGGTGTACTTGAGGGACCGTCTACTCCAATATGTTCCCCAGAGATCCCTTCGATCAGATCAAAACCCGCTAAAGGTCCCATCTATATGGTCCATCCACCTGTCATCAACTAGGCAGAGAGCCTTTTCTGTCGTGGCACCGAGCCTGTGGAAGGCCTTTCCGACTGAAGTTCGTGTGATTAAAGAGTTACCTGCTTTTCGGAAGGCTTGCAAGACAGCTCTTTTTCGGCAGGCATTGAACCTCTAGCCACTTCCTTGGTTGCTGATAATAAAACTGTTTTAGTGATCTGGTATTTTATTGTTTTGGTGTTATTTTAATGATTTTATGCTGATATGCTGTAAACCACCCTGAGCCTGTTGGAAAGGGCGGTATATACATTGAAATAACAAATAAATAAATAAAGGAAAGGGGGGAAAGAAAGGAAGGAAGGAAAGGACGGAGGAAGGGAGGGAGGGAAGAATGAAGGAAGGAAAGAAGGAAAGGATGGATGGAGGGAGGGAGGGAGGGAGGAAGAAGGGAGGGAGAGAGGAAGGAAATAGAAAGAAAGAAGGAAGTGAAGGATGGCAAGGGATGAAGGAAGGAAGAAAAGAAAGAAGGAAGGAAGGCAGGAAAGAAATAAGGAAGGAAGGAAGGACGGAAAGAAAGAAAGAAAGAAAGAAAGAAAGAGACTTTGTTAACCTGTTCTGGGGCCATCTTTCTGGCACCTTCTTCCGCAGAGGAGAAATTCACTGGGTTCTCTGAGCTCCGTATGATGTCTGGAGACTCTGCAGGCCAAGTTGGGACACAGACACACCTGCTGGGAGTACAAATGGAGGGCTTTACACAGGTGTGCAGTCACACACAGACCCCCAAGAGACAAGGACCTTCCTCCAAGAGCAGGTCAAGCCTGAGCTTTCCCTAGACGTCAAAGTAACCGAGGCTATCCTAATTTTGACGCCTCGTGAGATGATATAAAAAGATCTCGATGGTAGGCTGACGGAAGAGCGGGCAAGATCAATATGAGAGGGTTTGATTCAAGGAAGGCAAAGTTTACAAGGCCTTGTTGAT
Source organism: Anolis apletophallus (assembly GCA_030556195.1). Classification (NCBI taxonomy): domain Eukaryota; kingdom Metazoa; phylum Chordata; class Lepidosauria; order Squamata; family Anolidae; genus Anolis; species Anolis apletophallus. Next base: position 3,743,444 of record JARBWK010000003.1, on the reverse strand, counting down.
CCTGGGGCTGTGAGGAATTGTGGGAGTCCCAAACCCCTGGAGGGAGGGCCCCAGTTGGCCAGGATAATAATAATAATAATAATGCTTCCTGTCACCTTCCAGGCAGATCAAACATGGAGCTGATGAACAAGCACTTCCCTCCATTTTTTTCTGACTGGTTGTGTTTCTTCTTCCAAAAAACCATACACAGAAGCAGAGCCAGGTCTGTCACGAAGCATCTCTTGGCCACAGCAGGAAATTTCCAGCAGTGCTTTCCCAAGTACTGCCAGAACACAAAATGGCGGGTGGAAGACAAAATGGCTTCCCTCTGGCTTTTCCCCCTCAGGAGTCTGAGGCCCTCAGCCGCCCCTCGGCCTCTTCCCTCCTTCTTGCCTCAGCCAGGTGTCAATCAACCAGGATAACCCTGATTCTAAACTGTATTTCAAATTGGCAAGATGGGGTCTCACCCTGGCCCAGCCAAGCCTTGCCGAAGCAGGAACTGGCCAGCCGTGCTTTCCCAAGGACGGAGGAAAGTGCTAGAATGTTCTGTGGGCGCCCACTGAGCATGCTCAGGACTGCCAGGCGGGCGGGACACAAAATGGCGCCCGCCCGGCTTACTCCCTCAGCTGCCCCTCGGCCTCTTTCTTTCCTCAGCCAAGTGTAGTGTTAATCAACCAGGACAGAGGCAAGTGTGGCCCGCCTCAGAGTCAATACAAAGTCATATTTCTTTCTTTCTTTCTTTCTTTCTTTCTTTCTTTCTTTCTTTCCTCATCCAGGTGTCAATCAGTCCAATGGAGGCCGGGGGGGGGGGGGGGGCTCTTTCCCAGCCATCATGTCGGCCTTCTCTTCTTCAGGCTAAACATGCCAAGCTCTTTGTATTTATCTATTTATTTAATTATTTATTTATTTCATGACATTTATTTCTATGCTGCCCTTCTTCTCAACCCCGAAGGGGACTCAGAGCGGCTCACAAGCAAATGCAAATACAATGAACTATAAATATTGCCATAGCACAACATCAATATCACATATCACATTGTGCTATAACAATTTCACATTGAACTATAACAATTACATCGCAATATTATTAGTAATATTGCACGTAACACAAAATATATAGTTATACTATCCTATTATTATTAGTAATATATTGCATTACATTACAACATCATCAATATTCTATGTATACACAATATATGATATCATACTACACTATAATGTCAAATACAATGTACTGTCATTGTCACAGTACAACAATTACATATCACACTGTATTATTACAAATTATATTGCAATATTATTAGTAATATTACATGTAACATAAATATACAATTATAATATCTTATTAGTAGTAGTATTTATTATTATTTAGGTCATTTATATTCCGCCCTTCTCCTCACCCCGCAGCAGGGGACTCAGGGCGGATCACAATGCACAGGTACAGGCAAACATTCAATGCCATTGACATACAACATATATAGACAGACATTGAGGCAATTTCACATTCCAGCTTCTGGCCACCAGGGGGAGCTGTCACGTTCCGTCATTCTTTTTGTGTGTGTACTTCCTGGAGATTTTATGGACTCGTAAATCAGTTAAATTTAGCCTCCCCACACAAAGTGCTACCTCCCTCCAGGTGTTTTGGACTTCAGCTCCCACAATTCCTCACAGGGAGGGAGGGAGGGCGGGCAGGCCCAAGTTGTCCCAGGTCTGTTGCAATAGCCATGTAATCATAGGAAGAGCGGGGTCTGGGCTGGAGGGCCTCATGGGCTCCCTGCCCCATGTATGGGGATATGAGGAGGGATGTGGCCTAGCTGGCTGGTCACGTCCCCTCCCCACGTGACCCCTCCCACACGCCACGCGCACTCTCTGTGGGCAGCACCCCACCTTCTCCTCGCCTATCTCCTCCCCCTCCTGCTGGGCTCAGGCCCCATCCATGCAGCCCCCAACCAAGGAGTGCGCCCTGAGGTCAGGTCAGCCCCACCCACAAGGGGGTCGGGGTCTGCAAAGTGGGGTGGGCCCGGCGGGGGGCTTCACCTACTACAAGCAGCACTTCTCTCTCTCCCTCCCTGTATCCCGCCAGGGTCTCCAGGGTGCCCCCTGCTCTGGAACCTCCTACTCCCTCCCCGGCGAGGGGGTCCTCAGGTCAGCCAAGCCGCACGTGTCGTCCTCAGGATGAGGAGGAGGATGAGAAGGACTCCGTCCCATGAAGGGTTTCCTTCCTGGGTCCACCACGGCCCTTCTATCCTAATTGTGCCTCTCATTCAAGCAACATGTGAACATTTGGCCCTCTAGAACATTTGGCCCTTGTTTCCCCATGAACCTCACCTAGAACCTCCCCCTGAGAAGCTCTCAACCAAGACTCAGGAGGCTGCTGCTTCCTGGGAGATGATGCCTCAGGGGAATAATGGGTCTTGGAGGTGAGGCTCCACAGTGTCTCCAGTCCTTCTGGAGGACCCTTCCCAGGGGGTGTGCTTGGGGGGGCACCTGCTCGGCCTCACTGCCTTTGTCCGGTGGGGTCCCCTAGGCCTCTCAAGGCTGTCCCCCAGGTTGCTGAGCATCTCCATGAAGCCACTGGGAGAGATCATCCCAAGTTTTGGAGTCAATGTCATCTGGACACAGGTGATGATGATGTCCAACTCGGTCAATCCTTTCCACCTGCTACTCGGGAGGCGGTTCAAGTGCCCAATGGGTGCTTGGCAGCACTGGGGGTCTGGACGGGGGAAAACCCATTGACATGGAGTCCAGGGAACACAGAGGTCCTCCTGCTCAGCCACCAAGTCAAAGATGGCCTAGGGTTACAGCCTGTGCAGGACGGGGTCACACTGAAGGTCAGGGCTCGGGAGCCAGGTGTGGCTCTTTTCATGATTGCATCTGGCTCTCCAGGGCAATCATGAAGGCAAGGCCCAAGATGACCAGAGTGACCAGGGAAACTCCGGAGTGCTGCTCCCACCTCGCCAGGAGGAGTCTCTCCTTTGAAGTGACCCTTGGCAGGAACCTTTCCAGCCTGGCAGTTAGCCCCGCCCCTTTCCTGCTGCCGCCTGAAGAGCTGCATCGCTATGGCAACGCCTGGGCCTCAGGCCTAGTCCCTCCAGTCAGCCAAGGCTTCTCTCTATCCTGACCTTCATCCACAGGCCTCAAACCCACGTGATGACCACCAGGCGTTTCGTGACAGCCCCCAATCCACTGCGAGTCCAGGCCTGGGCGCACTCCGGCCCTCCCTCTTCGGCCCTTTGGAGAAAGAAAGAAAGAAAGAAAGAAAGAAAGAAAGAAAGAAAGAAAGAAGGCCTGGGATGGAGACTCACCAGAAGGAGGGAGAGGAAAGAGGAGGGAGAGGCCAGGGGGGCCTCTCTTCTCTCCCAGCCACAACTCTTATTTCCAAGGAAAATATCAAGCTGTGTGTGAAAGAGGCCTGGGCCCACTCCGGCCCTCCCTCCGGGTGTTTTGGGCTTCGGCCCCTAATCGGCCCTTTGGAGAAGGAATGGGAAGAAGACTCCCCAAGAGGAGAGGAAGGAGAAGAGACAGGCTGCAAAGAGGAGGAGGAGGTTGAGGCCAGAGGGGCTGATGGGCCCAGAGCGGGAGGATTTGAAATGGTGGGCTGACTGGAGAGAGAGATGTGTCAGCAGCCGATTGGCTGAGTGTGCCAGGGGACAGGGTTCTGATTGGCTGCTGCCTCTGGCTGGCTGCTGAGGCCAACCGTTCCAACTGCCGTTCTGCCCTTTGTGAGGAAACATGGCTGGCTGCCCACGGCCTTGAAGCCGGATCCTTTGGAGGCTGGAGGCATATCTTAATGACTGATTCAAAAGGGCTGTTTCATTCCTCTGTTCCCTGCCTGGATTCAAAGAGAACGGGATTTTTCCATCTGCGTCAGGCTAGGCGTCTGACTCTCTACTTGTCCAGGAGTGACCTGTCCACGGTGATCCAGGCCACGGTCATCTCAAGACTAGACTATTGTAACGGCCTCTACATTGGCCTACCTCTGGCGGTGATTTGGAAGCTCAAGCTGGTGCAGAATGCTGCAGCTCAGTTCCACATCGGGGAACCGGCGAGATGTCATGTCACCCCAATCCTTCAGCAGCTGCACTGGCTACTGATTGAGCACTGAATCACCTTCAAAGTGATGGTTCTTACCTTTAAAGCCTTGTATGGTCCGGGGCCAGTGTATTTGAGGGACCGCCTCACCCCTTACCAACCCGAGATCACTTCGCTCTGAAGATCAAAATCTGTTGGAAATTCCTAATTTCAAGACCTTCTGCTTGACAGCTACTAGGCATAGAGCCTTTTCGATCGTGGCCCCTTTCTTGTGGAATTCATTACCGGCTGAAGTCCGGGCCCTGCAAGACTTGCCAACCTTTCGTAGGGCATGCAAAACGCAGTTATTCCGCATGGCATTTGAGTTATGGAATGGGTTTTTAAATGGTTTTTATAAATTTATTGTTGTTTGCAGTGCTGTTTTGTAAACAGCTCCGAACCGTCAGGAAGTAGCGGTGTATAAATCCAAATAATAAATAAATAAATATCAAATATTTACATTACGATTCATAACAGGAGCAAAATTGCAGTTATGAAATAGCAATGAAGGCGGCTGAAACCAGATTGGTGTCAAAATCATAATTCTGGAACATTATTATTATATTTATTTATATTCCACTTTTTCTCTCCACACGGAGACTTAAAGCAGCTCACAACTAAAAGCATTGCAAACCTGGATGGCCTCTCCTATCGGTTTCATGTCTATGTTAATCGGAATAGGGGACGAAGCGGGACCCTGAGGAGCCCCACAGGTCAAAAGCCAAGGGTTCGAATGGGAGTCCCCCAGCACCGCCTTCTGTGTATGGCCCTCCAGGGAAGGACAGAGCCACTGTAAAACCAGGCCTTCAAGTCCAATCCCAGCGAGACGACCCAGAAGGATGCCATGGTCAATGGTATCGAAAGATGCTGAGAGATCCAAAAGAACCAGCAGGATCACCCTCCCCTCGTCTGGCTCTCTGCAGAGGAACGAACAGGGTCGGGGTGGAACAGGAGAGAGAACTCAAAAGTTGCCCCCAAGTTGTGTATACAAGAAGGTTAAGTAGTATATCTGCAAGAAGGACAGGAAGGAGCAAAAAATAAGAATGCGAAAACAGTTAATTCACTGTATTAACACCTTTAAGAGATCGAAGATAAACATATAATAGATATAAATATCTGGTTACAGACACCTCAGGTCTAAGAAATGCAAACAGGCACAGGACAAGAAAATCCACAAAACAATATACAGTTTCCAAATGGATCAAATATAACAGTATAATCAGTGAGATAGTATGCAGTTTACAAATAAGACCACGTGAGAATAAGAGCATGTAAAGTGTCCTCTAACCTTAAATTATCTGGATTTATGATGATTGTAAACCTTTTTTTCGTGTATTAACTTGTTTGCATATGGAGCAATGCCCACATTCTAAAAGGCTGGGAAACAGAGGTAACCTCTGCGTGCTCGTGCCTAAACTAAGGTCACCAAAGTTGCACAGGCACCACGTAATCACCCCCCTCCTCAAAGAACAGCTCAAGGTTCAGTGAAAGACATCATTCCCTTCCCAGCAAAGCCTTCCCACAGTGCTGGCATTCCTAGGGTTTCTCTCCTGTGTGGACTCTCAGATGATTATCAAGGTGTACCTTCTGAGTAAAGCATTTCTCACAGTGCCGGCATTTGAAGGGTTTCTCTCCTGTGTGGACTCTCACATGCTGCTTCAGGTATGGCTTCTGAGCGAAACATTCCCACAGTGGTGGCATTTGAAGGGTTTCTCTCCTGTGTGGACTCTCCGATGATACTCCAGGTGTGCCTTCCGAGCAAAGCATTTCTTGCACTGCTGGCATTTGAAGGGTTTCTCTCTTCTGTGGACTTTCCGATGATACTCCAGGTGTCCCTTCTGAGCGAAGCATATCCCGCACTGCTGGCATTTGAAGGGTTTCTCTCTTGTGTGGACTCTCAGATGATACTCCAGGTGTCCTTCTGAGCGAAGCATATCCCGCACTGCTGGCATTTGAAGGGTTTCTCTCTTGTGTGGACTCTCCGATGATACTCCAGGTGTCCCTTCTGAGCGAAGCATATCCCGCACTGCTGGCATTTGAAGGGTTTCTCTCTTGTGTGGACTCTCCGATGATACTCCAGATGTCCCTTCTGAGCGAGGTATTTCCCGCACTGCTGGCATTTGAAGGGTTTCTCTCTTGTGTGGACTCTCCGATGATACTCCAGGTCTCCCTTCTAAGCGAAGCATTTCCCGCACTGCTGGGATTTGAAGGGTTTCTCTCTTATGTGGACTCTCCGATGATACTCCAGGTGTCCCTTCTGAGCGAAGCATATCCCGCACTGCTGGCATTTGAAGGGTTTCTCTCTTATGTGGACTCTCTGATGATACTCCAGGTGTCCCTTCTGAGCGAAGCATTTCCTGCACTGCTGGCATTTGAAGGGTTTCTCTCTTGTGTAGACTCTCCGATGATACCCCAGGTGTCCCTTCTGAGCGAAGCATTTCCCGCACTGCTCCCTTCTGAGCGAAGCATATCCCGCACTGCTGGCATTTGAAGGGTTTCTCTCTTGTGTGGACTCTCCGATGATACTCCAGGTGTCCCTTCTGAGCGAAGCATATCCCGCACTGCTGGCATTTGAAGGGTTTCTCTCTTGTGTGGACTCTCCGATGATACTCCAGGTGTCCCTTCTGAGCGAAGCATATCCCGCACTGCTGGCATTTGAAGGGTTTCTCTCTTGTGTGGACTCTCCGATGATACTCCAGGTGTCCCTTCTGAGCGAAGCATTTCCCGCACTGCTGGCATTTGAAGGGTTTCTCTCTTATGTGGACTCTCCGATGATACTCCAGGTGTCCCTTCTGAGCGAAGCATATCCCGCACTGCTGGCATTTGAAGGGTTTCTCTCTTGTGTGGACTCTCCGATGATACTCCAGGTGTCCCTTCTGAGCGAAGCATTTCCCACACTGCTGGCATTTGAAGGGTTTCTCTCTTATGTGGACTCTCAATGATACTCCAGGTGTCCCTTCTCCCGCAGCATTTGAAAGCCTTTGGACTCTCCGATGATAGTGCTGGCATTTGAAGGGCTTCTCTCCTGTGTGAACTCTCCGATGATACTCCAGGTGTGCCTTCCTAGCAAAGCATTTCCCACAGTGCTGGCATTTGAAGGGTTTCTCTCCTGTGTGGACTCTCAGATGACTCTCAAGGTGTCCCTTCTGAGCAAAGCATTTCCCACAGTGCTGGCATTTGAAGGGTTTCTCTCCTGTGTGGACTCTCAGGTGATTCTCAAGGTCTCCCTTCTGAGCAAAGCATTTCCCACAGTGCTGGCATTTGAAGGGTTTCTCTCCTGTGTGGACTCTCAGATGATCCCACACTCAAGGTGGACTCCGATGATTCAGGTGAGCAAAGCATTTCCCACAGTGCTGGCATTTGAAGGGTTTTCTCTTGTGTGGACTCTCGATGATACTCAGGTGTCCCTTCTGAGCAAAGCTCTTGTTCCCACACTGCTGGCATTTGAAGGGTTTCTCTCTTGTGTGGACTCTCAGATGATACTCCAGGTGTCCCTTCTGAGCCAAGCATTTCCCACAGTGCTGGCATTTGAAGGGTTTCTCTCCTGTGTGGACTCTCAGGTGCTACTTCAGGTTTGACTTCTGAGCAAAGCATTTCCCACAGTGCTGGCATTTGAAGGGTTTCTCTCTTGTGTGGACTCTCACATGAATATCAAAGGTTGCCTTCTGAGAAAAGCCTTTTCCACAGTGGTGGCATTTGAAGGGTTTCTCTCCTGTGTGGACTCTCAAGTGACAATTAAGGGTTCCCTTCTGAGCAAAGCTTTTCCCACAGTGCTGACACTTGTGGGTTTGGAGATGTCTGGCAAGATGCAGCTTGCGCCTAACGTGGCTCCTGCCCTTCACGCTTGCTCTTGTGGCCCACCAGTTCTCTCCTATAAAGAAGGACAAGGATAGACAAGCGTGAGTCCCAACTTTCAGGGAGGAAGAACCTTTTGGGGAAACGGGAATGGAGAGTAGTCAGGCCTGCGGAGGAGGGAGGGGCGAGGGACTACAGCAAAGCTGCAGAAGAAGCAGGCCACCCAATAGGCTTATCAAAACTGGAAACGGGTCTGCAGGCCAATGAGGAGGTGGTTGGTTGAGGGGGGCGAGAAGAGGGGAGCTGGGTTGGTAGCCTTGGGCCAGTTGTGGCCTTGCTCTTGGGATGACAAGCGGGGACACTCTCCTCTCAGGGCCCCACTTCTGCCTCTCTGTGCGCATATGCTCATCCTTACCAGAGTATACCCATCCACAAACATGGGCATGCATTTAGGCAAAACCACAGGACCAGTGTGAACGGGTTGTGATTACTCTGAATGACACACGAGTGGACCTGAGAGCCCAGGGCTGCCTGGGAAGCCATTGCTTTCTGGACTCTTGTGGGCCTTCCCAGAGGCACCTTCCAGACCCAGAGAATGACTGGTTGAGAATTACTCCCAGTCGCTAAGGGGAACCCCTTGATGTTCCTGGAAAACAAGGACCTGAGCTGAAGAGGACATTAAAGGAGTATCATTGCACTGTGGCCGAGGAATTGAAAGGGCCCTGAATAGGAAAGGGAATGTTTTGAAGGTCCTTACGCAGGAAGGTCACATTCTCAAAGGTCTCCATCATGACCTCCTCATACAAGGCCCTTTGCTTCTTGCTCAGTAACCTCCATTCCTCCTCTGTGAAGTAGATGGCCACATCTTTGAAGGTCAAGGTCACCTGCAACAGAAAATAGAGGCCACTCAGATAACGGCTTATCAAAACTGGAGGGGAGCTTTGGTGCCTCCCAAAGAGTGACTGGATTTCTCCAGAAGCCAGACAAGAGTGGGACACGTTTGACTCTTCTCCCATTTCCGTTTGAAGAGGAGTACATGAGGGAAAAGACCAGAGTTCAATCTGGATTCCTGATGAACTAGATGTCATACATGAAAGGAGATTTCATTTGGCATGTGGATGCTCTTCCCCATAGGTCTTCCCAATCTGCATTACGCATTGGCAGAACTCTAGGGCCGAGGATGGGATTTGCAGCCTATACAGTCAAGACCTTTCACGGAAAGAGACTCTTCCCATCCTTGACGTTAAGCTAAGGCAACCACAAACTAAATCCTTAGCAACGACTGCCTTCCATGAAGCTGAAAACACCAGCTCTTCCAGTCAGGGGCCTCCTTCCTCCAAAGGGGTCTTTCCAGCCCTGCCCCAAACCCATGAGTCCAGTCCTTCTGCCCTTGGGAGGAACTGTTGCAGACCCCTTCCAAGGGCCCTGTCAGAAGGAAGGAAGAGAAAAAGGAAGGAAGGAAGGAAGGAAGGAGGGAGGGAAGGAAGGAAGGAAGGAAGGGAGGAAGGGAGGGAGGAAGGAAGACCAAGGTCCCTTTCAGAAGGAAGGAAGACAATGAAAGGAAGGAAGGAAGGAAGGAAGGAAGGAAGGAAAGAAGACAGAAGGAATGGAAGGAAGGAAAGCTAGAAGGAAGGAAGAAAGAATGACGGGAAAGAAAGAAAGAAAGAAAGAAAGAAAGAAAGAAAGAAAGGAAAGGAAAGAAGGAAATAACCAAAGAATGAAAAAAACGGACGAAAAGGAAAGAAAGAAGCAAAATAATGAAAAAGGAAGGTAGGACAGAAGGAGAGAGAGAGAAAGAAAGGAAGGAAGGATGGAAGGAATGAGAGAGGGAAGGAAGGAAGGAAAGGAAGAAGGAAGGATGGATGGAGGAAGGAAGGAAGGAAGGAAGGAAAAAAAGAAAGAAGGAAAGAAAGAAAGAAGGAAAAGAATGAAAAAGGAAAAGAAGAAAGCAAGGAAAGATGGAAGGAAAGAAAGGAAGGAAGGAAGGAAGGAAGGAAAGGAGGAAGCAAGGAAGGAAATATCGAGAGAGAGAAGGAAGGAAGCAAAGAAGGAAAAGAAGGAAAGGAAAGAAAGAAAAGCAGAAGGAAGGAAGGAAGGAAGGAAGAGTAGAAGAAAGGAAGGAAAGAAATGAAGAAAGAGAAAAGATGGAAGGAAGGAAGAACAGGGAGGCAAAAGAAAAGGAAGGAAAGGAGGGAGGGAGGAAGTGAAGAAGGAAGGAAGGAAAGAAAGAAAGGAAAGAACGAAAGGAAGAAGGGAGGGAAGAAGGTAGGAAAGGAAGGAAGAAGGGAGGGAGGGAGGAAGGGAGGAAAGAAGAAGGGAGGGAGGAGAGAGAGAAAGAGGGAAATAAAGAAGGAAGGCAAGGAAGGAAAGAAGGAAGTAAGGAAAAAAGAAAGAAGGAAAGTAAAAAGGAAAGAAGGCAAGGAAGGAAAGAGAGACATAAAGAAGGAGGGAAGGAAAGAAGAGAAAAAGGAAGGAAGGAAGGAAGGAAAGGAAGGAAGGAAGGAAGGAAGGAAAGGAGGAAGGAAGGAATGAAGGAAGAAGTGATGAACAAAGGAGGGGAAGGAAGAAAGGATGGAGGGAGGGAGGAGAGAAAGAAGGAAAGAAAGAAGGAAGCAAGGGATGAAGGAAGGAAGGGAAAGGAGGATGGAAGGAAAGCAAGGAATGAAAGAAGGAAAGAAAGAAAGAGAATGAAGGAAAGAAGGAAAGAAAAGGAAAGGAAGAAAAGAAAAGAAGAAAAGAAAGAATAAAAAAGGAAGGAAGCAAGCAAGGAAAGAAGGAAGGAAAGAAAAAAGGAAAGGAAGGAAGCAGAGAATGAAAAAGAAAGGAAGGAAGGAAGTAAAAAGGAAAGAAAGAAGGAAGGGAGGGAGGGAGGAAAGAAAAAATATAGAAGGAAGGAAGCAAAGAAGGAAAGAAAGAAGGAAGGAAAGAAAAAGGAAGCAAGTAAAGAAGGAGAAGAAGGAAGGAAAGAAAGGAGGGAGGGAAGAATAAAGGAAGGAAAGAAGGGAAGGGAGGAGTGCGGGAGGAAGGAAGGGAAGAATGAAAGAAGGAAAGATAGGAAGCAAGGGAAGAAAGGAAGAAAGGAGGGAGGGAGGAAAGAAAGAAAAGATAGAAGAAAGGAAGCAAAGAAGGAAGGAAGGAAAGAAAGAAGGAAAGAAAGAAAGAAGGAAGGAAGGAAGGAAGGAAAGAAGGAAAGGAAGGAAAGAAGGAAGGAAGGAAGGAAGGGAAGAAGGAAAGAAAGAAAAGAAAAGAAGAAAGATGGAAGGAGAAGAGATACTTTGTTAACCTGTTCCGGGGTCATCTTTCTGGCACCTTCTTCCGCAGAGGAGGAATTCATGGGGTTGTCTTATTTCCGTATGATGTCTGGAGACTCTGCCGGCCATGTCTGGACTCAGGCACACCTGCCGGGAGTAGAAATGGAGGCATTCTACACAGGCACGTACTCACACACTGACCACCAAGCAACAAGGACATTCCTCCAAGAGCAGATTAAGCCGGAGGCTTCCCTAGACGTCAAAGTAACCGAGGCTATCCTAATTTTGATGAGGGGGGCAGTTGGCCAGGATAATAACAATAGTAATAATAATAATATTTCCTGTCACCAGGCAGATCACAACAGTAAGGATTTGACACAAAATGGCTTCCCCCTGGCTTGCCCCCCTCAGCCGCCCCTCGGCCTCTTCCCTCCTTCTTGCCTCAGCCAGGTGTCACTCAACCAGGATCCCCTGATTCTAAACTGTATTTCACATTGGCCTCAACAACCGCCTTCTCCGGGCAAGATGGGGCCTCACCCTGGCCCAGCCAAGCCTTGCCAAAGCAGGAACTGGCCAGCCGTGCTTTCCCAAGGACGGAGGAAGGTGCTAGAACGTTCTGTGGGCGCCCACTGAGCATGCTCAGGACTGGCAGAGCTGGACACAAAATGGCAGACAGACCACAAAATGGCGCCCCTCCCGTGGCTTACTCTCTCAGCAGAGTGATTCCCTAATCTGCCCCTCGGCCTCTTTTCTTCAGCCAAGTGTAGTGTTAATCCACCAGGAGAGAGGCAAGTGTGGCCTGCCCCAGAGTCAATAAAGTCCTAGGGAGGGTGGAACACAAAATGGCTTCCCTCGTGGCTTGCTCCCTCAGGAGCCTGATTCCCTCAGCTGAGGCCCTTTTCCTTCCTTCCTTCCTTTCCTCAGCCAGATGTCAATCAATCCAATTGGGGGGGGGGGGGGGTGGCGGTCTTTCCCAGCCACGGAAGCTCACCCCTCCCCCATGTCCCAGGCATTAAATGGTCCATGTTTTTGGCCCCATCAATTTAGTTGGTCTGAGCTGTTATTTCCATCTCTCTTGAAATAAGGCTAAATGATAAAAGGTTTTCCTCAAAACATTTCCCCCTCGAAGGACCGTTTCCTATTTATGTGAAGCAGGAGGAGGCATCCAGGTGTTCACGGGATTGATACTTGACATACGTCACCAAAGTTTCCCCAATTTCCCCTTTATTTTGAAATGTTTGACACAAAATGCCTTCCCTCCTGGCTTGCCCCCCTCAGCTGCCCCTCGGCCTCTTCCCTCCTTCTTGCCTCAGCCAGGTGTCAATCAACCAGGATTCCCTGATTCTAAACTGTATTTAACATTGGCCTCAACAACCGCCTTCTCCGGGCAAGATGGGGCCTCACCCTGGCCCAGCCAAGCCTTGCCGAAGCAGGAACTGGCCAGCTGTGCTTTCCCAAGGACTGAGGAAGGTGCTAGTGAAAGGGTTAAAGAGTAAAAGGTACCCCTCCTCTTCGTTGAGGAGGCGCGGAGATGGTCAGCACCAGTTGCATAGATGAGCCTTGAAAATAGCAAAAGCTTGCTAGAGAGATAAGAGAATAGCAACGCCATTGTCTATGCTAGAACATGCTAGCCCTGCGTGATACAAGATATACAGCCAATAGAAACACGCGTGATCAGGACAGGTAGCCAATCATAGTCAAGTGAAATGTAGATAAAATTTTACTATAAAACCTTTGTTAGCCCAGCCATGTGCGCGGCTGTTCCTTGAGCGAAGCAAAATCGCTGAATGCCCGCCTCTTGGTGTGCAGCTTGAATAAAGAGCCTTAAAGTGGATCTGCTGGTTTTCCTGTGTCTATTTCATCATTGTGGCCCCGCTACCCTAAACCCAGAGAACTCCCTTACATCCTGGTGCGTTGAGGGCCGGGAAACGGGAAGCGTCGGCTGGAAAGGGCACAGGAATTAGGCCTTTGGAGGCCCAACCTTAGGACGGCAGGGATCCCAGAGAAACGTGGATTCGAGGGACGCTGAGAAGGCCCCGCTACCCTAAACCCAGAGAACTCCCTTACACTAGAACATTCTGTGGGCATGGTCAGGACTGGCAGAACTGGACACAAAATGGCGGGTGGAACACAAAATGGCGCCCCTCCTGACTTGCTCCCTCAGGAGCCTGATTCCCTCATCTGCCCCTCGTCCTCTTTTCCTCAGCCAAGTGTAGTGTTAATCAATCCAGCCTCTGTTTAAAAGCCTCCAAAGAAGGAGCCTCACTCCACCACACTCCGGGGCAGAGAGTTCCACTGCTCAGCAGCTCTCCCAGTCATGTTCAGGTGGAATCTCCTTCCTTTCCTGCTATTTGAAGCATGAGTCTCCAGGGCAGCAGAAAGGAAGCTTGTGTCAGCATTGAGCATGAGTAGCCCATAGAGTAACTCCAAGTGTGATGAAATAGCTCACAAGAGAAAAACACAGGAGTCTGATTCAGCTTTACGTGAATCTGTCAGGAATGGTGGGAGTCGGAGTCCAAAACACCTTGCGGCCCCAACAATGACAGAACAAGACCAAACTTGGCACACAGAGGCCCAATGGCCCACTTCACAAGCTGGTGCGGTTTAGGGCAGGATGGGCCATGAATGACGGGATTTGCAGTACCTTCACCCCCACTCTCTTCCCAAACAACCCTGTCACCCCTACAAATCACAGACCAGGCCCAAATTGACAGTAAGGCCTCATTATCTTGATTTTCCTGACTAGGCCTCTCTTAATGGGATACTGTGTAAGGCCTGAATTGGCAGTAAGGCTTCCTCAAATTGATTTTCCCGACTAGGCCTCAGCTCATGGGACATTGCGTATGGCCTGAATTGACAGTAACCAAACTTGGCACACAGAGCCCCTGTGACCCACGCGATAGTCTACTGCAGTTTGGAGGAGGGTGGACCATGGATGATGGGACTTGAAGTACCTCCATGGCTTATGGGATTTGTAGTACTTTCAAACCTTTCATTCCCCACAGACCACTGCGGCCCTGAGCTAAGACCGATAAAGACCAAACTTGATACACAGTGCCCCCATGACTCATTCTACGTCATCTCTCTACGTGGCCTGCTTTGAACTGGATTAGAGGAGCCTACGCAGCCATATTGAAGGCCTCGTGGGTAGATCAGATTGTATAAATGCTCCAGGTCCCGCCTGAGAAGTATCTACAGACCAAGGTGTCATTTCAAAAGCGGCCACCCCCTGACAGATGGCCATCCAGCTCTGTTTGAAAGCCTCCAAAGACTCTCCACCACACTCCAGGGCAGAGAGTTCCACTGCTGAATGGCTCTGCCAGTCAGGAAGTTCTTACTAATGTTCAGGTGAAATCTCCTTTCCTGCAGTTTGAAGCCATGGCTCCATTGCGTCCTAGTTTCCCGGCAGCAGAAAACAAGCTTGCTCCCTCCTCCCTAGGACTGACTTCCCCTCACGTATGTATACATGACCCTCATCATGTTTCCTCTCTGCCTTCTCTTCTGAAGGCTAAACATGCCAGCTCTTTCACATTCCAGCTTAGAGTCAACATCTCCCTTCAACTGTGGGAAGTTAACGGTGATCCATGCAGTCATGCTGACCACATGACCTTGGAGGAGTCTGAAGACAACACCGGGCTCTTAGGCTTCGAAATGGAGATGAGCACCAATCCTTCTGCCCATGGGAGGAACTATTGGTGGCCTCTGTTGCAGACCCAAGGGCCCTGTCGGAAGGAAGGAAGGAAAAAGGGAAGGAAGGATGAAAGGAAGGAATAAAGAAAAAAACAATGAAAGAAAGAAGGAAGAAGGAAGGAAAAAGGAAGGAAGGGAGCAAAGAAGGAAAGGAAGGAAGGAAGGAAAAGAAGGAAGGAAAGGATGGATGGATGGATGGATGGAAGGAAGGAAGGAAGGAAGGAAGGAAGGAAGGAAGGAAGGAAGGAAGAGAGAGACTTTGTTAACCTGTTTTGGGGGCATCATTCTGGCACCTTCTTCCGCAGAGGAGGACTTCACGGGGTTGTCTTATCTCCGTAAGATGTCTGGAGACTCTGCCGGCCAAGTCTGGACTCAGGCACACCTGCAGTGAGTACAAATGGAGGGCGTTACACAGGTGTGCAGTCACACACAGACCCCCAAGAGACAAGGACATTCCTCCCAGAGCAGGTCAAGCCTCAGGTTTCCCTAGATCAGGGGTGCTCATTACGGTGATCGGGAGCACCTAGGTGATCTTCGGCCCTCTTCCAGGTGATCTTTGGGCCTCACCAGCCGGATGGCACGCTCCCGCTACCGCCTTCGCGGGGCTTCTTTTGCCAAAATGAGGCTTTAGTGGGCAGGCCCTGGCGCTCGTCTTGCCACACACGGTGTGGTGACATGACCGCCCATTGGTTGCTGCTGGGGGGAGGCGAAGGCACGTGCATGGATAGGATGCAAGGCTGTGGGAGGGATGGAGGGAATGTGTGTGTGTGTGTGTGTGAGAGAGAGAGAGAGAGCCAAGGAAAGAGGAAAGTAATCCGGAGAACTTTTTCGGATCCTTTTGGCAGGCAGGCAGGCGGGCGCTGGAAGGAGAGAGGGAGAGAGAGAGAGGGGGGCGAAGGAGGCCGGGCAAAGTGGGGCAAAGCCAAGCAAGCCCCGCCGCAAACCCTGCTGCTGCCCTCGGGACTCCCAATCCAAGCCGAGACCTGGGCGAGCAAGCTGTGTGGGGCTGCTTTCTTTCCTTGGTTGGGGCGAGGAGGGGAGGGCTCTGCCGTGTTCCTGGGGCTGAACCCGAGGAGGAGGGTGCTGCGGGGATGGAGACTCCACTTGCTGGTGCTGCTTGTGCCCTCGCCGCCTTTTTCTGCCTCGCCCTCCCTTGTGTGCGTGGGAGGGGCCTGCTGTGCACGCAAGAAACAGGACGGGATGGGGACTTCCTGCTTCGTGAAAGCACACAGCAGGAAGGAGGAAGGCAATGAAGACATTAAGAGAGAGCGCGCACGCAGGCAAGGAGGATCCCCTTCCCGGGTGCACGTGGCGGCGAGTTCGTGGGCAGGCAAGAAAGAAGCCCCACGCGGACGGAAGGCTGCAGTAGGAGTGTGCGCATGCGCGTGCGCACGCACGCTCACATGCACAACAGGTGATCTTTTCAACTTGATTGTTCCTATAGTAGCTCGCATGATGAAAAAGTGTGGGCACCCCTGCCCTAGATGTCAAAGTAAACAAGGCTATCATAATTTTTACCCCAAAACACCTGCATCCAAAGGACTGGGCCCAAGGCAGGAGTGGCAAGGAGTTGGTGGACTACAATTCCCAGCAACCCCCCTGAATGTGTCAGGCTACCCAAGAGGGCTATGGGAGCTGCAGGTCATCAATATCTGAAAGCCACAGAATGACCACAGAAAATAAACTGTGTACTGAAGGAAGCAGAGGCTCAGCCAAGTACGTTCGTGCACTGAAGTGGTCTCCTCAGGTCTCCTTTGGAGTACTTACTTACTACTTACTTCCACTTAGGCGATTCCTCCTAGCCCGAGGATGATGGCCCTCCAAATGTAGTCTCTTGGCGATGGAGACGTAGGTGGCTGCGGAGCCCTATTCGGGATGCTGACGTTCTTCCGCAGTGAGGACATCCGTTTCCAGGTGGAAGGGGGTCCCGGTCAGGGTTGTTCTCCACCAGTCTGGTTGCCGTCATCTTGGTTTTTCAAAAATGTTTAACTGCAACCCAGCTTTTGCCCTTTCTTCTTCCACCTTGGTGAGAAGACTCCGCAGCTCCTCCTGAGTTTCAGCATTCCAAGTGGTATCATCTGCGTATCTAAGGTTGTGAATGTTTCTTCCAGCCATTTCAACCCCAGCCTTGGATTCGTCAAGCCCCGCACATCCTCGCATGACGTGTTCTGAATACAAGTTGAAGAGGATGGGTGAGAGTAGACAACCCTGCTGTACGCCTTTCCCAACCTTGAACCGGTCTGTTATTCCATCGTCAGTTCTTACTCACAACCTCTGAGGATTCTTGCCATAGATGCGGGCAAAACGTCAGGAGAGAATGCTTCTAGAACATGACCATACAGCCCCAAAAAACTATAACAACCCAGATCTTACTGCTGCTTCATATATTCCATGTCTGTCTGTTCCACCTACAGAGTCGTCCTCATGATGTACTCCCCCACCCCCGTCCTTAATGGAGGTCTCACCCCTCCCTCACAAATACACTTTCCCACTGCTATCTCGTCCAGGGTTTTATCATGTTATCTTGTGCATTTGGCCCACCCATTGTGTTCTGTTTTGATTATGTTATTAGTCGCCCCAAGTCCCCATTGGGGAGATAGGTGCGGGGTACAAATAAAGTTTATTAGTAGTAGTAGTAGTAGTATGCACTATTTATTTTATCTTGTTGCTTTATGTATTTTATTGTGATGTAATTTTTCATCTCATTGTATTTTATTTTGTTATATTGTATTTTCGGGCTTCACCTCATGTTACCCGTGGCCTGAGTCCCCTTTGGGGAGATGGAGGCAGGATATAAATAAAAATAATAATAATTATTATTATTATTCGAAACACAACAAGGTGAGTCCACAGCAGACAAGATCACCCTGCTGGCTGTTGTATTGGCTCACACGTCAGACACTTCCCAAGTGCCTAGGACTGTGTGATGTATCGACGAAACATGATTGCAGATCCCACTAGGGTGGCCTTCTGCAGCTGGCTGGTGGTGATTTTGCCTCCGCCGACTGTGTTTAAGTGCAGGCCGAGGTCTTGAGGCGCTGCTTCCAGTGTGCCCATCACCACTGGGACCCCCTTGTGCCACTGTCTCTGCAGTTCGATCTTTAAATCCTCATCTCGTGTCAGCTTTTCCGCTTGTTTCTCTTCAATCCTGCTGTCACCTGGATTGTGACATCGACGATCCATACTTTGTTTTTTAACACAATCGTGAAGTCAGGAGATTTATTATTATTATTATTTGGTAATTATACAGGTTCCTCAGGAGACAGACAAGGTGGATTGGGATGCCCAGACCACCAAGAACGTGCCACCATTTCTGATGATCCACACAGTCCAAGGCTTTGGAAAAGTCAATAAAGCAGAAATGGATGTTTTTCGGAAACTCCCGGCCTTCCTCCATTCTCCAGCATCCGGATATCGGCCGCTGGGCCTCTCTTTCGTCTGCCTTTTCTAAACCCAGCTTGTATGTTTGTCAACTCTCTCTCAATAATATAATATTGATACAATATAATCTCTCTCTCCGCATTACTTTGCAAACAAAGATTCTTAGGAAGGACTCATCCCACGCTTTTTACAAGCGTGTTGATGACTAAAAAGGCCAATCTGAGATAGGCAAGTTCGGTTGCAGAAAGCACAGCAGAAAGTCTCCTTGGGTGATGTTGTTTCCAAATTGCGGTACTTTCTGCGTTGTCATTTCTCTTCGAGACCCATTCGGCGTGTCTTCTCGAAAGAGGCCGCAGCATTGTGGATAGTGCGTCTCCATGCCTCCCGATGTGAGGCCAGGGTGGACCATTGTTGGTGATCAATCTGGGCGAGCCTGAGATGTTGTTTCAGGGAGTCCTTATATATCTTCTTTGGGGCGCCTCTCTTGCGCTGACCCGTGGCGAGTTCACCATAGAGTAGTATCTTTGGGTGGTCCTCCATCCTAGAGATGTGCCCTGCCCAGCGCAGCTGTGTCCTCAATAGCATGGCCTCAATGCTGGTGATCCCCGCTTGCTCAAGGGCAGCAACATTAGTCACATAGTCGGTCCAGTGTATATTTAGGATTGTGCGAAGACAGCACTGATGAAAGTGTTCGAGGAGTCGTAGGTGTTGGCGATAGGTGACCCATGTTTCAGACCCATAGAGGAGAATAGACAGTACGATAGCTCTGTACACACTGATTTTGGTGCTTTGCCTCAGGCGCTTGTTGCTCCAGACGCTTTTGTGAAGCCTTCCCAATGCACTCTATGCCTTTGCTAATCTGTGATCTATCTCTTTGTCAATCTTGGCGTCTGAAGAGATGATGCTTCCCAGGGAGGTGAACTGCTGAATGGACTTAAGCACAGATGTGCCTATGCTGACGTGGGGATGATGGTGTTCTTCCTGTGGTGCGGGCTGGTAGAGGACTTCCCTTTTCTTCAGGCTGACTTCCAGCCCAAACAGCTCTGCAGCTGTTGCAAAGCAGGATGTGAGGCGCTGCAGGGCTGCTTCTGAATGGGTGACAAGGGAGGCATCGTCAGCAAAAAGCAGCTCACGGACTAGAGAGTTTAGTGTCTTTGTGTGAGCCCTCAGACGGCTAATAGTAATATCTTATAAATATGTTATATTACATATATTTCTAATAATATGTAATATAAAATGTATTATATTTTATATAATATATTATGGGGAATATAAGGGGGCTTGATATGTGTTTTTAATCTGCTTTGTTGTATTTTTGAGATGTTGTTCTGTTCTTTTATGCGGCATTGAATTCTTGCCTTTGTGAGCAGCTTGGAAAGGAAATAAATAAATAATATTACAGCACAATGGTATAGTACAATATAATAATATATAATACTGATATTGTACTAAGTATATAATTTATTGTATATATTATATTATTATGTAATAAACAATAATATTTTATAATATATTTTAATATTATATTATATACTAGCTGTACCCGGCACGCGTTGCTGTGCCCTTTTTAGGAGATGCGAGAAAGTCCAATCATCCACGGTGTGCCCTCCTCTAAACTGCAGTTGGATGGAGTGTTGGTCATGGGGGCATGGTGTGCCAAGTTGGGTCTTTATTGGTTTTGGTTCTGGGCCGCAGTGGTCTGTGGGGAATGATGGGTTTTGAAGTACTACAAATCCCATTTTCCATGGTGGTACTTCAAGTCCCATCATGCATGGTCGGGGCTCTGTGTGCCAAGGTAGGTTAATGTAAATTCAGGCCATACGCAATGTCCCATGAGCTGAGGCCTAGTTAGGAACAGCAAGTTAATGAAGCCTTACTGTCAATTCAGGCCATACACAATGTCCAATGAGCTGAGGCCTAGTCGGGAGAATCAAGTTAATGAAGCCTTACTGTCAATTCAGAGCGTAAACAGCTTCCCAGTAAGTGAGGGCTAGTTAGGGAAATCAAGTTAATGAAGCCTTACTGTCATTTTTGGGGGTGGTCTGCGATTTTTTGGGGTGTAAATTTTCGGTTGGTAGTGATTAGGGTGTTTGTGTTGGGGATTGGCTCAGGCCTTTTCCTTATTCTGTTTTGGCAGTTTATTATGGATCGAATTTTCATGTTGGCTGGCCAGTGCAGCAGTTATGCAAATCCGCCCTTATTGGCAGCCAATCATGTTGTTCAGAATGTAGAGGCTGGGTGAGTCGTTGGCTGCCCCGGAGGATGCTGGTAAATGTAGTTTTATTTTTACTCGTTGTTTTGGGGGCCTTTTAGGTTGGGGGGGAGTTTCTTTGCTACAAACGTACCTTGCTTGAGGCCTATTTCTGTTGGCAAGTATTGTGTTTCTGCGTTGTAAGGTTTCTTTGTTTGAGGTATACATCACATGACGTGAACCCATTTATATAATAGATTATTATTGTAGTCGAGCCAGGAAGCCCCAAACCCAAAAAAGAACCAACTGCAGAGAGTCCCCAGTATTCCTCTTGGCCCATGGCCCAAGTTGCACCAGTACCAAGCCTTTTTTCCTTCTCTGCCTCACCTGGTCCCATACACCACTACATCAACCTTGTCCCTCCCAGGAAACCCGGCCACCATTACCTCCCATCTCCACATTTACAACACTTCATACAGCACATAGTATGGAAGACATTTTGGCCACACGTTACAAAACAATAAATAAACACTCTGCCATTTCTCCCATCGTTTCCTCTTCTCTCTTCCTCTCTCCCTATCCTTTCTCCGGCCTGGGGGAAGCATATCCCAGCTCAAAAACGACAGCTTTTGGGGCAGTTCGGCCCAAAGAGATCTCTTCAGGGGGGTGGGTGATGGGCAGAGATTGATGCCAAAAGAAGATCTAGTTCTCCCAAGTACTGTGCCTCTATTTGCCTTTTTCTGATTGTTTTCTTCTCCTGACTGCTCCTGACGCTTCTCCCTGGCTGATTGAGCCAAGAAGCCTCGCTATTCATCATGGACCCTCCCTGCCCTGAAAAGATAGTTTCATCAAGGACCCTGAAGCGAACTCAAGATCCCTTCCTGGCTGGAAGCAGCCAGAGAGCCAAAAATACATCTATGGGCTTTTGAGGGTTTTGAACCTGCAGCCCAAGCCTTTGCAGGCTGGGATATGTAGTTCGCCCAAGGACACGGATCATAGACTCATTTCTGTACCCCTGTATCCCTGTACATACAGTGTGGCTTCATAAGTTTTCCCTTTGACCCCTTGTAACCCTTCCCTCCCCCCCTTTGTCCTTATCTAAGAAAGATTGCCTTGAGGGTGTTTACTATGTTTTGTCAAGAGGAAATGCGACTGAGCCCTGTTCCCAAAACCTTTATTGACCATCATTTCATATTGCATGCGTTGCCTGGTCAGAGTCTTGTTATGGAAATTGAACTCTTATTTCAACTCCACGTCGGGCCGGATCTGGCGGCAGCGGCGCCGGTCTGAGTCGTCAAGCTTAGCTTGCCTTTGGAACCTGGACAATGAAAGTTTGTTCTTCACAGCGGGTGTCACAGCTGGCTTCTCGAACCCAGGTGTGCCCCAAAATAAGTCCTTTTGTCACCAAAGGGGTCTGAGTGAATCACCAGGCCTTTCTTCCTCTCCTTCCCCATTCACATACGGATGGGACACATCAACTCAATGATTTCATCATTCCCAGGTGTCACCCCAGGTCGTTTACCTGGCCAGGACTCTTTTGTTTTATTCATATGCCATATTGACAGCGATTTCCGTCTAAGCTTCCCTTCCTGGAACTCCATATATGGCCACAGACTTCTGATTGGCTAGGGTGGCGAATGGGAGTAAGCGTCGATAGGCTCCCCAGAGCCGGTCAACACCCTGTCCATCAGCTGATCTCAACGTTCTGACCAATCATCGACAAAGCCGGCCCAGAAGGGGGCAGGCGGGAAATTCAATTGTTTTGACAGTTCTGTAACCTTTAAAAACCAATGTTTTGAATGTACACGCATGCGTTCTTTGCGGGAATCAGGGTATTGCGGTTCGCATCCTCTCAGCTGAGCAGAATAAACAATTTCATGGCATCTACCTTGCAGTATTGGTGAGCATAATTGGATCTACGGGAGGCGGGTAGACTACGAGGACCTAGTCGCTCCGGGCTCACCAGGTTAACCGAACCCTCGCGGCCTCTGTCCCGCAGTCGGTCTGTGGGACTTGTCCGGTTGTCCAACAACAGGCCTGTGGGATTGGCGGTTGTTCGATAACATTATAATATTACTATATAATATAATATTATTGCAATATATTTATATATATATATATATATATATATATATATATATATATATATAATATATAGAGAGAGAGGGGGGGCATATAAATGTCGTAAATCAATCAATAAAACCCGACACGATCCGCTTTGAACTGGGTTATATGGCAGTGTGGACTCAGACAAGCCAGGATTTATTGAGGATTCCCGGAAGTCCCTCCTCTTGAGTTGTCCCGTGTGCTCTCTCTCAACTACTCTATGTTCTCAGGCTGTATTCCGGAAGTCCCGCCCCTTCAGCAGCCCATTCTGAGGCCTTCCAACTCGAGGATTCTATCCGGAGGCCCCTCCCCTTCTGGGCCGTGACGTCACCTTAGGGGGCGGAGCTGCGGAGGCCGTTGGCGTGGTTGCCTGGGAGACGGGCCGACCGTTGGACGCGGTGAGGCTGCGGCACGACCGGGCCCTGTTGGCGCCTCATGTGAGGGAGATTGGGGGGCCGGAAGGGGCGGGGCCTGGCTGTGACCACCCCTCTTCCCTCTCCCCAGGCATGGGCAAACCTGCCCCCTCCCTCAAGGTACCGTGGACTACAACTCCCACAATTCCTCGCAGCCCAAAACACCTGGAGGGCCTGGTTTTGCCTAGGCCTGGTCTCTAGAACGCAAGTGAATGGATGTTCCTGCCTCTCTCTGTTTGTATGGACCCAGCATGATGGGGCTTGTAGTTCAGCTGCACCCAGAGACCACGGTGACTCAGGCCCACCGAGGGTGGATCAGGACCCAGCTTGGCCCACAGGCCCATCCCCACTCACTCTGAGTCCTGGAGGGGTTTGGAAGGGAGTCCCATGGGATGCTGGGAGTTGTAGTTCAGCTGCACCCAGAGACCACGGTGACTCAGGCCCACCGAGGGTGGATCAGGACCCAGCTTGGCCCACAGGCCCATCCCCACTCACTCTGAGTCCTGGAGGGGTTTGGAAGGGAGTCCCATGGGATGCTGGGAGTTGTAGTTCAGCTGCACCTATGGCCGAACCAGGAAGCCCCAAATCCAGCAGAGAGTCCCCAGTATTCCTTTTGGCCCATGGCCTAAGTTGCACCAGTACCAGACCCTTTTTTCCCCTCTGCCCCAGCCAGTTCCATAGTTCACCACACCAACTTCGTCCCTCCTCCTAAGCCTAGCCACCATTGCCTCCCCTCACCCCATCTACACAACATTTGCACAGCCAATAGCACATGAAAAAAAACATTTTAGCAAACATCCCACAGCATGGCAATACATCAGAAATACTTCACATAACATTGCATAAACAATGGAATATAACTTTTTCCAGCGCCCACACCATCCCATACATTCCCATAACCCACACAATCCCATAAGCCAACCCCTGCACAAAATCACAAACTCTCAAACCTCCTGCGAAGCCACATCAGCCGGGCAATTCTGCCCCCTGGCCTGTGCAAGGCTGCTGCAGGACCACCACCCACCACTAGGGCCGAAACGCCCGTCCCTCCCCAACCGCCAAAAGGAAAAATCCCAAAACAACCCAAACCCTTAACAAAAGCAAACAAAACAATAAACAAGACCTTCTCCCTGTTCCTACCTTTGGTCTCCGCCACCTCATCGATCGTCCGTGCTGCAACCGGCCTCTAACGGGGGCCCGGCGAGCGGACGGCACCTTCTGCACACCCGCTCGCCCCGTCGCCATCTTGGAAGAGTGGGGGCCCTTACCGAGGGTGGGGGCAAGGAGCGGAGCGATCCGCGGATAAGTGAGATCGCCATAGGAAGTGTGGATTCAGTATCCACACTTTGGAAGTGTCCCCGATTTGCCCCGCTGTTGTCCCCGAAGCACTCTGCCTCTTCCCCCATCTTGTCTCTGCCTCTTTCTTCTCCCCTTTTTCCTCCCTGGCCTGAGGGAAGCCCGGAAAAGCGGCCGCTCGCAATCAGCGGCCTGGCTCTCAGCTGAGCGCTCAGTTCACCCGAGGACGAATCGGCCCCCACCTTTTTTCTCGCATTAAGCCCCATAGCCTCTAGCCGCATTAACGAGTCCAAAACCGGCAGCGGGTCAACGGTTTTGGACTAAAGGGATCCTGAAGGGGGGAATGGGACCCCAAGCCTCTTGCCGACCGGGGAGGCACGGAGCCCAAGTACCAGAACTCTTTTCTCTCTGCTTTTTGACCACTTCTTCCTTGAACGAATGAAGGTCCCTTTGCCTGGCTGGAAACTGCCAGGGGAAACCAAAGAGAACAACCATGGACTATGGGGGAGGAAGGATGCCTTTGCCTCGGTGGATCGCCTCCAGGAGATGTGGGAAAAGGGATCCATGCAGTAGGGGGCCCCAAGACTCCCCACCCAGGTCTGTGCCAGATGGGACTTGAAGTTCACCAAGGACACTCCCCAGTTGAACATTCCCAGCCCTTTCCTTCTGACTACATGGACTTTGTGACTCTTTGCCAATCTACTGCACTCCAGAAGTCATTCTGCCCCTTTGGAGAATTATAGTTTCCACAAGGACGTTCCTTCCTTTGGACATTTCCTGCTTTCCCCTTTCACATCATGGACCCTCAAATGACTTTGCCTCTGCTTGGCACCCCAGCCCCAAAGGCTCTACAGTTCTCAAGGACCACGGAGGACTACAACATATATCCCTCTCATCTTCGGAGCTTGGCCAATGGGAAGGGAATATGTAAGGTCATCTAGTCAAACCCCAAAACATGGTTGATTCATGCGGGCTTCGGACCCCCGCAGTCAGCCCTAATAACTATCTCTCAGGACCACTCTAAGCTAAGCAACCATGCTTCCAAACTCAGCCAGGGCCCTCTTTGCGGAGAGTTCCCCTGGTAAACAAATAATACATTTTCTGGCCATATGATGCCTTTTTCACCAATATGGGAGAGAGGTCAGGTGTTCTGTGGAACATAGATTCCGCCACTATGAGCCTGAATCCCCCGCTCGTGTCCCCCTTGGCCTCGGGCTGGACCCCCCAAGGGGATCATGGGCTCTAGCAAACCCAAGTCACTCTACCACCCCATAGCTGGACCTGAGTGGGCTTCGGAACCCCGCTTGCCAGCTGCAATAACTTATGATTTGGCCATTTTTTACTGAGAAATCATGCTTCCCGCTAGACTGAAACTCTCAACACAAAGGAGTTTCAGCCAGGACAAAAGATTCCCATTAAGGCACTCAGGACAAACAATAAACAGGAAGGTGCGCTTTCACATCGAAGGCCCTCCAGCCGCAAGGTATCTCAGCCATAAGTTACTTCCTCCACCCAGCCGTTTCTCCCTTTGTGTCTTTTCCCGCCTTGCTAGCTAGCTAGGATAGGCTCGTTCGAATTCTGGCGCGCTTCTCCTATTGGCCAAAGCGCGCCGGTCTCCTCCTGGCCCAGCTGACTTTGACAGCCAGGCCAATCAGCTGAAGCTACACATGGAAGGGGAAGGCACCCGATTCAAATGTAAATGACTGCTTTTGACTGCTTTTCTATATATTGGACTGCTTCTCCATTAAAGACCTTGTTTTTGCCTTTGGATTCCTGGCGTGGCATTGCATCCTATTCAGCTGAATTAGATTCTTCTCTCGGTAATGGCGTTCTTCCGTCTGGGTGAGCATTGATCTGGGTTTCTATGGGATTTGTAGTTCTGGGAAGATCATCCAGATTTTGGGCCTCGATCCCCGCTTTTAGGGGTGGCCTGGGCTCTCTCCCCTTAAGGCAGTGGTTCTCAAGCTTCCTAATGCCGTGACCCCTTAATACAGTTCCTCATGTTGTGGTGACCCCCAATGATAAAAGTATTTTAGTTGCTATTGTAATAACTGTAATATTTCTCCCATTATGAATTGTAAATATCCAATACGCAGGATATATTTTCATTCACTGGACCAAATTTGGCACAAAGACCCCATACGCCCAAATTTAAATACCGCTGGGGTTGGTGGGGGGATTGATTTTGTCATTTGGGAGTTGTAGTTGCTGGGATTTATTGTTCAAACAAAGCGCATTCTGAACTCCACCAACAATGGAATTAAGCCAAACTTGGCACACAGAACGCCCATGGCCAACTGAAAATACTGGGTTTGGTGGGCATTGACCTTGAGTTTTGGAGTTGTAGTT
Source organism: Anolis apletophallus (assembly GCA_030556195.1). NCBI lineage: Eukaryota > Metazoa > Chordata > Lepidosauria > Squamata > Anolidae > Anolis > Anolis apletophallus. The sequence goes on along the minus strand of JARBWK010000003.1, from coordinate 3,716,922 downwards.
GACCTACATCCAGAGAGCACTGTGGACTCAAACAATGATAGATCTGGACAGGGCCGTAGCCAGGATTTTGGTTCGGGAGGGGGGGGGCTGAGACTGGGTGGAAGAAGGTCTACCCTAGCAAACCTTTTGTATTGTTATCCCAATAACCCCATTAATGTGGGATATAATGAGCATGGTGATCAGATCATGATATGAATAAACATAACAGTTTAAATAATGTACCAGTAAGGCCTTTTCGCGGACCACCCTGAGAATTTCGGGGGGGCTGAAGCCCCCTTAGCCCCCCCCCCTGGCTACATGCCTGGATCTGGACCAAACTTGGCATGGATCCTCAATATGCCGGAATGTGAACACTGCTGAAGTTTGGGGGAAATAGACCTTGGCATTTGGGAGTTGTAGTTTCTGGGATTTATAGTTCACCTACAATCAAAGGGCATTCTGAACCCCACCAACGATAGAATTGGGCCAAACTTCCCACACAGAATCCCCGTGACCAACAAAAAAATAATGTATTTTCTGATGGTCTTTAGCGACCCCTCTGACACCCCCTCGCGACCCCTCCAGGGGTCCCGACCCCCAGGTTGAGAAACACTGCCTTAAGGGAAGGCCCCCTAAACGTGGTTCGGTAATAGATTTTGGCGACCTGTACGAAGGGACGAATTTAGGCTTGAAATCTGTGAAATTCCTCTTCCAAATTATCAAGCCCGAATTCCTCAAGTGAAAAAGCCTAAGATCAGGGTCCCTGGGAAAAACTAAAAGGAAGTGCCTGAGACTTCCATTAAGGAACAACGCCACCGAGAGAATTTAGGGGAAGGGGTAGGAATCCGGAAGTGGGAAAAATAAAAAAGCAAGACGTCGGTTGTGCATTGCGGGCAGGTAGGAGGTTGCCAGGAGTCAACGCGACTCAAAGGGACCTCGGTGTAACAAAGTCCTGCCCCCTTTAGCACGAACATCTGGCATCCTAGGCGGGTATTGGAGGCAGTCTATCTTTGCTTTTTGCAGTCCGAGGGGGTGACGGAGCAAGGGGGCGCTAGGCCCTTTTGTGACTTTCCGAAGACTCCCCCAAAGGAGGGTAGCTTTCCAGTTTGGGGGGTGTACGCACCTTGGGGTACGCTTAAACGGTTGGGCCACTGCCCCATTAACTGAGACGAATCAGGGGTACACGGCCTTTTTGAAAAATGGGAAATTGCCTCGCTCCCCGAAGATGTCCGCCCCCACGACTTTCACCTCTAGGGACGCTCTTGGCCGAGTTGGGGCGGGATAGGGACGAGGTCCCTAGTTTTGCCAAGATGATCAAGTTGTGCACTAAGAAGTGGCCTTTGTTGTCTCTCAAGGGAGGCCAGAGATGGCCCACCTATGGCAGTTTGGATGAGCAGCTGATTCTTCAGCTGCTCACCAAGCTATCTGAGGAGGGAAGGCATGGTGATCTTGCCTACGCTGCTCTCTTTTTAGACTTGAGCCGTGGAAGAGAGATTGGCAGGATTGGGTCCCGAGTTCAGGTGTGCAAGGAACTCGGAAACCCGGAGAATTCTGCCAAAGGATCTCCCACAGACCCCCTCTCCGCACGAGAGGATGACCCCTCCCCCGAAACACATTCTTGCTCCCCTTCCCATCGCCCAAATGTGCCCACCGGCACGGCTAGGCGACCCCTCTCCCCAGCCCTTTGTCCCCATGTCCTTCGTCTGCCCCCTCCTTCGCCCCCACCCAGGAGACCCCCTCCAGGGATCCCAGGCGCCCCCGCCAGCCCAAACCCTCCACAGAGCCCAAGAACGCTGCCTTTCTTGCCTTTTGGGGCCCTTCCGCATTCCACCTCCCTTCCTGAGCCGGCAACAGCTGTTGCCGGCATCCCATTGCCTGCCACACCTCCCCCGGACGGCTGATCCAGCAGCTGATCCGAACATTCCACCACCCGTCACTGCACTGAGGCCTATTCCTTCTTCCCTGTTCTCCTTCCTCCTCGATCAAGCCTTCTCCCCTCTCCCCCCTTTCTGCCATAGCCAGATCCCTGGCCACCAGGAGGGGTCTGTTGACCTATGCCTCCACCCCAGCACTGGTAGGGCCTGATCAGACTCCTGCCAGGCCCTCCTTCACCCCATCTCTACCTGTTTCTCAGTCCTCCTCGCTCCCAGAGATCTTTCCCTTGCCCTCAGCTCCCTCTCCTTCCCAGTCAAGAGTCTACCCACCAGAACTCCACATCCCACCCAGGGTCACTGGC
>JARBWK010000003.1:3700665-3714607 GCA_030556195.1 Anolis apletophallus | reverse complement strand
ACATATAACTATTTTCTTATTTATTTATTTATATTTATTATTCATTTATTATTCAGCAGGCTCAGGGAAGTTTACATAAAATGAAGTTATAAAACATCAACATTTCAATTTAATAACAATATAAAACAGAGCATAAAAATACATCCAACCACCCCATTTCTCCCACACTGCCATATTATCACACATATTATCAGCCAGAAAGTAAGAAGAGAGGCTGTTGAACTGCACGGCCATTTAATACTCAGCAAGGTAAACAAAGGGACATGCAAAAATACATCCAACCACCCCATTTCTCCCACATTTCCATATTCCCCAACATATATTTCTCAAGGAACAAAGCAAGCAGAGAGGCTTTGGAGCTAAAAGACCATTTTTAAACATTAAAAATAAACAAAGAGAACAATCAAGCACCCACCCCAAGTAAAAGACCGACCTTCGAGATGCGGTAAGGACATGTCCCCAACGTGTCCTTCGCCTCCTCCCTCATTGCTCCTATTTCCACGCCGCCAGCATGCGTGCCGCCTCCAAGAGCTCACGAGAAGTCAGGCAGAATGGGGGCTTCTGCGCATGTGCGCGGGGCCAGCCATGCATCGAGTCATCCAGGCCCGCCCCCTTTGGTCTCCTACGACTCTGAGTGGCTGGAGAAGGACGGAGGGAGGAGGAGGAGGAATCCAAAAGAGGGGGGCCCATTCTGCCTCTTGGACTCTGGAGCTTTTGGAGGCGGCGCGTGAGCAGGAGCGGGAGGAGCAACGACGGGGACTTCTTTGCAGCGTGCAGGGGCGCGTGAAGAGGACCAACTGCAAAAAACCTGGTCAGGGGCCTCAAGATCACCAGGATGAGGCCTGAAGATCACCCTGGTGATCCCGATCACCATTCTGAGCACCCCTGGACTAGAGCTTGGGGTGGAAAGTAAAGCAGAGAGCTCAGACAAGGGGGAAGTTGAAAAAGGAAATGCCAAGCAGGCTTAGGAGGGGGAATGGGCTGCTGAGGAAAAGCAGGTGCAGGAATACTGATAAGAGCTGGTATCAGAAGGGAATACAGAGATGTATTTATTTATTTATTTATTTACAGTATTTTTACCTTTTGCCTTCTCAACCCCTGGGGTGGGGGGGACACTCAGAGCGGCTTAATGAGATGAGGTATGAATGGGAGAAAATAGCCTGTGCTCTTGTTCAAAGACTGAGCTACATCAGTCTTGTGTGGCACTTTCTTCTGTTCACCCGGCAGTGTGTATCACTCAAATAAACATGTTGAACGATCTCCTTGCTTCCAATGTTTGATTGGATAAAGAGACCTTGGAGGGTTTGTGACCATTTGGCAATAGGGCCGGGGGGGGGGGGGCACAGCAGTGTGTGCCACCAGACTAGCTCCCATCTCTCTATCACCACTTTCTCCTTTAAGTTACTTGAACAGCTGCAAAGCCTCATGGTTTTTAATGTTGTGCCAAAGACCAGAAAGCCTAAATACCTCTAAGGCACAACCAAATCTTGGAAGCTAAGCAGGGTTAGTCCTGGTTAGTTCTCAATGCGTCCCTGGTGCTGCAAGCGATGTTTCAAAGGGACTGGCAAAACAAGTAAGACAACCCTATGGAATCCATGGATTCACCTCTGGTCTACACAAGGCTCGAAGACATACAGACACACATTAACGCACAGAGGACAGGGAAATGGACCAGGTGAAGAGCCTCTCCATCTGAACATTAGGAAGAACTTTCTGACAGTGAGAGAGATCTGTTCAGCAGTGGAACTCTACCGTGGAGTGTGGTGGAGGCTCCTTCTATGGAGGCTTTGAAATAGGCTGGATGGCCATCTGTCGGGGGTGCATTGCACACAATTTTCCTGCTTTTTGGCAGAATGGGGTTGGAGTCTTCTAACTTCATGATTCTATGATTCTTGACACAAGAAAGGACCGCCATCTTTGTGTCTCTGGGTGCATGGGATTCCCATTGAAAGGAGTTGTTTAAGCACCATACACGGTCCATTTCTCTACAGCTAATAAGGATGAATCCTTAGGGGGTGGTGCACCCTCCTTTCTGATACGTGAACCCCAAGGAAGAGGGTCTCTAAAGAGGTTGTCTATTTTAGACGAATAGATAACCTCGGCCATTCAGCTCAGAGCCTCATCAAGTCCCTAAATACACATTTCCATGACAGATGTGGCTCCTGCGTGAACGATGATGCCCCTGTTGCTCCACCAGCATCTCTGCCTCTGGCACCCCCAGGCCTGGATTACCCATAAGGCCAACCTAGGCCATGGCCTAGGGGTGCAAGGGGGGGCGCAGATCACGGACCAAAAAAAATGTTGAAACAAATAAAAACGCAACGCATTTTTCCCACCCTCCCTCGGCCTTGCCCATAGATGTCTATGAGAGTCCTGAAGACTACACTTCCCATCGTGCACCTCTCTCCGCTTCCACCTCCCTCCCCGCAGGAGAAAGACTACGCCTCCCGGCATGCCCTGTGGGGGCTGCGGTGGCGCCAAGCCAATGGGAGGCGGCAAGGGCGGAGCCAGGGGGCATGGCCGGGCAGCGGAGAGAGAGAGAGCGGACTCACGGGGATGGCGGAGTGCGCCAAGGAGGGTCCGCCCTTCCAGCTGGGCAGGCCGCGCTTCGAGCAGGTAGGCGCCGGGGCGCCGCGCGCCAGGGACTGGGAAGGCCTCGCCGGAGATGGAGTCGCTCCCTCAGGGAGCCCACGTTGCTTGCCTTAGGTGGCCCCGCCCCCTCGGCGCCATCTTGTCCCCTCATTGGCCCTGCTGGGTGTCACTCTGCCATTTGAATTCCCGCCCTTGGAAAAGCGCTTCTGTGATTGGCTCCCACTTCCTTTGACTCCTCTTCGGGGGCGGTGCTTCTGTCTTAGCGTCCTGAGTTCGATTCCCGCTTCGGGCAGAAAGCGTGACTGTGAAACTCCCTGCCATTGCATTGGGATGGCATTTTTTAAAATGGGCAACCTATGAGGTTTCAAAATATCATGCAATGTAAGCATTCAATATACCGGTGTGAAGCTTCATTGCCCTGTGTGCTTCACCTTATTGGCAAAGGCTCCCTGTTACAGCAAGGAATTCCCAGTGCGCCATTCAAGCGACGAGATTTTCGTCCGCAGCAGCCTTGCGACTTTTACTTTACGGCCACGAGCCAGTTGATTTCCGGGACTCCGCGGCACAACTCCACGGACGTCCCTGCTCCCGAGTGAGTAACAACACAGAATTGTTGGATTTCCAACTACTAGTGTAGACACGGCAACATATTGTCCGCGTCCCTTCTCCTGCAAAGGGCAAAGAAAATCCCCCCTTTCCTTTGCCTCTCGCCGCCAGAGAAGCCGCGGCTTCACCGCTCCGCACCCCCAGGTATTCACCAGGACTTGTGCGTTTATTTTCATGACATCCCAGGGTACCCATACGTGTAGCCCCACCAGATATATGTGATAACTTGTGTGTTGAATTACTCTTTACTGTGTCACACTGCTTTTTCAATGTATGTATGCTGTTTAAAAATCATAAGGCGTTATATTGATTGTGCTACATGCCTTTCCTTTATGCTTTCATTGATATATGGTATATGCCTTCATTGATGTATGCTACACGCAATGTGCTTTAAACTTTGTATCATTGTAGTAATTTGATTGTATCTGCACACATGTCTTTTGATAAACGTTTTGAATACACCTGTGATGCTTCTCTGTGCCTACTATAAGTGTATATCCAGGAATGTACTCAGACTATATTGAATGCTTACATTGCATGATATTTTGAAACCTCATAGGTTGCCTTCTTTATTTGTTTGTATCTATTGTGCAAGCACCCCTGCCTTGTGCTTTTGTGTATTCATTTTTTAAAATGGGCCCGAGCACGGCACTGCTGCAGGTGGGTCTGGCCCAAGCGCCCCGCGAGCCCCGCGGATACACCTGTGCTGATTGGCGCGGGTTGTTGTTGATTTATTTGGATATTACTGATCAACTGAGATGTATTGGGCTACCTGAGTGAATTTGAGGTAAGTTGTATGATATGGGCACAAAAAGGTGTTAATCCGGGCCTGGGCACCCCAAGCTCAGACAATCCCAATGGGAAACGGACCAGAACTGAGTCCCATGCGCTTGGAAGCCTGCTTACCTTCCTGTCCATCAGGCAGCCAAAGATCAGAATGAAGACTCCCTAAAAGACAGGAGAAGAACATGGCTTTAGTGCAGAATATCCAGCCGTTCGAAACAAAACAATCCAGGAAAGGAAACGCTCCTCTCTCCCGTTCTTGAGTACAAACCACCTTGAGCATTCCCAGGAGGGCAGAGCTACCCATCCTGAAAAGCAGGCTTTGGCTTTGCCATTTCACTGCGTTATTTTCTGTAATGGGATTTATGCATCCATGGAGTCGGGTAACAAGAATCAAACCCCAACTGATACTGAGGAACCTGAGGTATAGTATAGTTTTCTACCTCTTGTTTCTCAGCTACTGAATCTCTGTTTTAGTCCTACGGTTCTGGCCCAGCTTACTTGTCCAAACGTATCTCTCCTTATGTCCCATCTCAAAATTTACGATCTTCTGGGGAGGCCCTGCTCTCGATCCCACCTTTGTCGCAAATACGTTTGGTGGGGACGAGGGACAGGGCCTTCTTGGTGGTGGCCCCTCGCCTGTGGAACTCGCTCCCCAGTGAAATTAGGTCAACTTCCCTCCTTTCCTTTAGGAAAAAGTTGAAGACGTGGCTATGGGACCAGGCATTTGGTTAGCCATTCAGGTAGCAGGCGGACAATAAAATGATGACAATGTTTTGGAAAACGGACTGTGGACCGGCTTCGGATTAAGTTCTGGTTGTAGAACTCGGACTATTTGTACTTTTTAAAATGGTTTTTAATCTGATGAATGTGTTATTTGTTTGTAATTTTTTAAATTGATTGTATATGTGGGACATTAAATCGCTGATGGCTGTAAGCCACCCTGAGTCCCCCTTCGGGGGTAGAGAAGGGCAGGGTACAAATATTTGAAATCAATAAATAAATATCCTTGCATTAGGATGTACATGGAAAAAGCAATTAGTAAACTTCTCCCATTTGCATCTTGAACTGCAAACGGAAAGCCAGTCTCTGGCCAGGAAATACTGACCACTGGGGAATGTTGCCTTTGTGAATTTTGGCCAAGGAAGGCTCTTTCCTAACACAAGCAGCCTCCTCATTTTGCACCAAAGCGATGGCGATTCCACTTTCTCTGCTGCTGGAATCCCTTTTCCTGCACATCTTCCTGACAGTAAAAGCAGCCTGACAACGGAATTGGCTCCCCGAAAGTCTGGTGGAGTCTCCTTGCAGCAGAGGGCTGGATGGCCGTCTATCGGGAGAGCTTAGATTGTGCTTTTCCTGCCTGGCAGAAGGGGATTGGACTTGGGGGTCTATTCCACCCGTCTTTATAAGCAGAGCCTGGACAACCATCTGCCAGGAAGGCTTGGATTGTGTCTTCCTGCAGAGCAGAAGGGGTTGGACTGGATGGCCCTTAGGGGTCCCTTCCCTTCTGACCCTAGGACTCTATGATTCCAACAGTGCAATGGACAGGTTTCTCCTCTCTTCTGCACCAGAGATTGTTTCTTTTTGCAGCCACGATGCCCGGTCCTGCTCCTTCCTTGCTGCCTGCCCTTTCTGAGTAGTTAGTTCCATCAGATACAAACTTTTCTCTAATTCGACTTATGCTTACAAATCACATTGGTGGATGGATCCTTTGAAACATTATTATTATTATTATCTTTATTTGTACCCCACCACCATCTCCCCAAGGGGACTTGGGGCGGCTTACATGAGGTCACGCCCATCAATACAATAAACACAATGTAACACAAGAGCACAACAGAAAATCTCTATCTGTATACCTTTATAAAGCGGAATGTTTGTATGTATGTAATGTGCGGAGGGCGGGAGGGCGGAAGGGCGGATATGTGGCAGCCACTTTCACAGGCCACAGCGACCAGCGCGGGTGATGGACCTGCACAAAACTTGGTACACATAACCCCCCTAACCCCCTTTACGTACTGGTGCAGTTCGGGGGACATGACCCACGGATTATGGGATTTGTAGTACTTTCAAAAACTTTGGTTCCCACAGACCACTGAGGCGACCAAAAAGGACCAATACAGACCACACTTAGCACACACAGCCCCCATGACCCACTCTACGTCCTGGTGCAGTTAAGAGGAGGGTGGACCATGGATGATGGGACTTGAAGTACCTCTACTCACTTCCCAAGTCTGCTGCAACCCTCATCCAATCACTGATCGAGACCAAACTTGGCATACATAACCCCTATGACTGCCTTCACGTCCTGGTGAGGTTTGGGGGAGGACTGACAATGGATGATGGGATTTGTAGTACTTTCACACCCCTCTGTTCCCACAGACCACTGTGGCCCCCAACAAACACTGATAAAGACCACACTTGGCACACAGAGCCCCAGTGACCCACTCTACATCCTACTGAAGTTTGGAGGGGGACAGACCATGGATGATGGGACTTGCAGCACCTTCCCTCACTTTCCAAGACTGCTACAAACCTAATCCAATGACTGACCAACACCAAACCTGCCACACAGAGCCCTCATGACCCACCCTACATCCTGGTGCCCATCGGAGGAGGGTGAACCATGGATGATGGGACTTGAAGTACCTCTACTCACTTCCCAAGTCCGCTGCGACCCTCATCCAATTACTGATCGAGACCACACTTGGCACACATAACCCCCATGAATGCCTTCACGTCCTGGTGAGGTTCGGGGGAGGACTGACAATGGATGATGGGATTTGTAGTACTTTCACAGCCCTCTGTTCCCTCAGACAACTGCGGCCCCCAACAAATACCGAGAAATACCACACTTGGCACACAGAGCCCCAGTGACCCACTCTACATCCTACTGAAGTTTGGAGGGGGGCAGAACATGGATGATGGGACTTGCAGTACCTTCCCTCACTTTCCAAGCCTGCTACAAACCTAATCCAATGACTGATCAAGACCAAACCTGGCACACAGAGCCCTCATGACCCACTCTACATCCTGGTGCAGTTTTGTGTGAGACGGACCACGGATGATGGGACTTGAAGTACTTTCACTCACTTCCTAAAAACAATGCAACCCTCATCCATTCACCAATACAGACCAAACTTAGCACACAGAGCCCCCATGACCCAATCTACATCCTACTACACTTTGGGGGAGGGTGGACCAGAGATGATGGGACTTGCAGTACCTTCAGTAATTTAATGATACTGACCAAACTTGGCACACAGAGCCCCCATGACCCACTCTACATCCTGCTGCACTTCTCAAATGACCCGGGCACTGCCGGGTCCCCAAGCTAGTATATAATAAAGCGAATGTTTGTTTGTATGTTTGTATGTGGCAGCATTCTAATTGGCTGCCACTTTCACAGGCCGCAGCGACCAGCGCGGGTGATGGACCTGCACCAAACTTGGTACACATAACTCCCCTGACCCCCTTTACATACTGGTGCGGTTTGGGGGAGATGGACCATGGATTATGGGATTTGTAGTACTTTCAAACACTTTGGTTCCCACAGACCACTGTGGCCACCTACAGGGACCAATACAGACCACACTTGGCACACACAGCCCCCATTACCCACTCTACGTCCTGGTGCAGTTTGGAGGAGGACGGACCATGGATGATGGGACTTGCAGTACTTTCATTAATTTCATGATACCACTACAACTCCCAATAATGATGGATCAAGACCAAACTTGGCAGGCAGAGCCTCCATGACCCACTCTACGTCCTGGTGCAGTTTGGAGGTGGGTTGTCCATGGATGATGGGACTTGCAGTACCTTCAGTACTTTCATGATACCACTGCAACTCCCAATAATGAGGGATCAAGACCAAACTTGGCAGAGCTTCCATGACCCACTTTACGTCCTGGTGCTGTTTGGAGGTGGGTGGACCACAGATGATGGGACTTGCAGTACCTTCAGTAATTTCAGGATACCACTGCTACTCCCAATAATGAGGGATCAAGGCCACACTTGGCAGACAGAGCCTCCATGACCCACTCTACGTCTTGGTGCTGTTTGGAGGATGTTGGACCATGGACGATGGGACTCACAGTACCTTCACTAACTTCCTGACACCACTGTGAGCCACATCAATAACTACTACAGACCAACTAATACGTTTCTCAAAAAAACCGGGCACCGCCGGGTCCCCAAGCTAGTTAAAAAATAAAATAACTTAAAGTACAAAACCAATGTAAATAAAACAACACAGCAATATGAAATCAAAACATTATGACACTAAAGACAATCACCATGGGCAGGGCCAAAAACAAAGATTAACATTTTTAACATTTTAAAACACTGGGAGATAGGGCAATGTAAAGTATCAGGGAGGGGATCCAGGGGATGAGGTAGGACTTAATTGCACAACCAGAAAATAAAGTGCTTCTGGGGGCATTTTATGCAGAGTTTGGTCAGGGATTATCATACATTCAGTCATTGAAGGTACATTGGAACGGCCAAGTTTTCAGGCTCCTGAAGATTGCCAGGGTGGGGGCTAGCCTAATATTTCTGGGGAACGAATTCCAGAGTCAGGGGACCACTACAGAGAAGGCCCTCTCCCTTGTCCCCACAAGTCCTGCTTGCGATGGAGGCGGGAGCGAGAGGAGGGCCTCTCCAGAAGATTGAAGAGGTTGTGTGGGATCGTAGATGGAAATGCAGTCACACAGGTAGGTGGGTCCCAAACTGTTCACCTTGAATTGGGACCGGAAAATAAATGGCAGCCAGTAGAGCTCCTTAAACACGGGGGTTGATCACTCCCTGTAAGTTGCTCCAGTTAGTAACATGGCTGCCACCCATTGGACCAGTTGAAATTTCCGGACCGTCTTCAAGGGCAGCCCCATGTAGAGTACATTGCAATAGTCCAATCTAGAGGTAACTAAGGCGTGGACCACCGTGGCCAAATCTGACTTCACAAAGTGTGGTCACAGCTAGCGCATGAGCTTCAATAGTACAAAGGCCGTCCCAGCCACCGCCGACGCCTGGGGTTCAAGCATTAGCGCTGAATCTAGGAGGACACCCAGGCTGCAGACCTGTGACTTCAGGGGGAGTGCAACCCCGTCAAGCACCGGTTGCCACCCTATACCTCAATTCAATACATCAATAGAGCTATCAGCTAGAGATGTTGTGGGCACCCAGGTTCAATACTTCGCACTCGCGTGAGCGATGCAAAGGAGAATATCTCCCTGGCACTCACCTGGAAGGCGTTAAGGATCGTGAAGGTGTAGTGGGTGGCCGGAGAGGCCTGGCTGGTCATGGTGATGACCCCCAGCCCCCAGGTCAGGCCGAAGATGGGTGTGAGGACCAGGAGAGCCTTGAAGAGCCCCACTAATGCCCGCCTCTCCTCCCGGGAGACGCCTCCGAGACAGAGGGCCGCATCAGCTTCAGCAGCACCACCACGAGCACCGCCAGGTTGACCGAGACGATGGCCAGGACCGGGACAGAGAAGGCGTAGATGGCTTTACTGCGAGCGCTGAGCCAGCACAGCCCCTCCTGCAGGTAGCGCCGGGCCGGGAAGGTGGCGGCCACGGTGGCGGCGGCAATGGCCAGGGGGCAGAGGTAGCCCAGGACCAGCATGACCGGCACCACAGTGTTCATGCTCAGCGGGTGGAAGACGAAGACCAGCTGGTGGAAGAGCATCAGGGCCTGGACCAGCATCCAGAAGAAGGTGGCCAGGTAGAAGAAGTGGCAGAAGAAGGCGGCCGCCACGCAAAGGTGGCTCTCGTGGCTGGCGCTCAGGCGGGAGGCGGCCATGAAGCAGAGGCTGGCCAGCAGCAAGGAGAAAGCCAGGTTGGCCAGCGTGGTGTAGCGGAAGTAGGAGATCTGCAGGGAAGACGGGGAGGTCTGTTAGGAATAACTTTTCAATAACTTTAAAGAGTAGGTTCTTTTTATTGCAATTTTCCAGTTTGAGGAAGGCTATCAGATCTTTTACACAATGAGCAACGTTAGACATACAGACATACAGATTGTCTGTATATCTGTATGCCAAAATGCATTCTCTTTCCCTAAGAACAATGCCAGGGATCATATCTGTTTTCCCTACAGCAGAAACTCACGCCCTGCAAATGGATCATGACTCCAAAACCACACTCCTTTCTCTTCAATTGACCAGGCTGCCTTCTATTTCAGATCTACAACTCCCAAGGGCACACCATCTCTCTCTTTCCCAAGGAGAGCAGAGCAGCAGGTAAACCAGACACCACTGGTCTGCCACAATTTGGATTGTAGTCAGGCTCTTATAGAACAATATTTCTATATAGCAATGAGTTAAACAATGCAACAAGCATGCACAGATCAAAGCAACCTTACGTAACTGCCACAAGCTGGATTTGAATTAATTAGGTGATAAGGAACAATACTGAGTTCCCTCTCTACTTCACGGTTCACTTTTAGCATACTCGCTGTTTCGCGGTTTTTCAATAAATATTAATTTAAAATATATATATTGTGGTACTTTTGGTGTTTTGCGGGTTTTTGCCGCTGCCGCACTGTGAGATGCTTTCTCTCCTCTGTCCTCCCTCCCTCCACCCTTTGCACTCCAGAACTGGGAAAGCCCTCTGACTTAAACACACCACAGGATGAGGGAAAAATACATTCCTTTTTATTGAAGGTATATCTATATATATAAAGGAAGAGTCGTCATGGAAAGACCGTCCCAAACAGAGAAACCTTACAACGCAGAAACACCAAACTTGCCAACAGAAATAGGCCTCAAGCAAGGTAAGTTTGTAGCAAAGAAACCCCCAAACCTAAAAGGCCCCCAAAACAACGAGTAAAAACAACATTTCCCAGCATCCTCCGGGGCTGCCAACGACTCTCCCAGCCTCTACATTCTGACAACATAATTGGCTGCCAATAAGGGCGGATTTGCATAACTCCTGTACTGGCCAGCCAACATGAACATTCCGACCCATAATAAACTGTCAGAGGAGGATAAGGCAAAGGGTTGAGGCACAAACACAAACACCCAAATCACTTCCCACAGAAACAATTCCAACCCTTACATACTCAGACTTTCTCGCATCTCCTAAATAGGGCACTGCAACGCGTGTTGCAGCTAGTATATGATAAAGTAAGAGAGTTCCAATAATATAAAGTCAGAAAAAAATACAATATCAAAAAGCAATGTCTTTAAAAGGTAGAAGGCATTCCAAGGCAAAGTAAATCCAAAGCAGTAATCCACAGGTTGTATAACAATCCAGACCATGACAGTTTATATCCACAAGGTTAGAAATCCACAGAAAACAAGGCCCCTTGGAAAGACTAGAAATTCACAGGAAGAAGATACTATGGCACATGAGTGTGATGAGGTGGTTATTTATATGTTAATCACATGTTTGTTTGTGTATTTAGAAGGAACATTCTTTAAAAGCTGCAGAGAGTGAGCCGTGGAATGTTAGCAGCAGCAAGCTGTAAGCAGAGGCTGTTGCCATGACAACAGAGGCCACTCTGGCTTTAGAATGTTCAGTTTGAATATGACAGTTGGAGAATGTCAGTTGGCCAGCAGCTGTGACCAGAGTTAGTGGGGAATTAGCAGTTGCTGAAGCTGCAAGCTGTCTGAAGGAGCTGCAGCGTGCAGTTCAGTTCTGTGTGTGGGTTGAGGGAAACCCAAGTGTGTGGGACAGAGTTTAGTCCCAGGGTTGAGAGTAACCCAGTATTAAGTAGTTACTTATGTGTAACTGTGTAAGGGGAAGTTAAAACCCCAGTGTTACATTGTTTAAAGTTACAAGTCTGTACCTCTTCGGAGATCTTTAGAAACCACCTAAGCTTTGAGCCCATTTGTGTAAAATAAACTGTTAAACACTTTCAACAAAACATCTGTGGAAGTCATTTATTCACAAAGACCCTCACATCTAGTGGTCAAACATTGACAAATGGTGGCAGCAAGTTAAAAGATAATAATAAAGAGAAAGCAAAACATTGAGTATTGGTGGCAGTGGTCAGTTGTCCACAGTGAATCCAGTATGAGGCTTGGAACCTCTTTACATTTGGTGGCTGTCCATGCCACACAGTTTTTAAAGGTCAAGAAGTAGTCGGTGTGTGTTCAGACATCTTCACAATGAGGTTTGAATCTAAACGTTGCCTGATCTAGAGAATAGTCTCTGTAATCAAACCTTACATCACAATCATGAACTGGTTTTGTTTCCCCCCAGCTGCTTTTGCCCTAATCTGACGCAATCTTTCGGACTGGCGTAGACCTTGAGTTTGCTGCCAACTGGCTGAAATCCAAGCGCCTATCAATCACCAACTCCCTTTCTGACTGCTCGTTAACATTCCCAGGTGTCAGATTGTTGTCCAAACCCAAATCTTGAGGGAGTAAACCATTATCCTTCTGCTCAGCAGGAAAATTCTCATGACAAACAACCCTTTCCAGCGAAGCCTCGCTTCCAGGGTCTGCAGGGAAATCATTGACCAAACCATCTCCATTTTGCACACCATTGTCCACATCAGAAGCATCATTTCCCACATCAGAAACAGCATGATCCTGAAACACAATCACAAACTGATTCACAACACCACCGTTCCTTCCTTTGCAGCCACCGCACTGACAGGGAGGTGGGGGAGCCCGGGGGAGGGAGAAGGGGGTGGAAAAGGAAGAGGAAAAGGAGTACTCGGTAAAAGAGAAACAAGGCTTATTTTTAAGTTTATAAGGACTTTTAAAAGTGTATAACTACTAAAATAAAGTATAAATATTAATATTAAAATAAATGTAGCATTCCCCACTTTGAGGATTTTCACTTCTTGCGGGTGGTCCTGGAACGTAACACCCGCGATAAGTGAGGGAACACTGTATATATATATTTCAACTGTCGCCATTATCCTCTCTTTTTTCCTTCCACATCGTAGCATAAGGTCCACCGGGGAGGCCCTGCTCTCGGTTCCACCAGCTTCGCAAGCACGGCTGGTGGGGACGAGGGACAGGGCCTTCTTGGTGGTGACCCTTCTGCCTGTGGAATTCGCTCCCCCAGCGAAATCAGATCGGCATCCTCTCTCCTTTCATTCAGAAGAAAACTGAAGACGTGGTTGTAGAACCAGGCTTTTGGCTAATGGATATAACGGCAACTGAACATGGAATTCAGACCATATAATTGTGATAATGGGAAAGGCTTTATGACTGTTTAAGGGTTATCTTGTTATTATAATTGTAATATATCGCGGCATCAAATAGTTGCCATTGTTAGCTGCTCTGAGTCCCCCTGCGGGGGTGAGAAGAGCGGGGTAAAAATGATGTAAATAAATAAATAAACAAACCTATAATGCCTAAGTTTGATTCAATTACAAATAGTTGAAATGTAAATAAAGAAAAGAGCTGCTGAGTTGGCGCAGAAAACTTTTGAAGTCAGTTAACTGGGTTAGAGTCAGCACTTTGGCTCACTAATATCCTGACATCACTCCCACTCCTCCTTTGTGCCTCCCTCACCTTGTTCTTCACCACCGAGGTCCAGACCAGGTAGTAGATGAGGAGGGTGGCCACAAGGGCCACGATGGAGGCGCAGAGGCCAACGGTGCTCAGGACGGTCAGGGCAGCGCTGCTGGGCACGGGGCCGGCGGACATGAGGACTGAGAAGGAGGTCAGGTGGCAGCAGGTGCAGTTAGTGGCCCCTTCGGTGCCTGAGGAGGTCCGACAGCCCTGCGTGGACCAGGCCCCCTCCCCGCCCACCAGGCTGTGGTTCCAGAAAACGCACTTGGCCACCTCTTCCTCCCTGACTTCCTCTCCGTTGGTCGCATTCCAATGGCCGAACACCATCTCAACCACCACGTCCGTCACACTCCCGTTGGAGGACCTAGAAGCATATAATCATGGGTTATGGAGTTGGAAAGGACCCCCAAATGTCATTCATTCCAACCCCCTTTTGCTAGACAGGAAGTCACAATCCAAGCCCTCCTGACAGATGGACAGATAGAAACTACATGT
>JARBWK010000003.1:3374717-3700565 GCA_030556195.1 Anolis apletophallus | reverse complement strand
AGCTCAGGAAAACCGGAAGAGCATTTTGGGACTCACTTGTCGTTTAGAAAAATCCATCAATGCCACTGGAAAAGTAGTTAGAGCATTGCAGACTGAGATTGAAGAATTAAGCCAAATGGCGATGCAGCAGAGAATGGCCTTAGATTACCTCTTGGCAGCAAAGGGAGGATTCTGTGCAATGATAAAAGGCAACTGTATAGTACAGTTTCACAATTTGAACCAAACAATAGAAGATGACCTAGAAAAGCTACAGGTCATGATTCAACATAATGTAAATGAACCATCTCGGTTTTCATGGTTAACCTCATGGTTGCCAAATCTGGCCTGGTTAAAAGAGTTGGTAATTGTGGGTTTCATTATCTTTGTGATAATCATTCTTGTGTTGTTGATAACACCATGTTTTGTTCTTTTGATTAGAAGGACCATTGAGAGAGTGATTCATACTGCGACCCGGAAGAGTGTTGTTGATGTGCAGAAATTGATGTATTTACGCTTACAGCAAAAGCCAGATAGAGATGATGAGATATAATTGTAGTTTGCACGCTCAGAGCTTCGCTAGCAACCAAAAGAAGTCGGGAATGAAAGGGTTAAAGAGTAAAAGGTACCCCTCCTCTTCGTTGAGGAGGCGCGGAGATGGTCAGCAGCAGTTGCATAGATGAGCCTTGAAAATAGCAAAAGCTTGCTAGAGAGATAAGAGAATAGCAACGCCATTGTCTATGCTAGAACATGCTAGCCCTGCGTGATACAAGATATACAGCCAATAGAAACACGCGTGATCAGGACAGGTAGCCAATCATAGTCAAGTGAAATGTAGATAAAATTTTACTATAAAACCTTTGTTAGCCCAGCCATGTGCGCGGCTGTTACTTGAGCGAAGCAAAATCGCTGAATGCCCGCCTCTTGCTGTGCAGCTTGAATAAAGAGCCTTAAAGTGGATCTGCTGGTTTTCCTGTGTCTATTTCATCATTGTGGCCCCGCTACCCTAAACCCAGAGAACTTCCTTACACTAGAACATTCTGTGGGCATGGTCAGGACTGGCAGAACTTGGCACAAAATGGCGGGTGGAACACAAAATGGCGCCCCTCCTGACTTGCTCCCTCAGGAGCCTGATTCCCTCATCTGCCCCTCGTCCTCTTTTCCTCAGCCAAGTGTAGTGTTAATCAATCCAGCCTCTGTTTAAAAGCCTCCAAAGAAGGAGCCTCACTCCACCACACTCCGGGGCAGAGAGTTCCACTGCTCAACAGCTCTCCCAGTCATGTTCAGGTGGAATCTCCTTCCTTTCCTGCCATTTGAAGCATGAGTCTCCAGGGCAGCAGAAAGGAAGCTTGTGTCAGCATTGAGCATGAGTAGCCCATAGAGTAACTCCAAGTGTGATGAAATAGCTCACAAGAGAAAAACACAGGAGTCTGATTCAGCTTTACGTGAATCTGTCAGGAATGGTGGGAGTCAGAGTCCAAAACACCTTGCGGCCCCAACAATGACAGAACTGTTGCCGAAATACGATTAGGGGGCCTTCCCTTAAGGGGACAGAGCCCAGGCCACCCCTAAAAGCGAGGATCGAGGCCCAAATCTGGATGATCTTCCCAGAACTACAAATCCCAAAGAAACCCAGATCAATGCTCACCCAGACGGAAGTACGCCACTACCGAGAGAAGAATCTAATTCAGCTGAATAGGATGCAATGCCACGCCAGGAATCCAAAGGCAAAAACATAGTCTTTAATGGGAAAGCAGTCCAATATATAGAAAAGCAGTCAAAAGCAGTCATTTACATTTGAATCTGGCGCCTTCCCCTTCCACGTGTAGCTTCAGCTGATTGGCCTGGCTGTCAAAGTCAGCTGGGCCAGGAGGAGACCGGCGCGCTTTGGCCAATAGGAGAAGCGCGCCAGAATTCGAACGAGCCTATCCTGGCCGGCTGCGCAGGGCGGGAAAGAACACAAAGGGAGAAACGGCTGGGTGGAGGAAGTAACTTGTAGCTGAATACCTCACGGCCGGAGGGCCCCCGATGTGGAGACCCACCTTCCTGTTTATTGTTTGTCCTGAGTGCCTTAATGGGAGTCTTTTGTCCTTGGCCGAAACTCCTTTGTCTGGGAGTTTCGGTCTAGCGGGAAGCATGGTTTCTTAGTTAAAAATGGCCAAAGCATAAGTTATTGCAGCCGGTGAGCGGGGGTCCGAAGCCCACTCAGGTCCAGCTATGGGGTGGTAGAGTGACTTGGGTTTGCTAGAGCCCATGATCCCTTGGGGGTCCAGCTCCGAGGCCAAGGGGGGACACGAGCGGGGGGGATCCAGGCTCATAATGGCGGAATCTATGTTCCACAGAACACCTGACCTCCCTCCCATATTGGAAAAAAAGCATCATATGGCCAGAAAATGTATTATTTGTTTACCAGGGGAACTCTCTGCAGATAGAGTCCTGGTAGGGTTTTGGGAGCATGGTTGCTCAGTTAAAATGGTCCGGAAAGGTAGCTATTGGGGCTGGCTGCGAGGGCCCGAAGCTCGCATGAACCAACCATGTTTTGGGGATTGACTAGATGACCATTACATATTCCCAAATCATTGGCCAAGCTCCGAAGATGATAGGGACATATGCGGGGAAGTCTTGGGCATAAAGAGTGGGCCTCACCCAACGAAGAAATCCAACGTCCCTTCCCAGGGTTATTATTTGTGCAAGGTAAAAATGGATGGGAAAGTGGGTTATTGTGCTGTTCATCCTTGGAACGCTCTGCTGAGGGCTTTAGCTTAGAAGTTACATTGACACAAAAAGGGAACACACAAGTAGTACAAATAGACAAGGCAATACAGAGATCCCCAGCTATCATCCCCATTACATTCCCATAGAGTTCTTGCTCCCAGAGGATGATCTTAAAAACAGGCAACACAATGCTGCTTTCTTCCTGGGAGTTGTAGTCCTCCACTGTCCTTGGGAAACTATAAAGTCCGTGAGGGGTAGAATGGCTTCTGGAGAGCAGTAGAGTGGCAGAGAGTCACAAAGTCCATGTGGCAAGAAGGGAAAAAGCTGGGAACATTCAACTGGGAAGTGTCCTTGGCGAACTGCTTCTCCCAAAGCCCAAAAGACCTGGGTTCCCTTAGAATCCCCCTGCAATCTGGGCAAAACCGCTCCGGAAAACATCGGACACGGCTTACCCAGAAAGGGGGTCTCTGTGGGTTCATGATCTGTAAGATGTGGCAAGGGCTTATGCTGGAATCAGCTGGGGAGAGCAGTCCAGGGATTGTCCGGGGAAATGCATCAGGAAAAAAGGGCAAAATGTGCCAGGGTACTTGGGCTGCATGCCTCCCCTGTTGGCAGGAGGCTTGGGGTCTCGTCCCCCCCCCCCCTTCAGGACTCCCATAGTCCAAAACCGTCGACCCGCTGCCGGCTTTGGGCTCGCTATTGCTGCTCTTGTTGATGGAACTTAATGCGAAAAAAGGTGGGGGCCGATTGTCCTCAGATGACCCGAGCGCGCTAGCGGTAGAGCCAAGCCGCTGGTTGCGAGCGGCTTCGATCCCGGGCTTCCCTCAGGCCAGGGAGGGAGAACGGGGAGAAGAAAGGAGTGGAGACAAGATAGAGGGGGAGAGGCAGAGTGCTTTGGGGACAACAGCGGGGCAAATCGGGGGAACTTCCAACTTGTGGATAATGAATCCACCGGTTCCTTTGGCGATCTCACTTATCCGCGGATCGCTCCGCTCCTAGCCCCCCACCCTCGGCAATGGCCCCCACTTTTCCAAGATGGCGTCGGGGCGGGCGGGCGTGCAGGAAATGCCGTCCGCTCGCCGGGCCCCCGTTAGAGGCCGGTTGCAGCACGGACGATCGGTGAGGGGGCGGAGACCAAGGTAGGAACAGGGGGAAGGTCTTGTTTGTTGTTTTGTTTGTTTTTCTGAAGGGTTTGGTTTGTTTTGGATTTTTCTTCTTAGCGGTAGAGGGAGGGACGGGCGTTTCGGCCCTATGGGTGGGTGGTGGTACTGCAGCGGCCTTGCACAGGCCTGGGGGCAGATTAGCCAGGCGGTTGTGGCTTGGCAGTAAAGCAGGTTTGGTACTTTTCCGAGTAAAAAGTACAGTCAGAGAGTGATGCTACATACGTGTTTAGCTTGAGATGCGGGTTCCTGTGCCAAAAATCATACAGGCACTTGCAATATGAGAATAACACTGTGATTAAGGCGTTTTGATGCACTCTGTGCCTAACAGAAGATAACATAGGCTAGATGAGTGAAACAGTACAAAATGTGCTATGGGAAAACTTAATGCGAATTGAGAAAGCACTGCGCATGACAAGAGAGCTTGACCCCCTCCGTTGCTGGCACGGAGCCTGGGAGTCAAAGTATCAGTTTGAGAACATCAGGAGACTAAGCAATGATACCATACTGTGTGAAAGTACTAACAAGAAACGTCTATTGTTCTCATTTAGAGGTGTAACTTTGAAACGTGATGCAAGTAAAAAATGAACTGTTTATTGGATTAATGAAATGTCATGCAAGCAATAATAATCACCAGCCTATTACGATTGTTTTTATCCATGAAGAAGGGGTGGGCTTAAGTGAAATGACTCCATTGGGGTATAAATGTCTTTGTATGTGAAGTGACGGGGTTCTTTTTGCCCCTGATCTGCAGCTAGTTCTTCTGGCGAAGAGCCCACCAGCTGGTGCCAGAAATAAACCCTTTTGATTTTCACCTATTTCACAGTTGTCATGTGAATTCCTCATCCTTGAACCCGCACGAATAAGCAGCTTGGTAAAGTTAACTTGGTACTTGGAGTTCCATAACTCCCAGTTTGCCTGCTTCAGCAGGAGGTTTGAGAGTTTGTTGTTTTTGAACAGGAGTTGGCTTATGGGATTTTGAGGGTTATGGCAATGTGTGGGATTGTGTGGGCACTGGGAGAAATGTTCTATGCTATTGTTTATGCAATGTTATGTGAAGTATTTCTGATGTATGCATTGGTGCTCTGTGGACTATATGGGAGGGAAAATGTATTTGGCTTTTTGTCTTGCTGTGGGCTGTTTTAGGGGTCCAATGTGTTGTTGCCAGGTGTGGGGTTTTGGTGGTGCTGGGGGGGAAATGTCCTGGTTTTATTGCTATGCTGTGGGATATTTGCTAAAATGTTTTTCATGCGCTATTGGCTGTGCAAATGTTGTGTAGTTGGGGTGAGGGGAAGCAATGGTGGCTAGGTGTACTGGGAGGGACGAAGTTGGTGCAGTGTGATGTATGGGACTGAGTGGGGCAGAAGTGGGGGGAAAAAGGTCTGGTACTGGTGCAACTTAGGCCATGGGCCAAGAGGAACACTGGGGACTCTCTGCAGTTGGATCTCCTGGATTTGGGGGTTCCTGGTTCGGCCATAGATTAAGACCAAACTTGGCACACAGAGGCCCAATGGCCCACTTCACAAGCTGGTGCGGTTTAGGGCAGGATGGGCCATGAATGACGGGATTTGCAGTACCTTCACCCCCACTCTCTTCCCAAACAACCCTGTCACCCCTACAAATCACAGACCAGCACCAAATTGACAGTAAGGCTTCATTATCTTGATTTTCCTGACTAGGCCTCTCTTAATGGGATACTGTGTAAGGCCTGAATTGGCAGTAAGGCTTCCTCAAATTGATTTTCCCGACTAGGCCTCAGCTTATGGGACATTGCGTATGGCCTGAATTGACAGTAACCAAACTTGGCACACAGAGCCCCTGTGACCCACGCGATAGTCTACTGCAGTTTGGAGGAGGGTGGACCATGGATGATGGGACTTGAAGTACCTCCATGGATGATGGGATTTGTAGTACTTTCAAACCTTTCATTCCCCACAGACCACTGCGGCCCTGAGCTAAGACCGATAAAGACCAAACTTGACACACAGTGCCCCCATGACTCATTCTACGTCATCTCTCTACGTGGCCTGCTTTGAACTGGATTAGAGGAGCCTACGCAGCCATATTGAAGGCCTTGTGGATAGATCAGATTGTATAAATGCTCCAGGTCCCGCCTAAGAAGTATCTACAGACCAAGGTGTCATTTCAAAAGCGGCCACAGGAAGCTCAAGGAGCGATTCCCATGCGTTCCCTCCCTCAACGTTCACACAGCGTTCCTGCTTAAGACCTCATAGAATTGTCAACAAACTACAACTCCCAGGATTCCATAGCATTGAGTAGGGTCAGTGCATTTGCTGTGCAAAAGAATGCTCAAGGCCTTGTGAAACTACAACTCTACAAAAGGATACGAAGGAAGGGGCAACGCTTAATTCTCTGCCAAATATCCCAAAACTACAATTTCAAGGAATCCACAGCATTAGAATCCTAGAGTTGGAAGAGACCTCGTGGGCCATCCAGTCCAACTCCATGGCCTTGAAAGCACCCCTGACAGATGGCCATCCAGCTCTGTTTGAAAGCCTCCAAAGACTCTGCACCACACTCCAGGGCAGAGAGTTCCACTGCTGAATGGCTCTGCCAGTCAGGAAGTTCTTACTAATGTTCAGGTGGAATCTCCTTTCCTGCAGTTTGAAGCCATGGCTCCATTGCGTCCTAGTCTCCCGGCAGCAGAAAACAAGCTTGCTCCCTCCACCCTAGGACTGACTTCCCCTCACGTATGTATACATGACCCTCATCATGTTTCCTCTCTGCCTTCTCTTCTGAAGGTTAAACATGCCAGCTCTTTCACATTCCAGCTTAGAGTCAACATCTCCCTTCAACTGTGGGAAGTTAACGGTGATCCATGCAGTCATGCTGGCCACATGACCTTGGAGGAGTCTGAAGACAACACCAGGCTCTTAGGCTTCGAAATGGAGATGAGCACCAATCCTTCTGCCCATGGGAGGAACTATTGGTGGCCTCTGTTGCAGACCCAAGGGCCCTGTTGGAAGGAAGGAAAAAGGGAAGGAAGGATGAAAGGAAGGAATAAAGAAAAAAAGAATGAAAGAAGGAAGGAAGAAGGAAGGAAAAGAAGGAAGGAAAGGATGGATGGAAGGAAGGAAGGAAGGGAGAGAGAGAGACTTTGCTAACCTGTTTTGGGGGCATCGTTCTGGAACCTTCTTCCACAGAGGAGGAATTCACTGGGTTGTCTGAGCTCCGTAGTGTCTGGAGACTCTGCCGGCCAAGTTTGGACTCAGGCACACCTGCAGTGAGTACAAATGGAGGGCGTTACACAGGCGTGCAGTCACACACAGACCCCCAAGAGACAAGGACATTCCTCCCAGAGCAGGTCAAGCCTCAGGTTTCCCTAGATGTCAAAGTAAGCAAGGCCATCATAATTTTGACCCCAAAACACCTGCATCCAAAGAACTGAGCCCAAGGCAGGAGTGGCAAGGAGTTGGTAGACTACAATTCCCAGCAACCCCACCCCCACCCTCCTGAATTTGTCAGGCTACCCAAGAGGCCTATGGGAGCTGCAGGTCATCAATATCTGGAAAGCCACAGAATGACCACAGAAAATAAACTGTGTACGCTGAAGGAAGCAGAGGCTCAGCCAAGTACGTTCTTGCACTGAAGTGGTCTCCTCAGGTCTCCTCTGGAGTACTTACTTACTACTTACTTCCACTTAGGCGATTCCTCCTAGCCCGAGGATGATGGCCCTCCAAATGTAGTCTCTTGGCGATGGAGACGTAGGTGGCTGCGGAGCCCTATTCGGGATGCTGACGTTCTTCCGCAGTGAGGACATCCGTTTCCAGGTGGAAGGGGGTCCCGGTCAGGGTTGTTCTCCACCAGTCTGGTTGCCGTCATCTTGGTTTTTAAAAAATGTTTAACTGCAACCCAGCTTTTGCCCTTTCTTCTTCCACCTTGGTGAGAAGACTCCTCAGCTCCTCCTGAGTTTCAGCATTCCAAGTGGTATCATCTGCGTATCTAAGGTTGTGAATGTTTCTTCCAGCCATTTCAACCCCAGCCTTGGATTCGTCAAGCCCCGCACATCCTCGCATGACATGTTCTGAATACAAGTTGAAGAGGATGGGTGAGAGTAGACAACCCTGCTGTACGCCTTTCCCAACCTTGAACCGGTCTGTTATTCCATCGTCAGTTCTTACTCACAACCTCTGAGGATTCTTGCCATAGATGCGGGCAAAACGTCAGGAGAGAATGCTTCTAGAACATGGCCATACAGCCCCCAAAAAACTATAACAACCCAGATCTTACTGCTGCTTCATATATTCCATGTCTTGTGCATTTGGCCCACCCATTGTGTTCTGTTTTGATTATTAGTCGCCCCAAGTCCCCATTGGGGAGATAGGTGCGGGGTACAAATAAAGTTTATTAGTAGTAGTAGTAGTATGCACTATTTATTTTATCTTGTTGCTTTATGTATTTTATTGTGATGTAATTTTTCGTCTCTTTGTATTTTATTTTGTTATATTGTATTTTCGGGCTTCACCTCATGTTACCCGTGGCCTGAGTCCCCTTGGGGGAGATGGAGGCAGGATATAAATAATAATAATAATTATTATTATTATTAGAAACACAACAAGGTGAGTCCACAGCAGACAAGATCACCCTGCTGGCTGTTGTATTGGCTCACACGTCAGACACTTCCCAAGTGCCTAGGACTGTGTGATGTATCGACGAATCATGCGTGCAGATCCCACTAGGGTGGCCTTCTGCAGCTGGCTGGTGGTGATTTTGCCTCCGCTGACTGTGTTTAAGTGCAGGCCGAGGTCTTGAGGCGCTGCGTCCAGTGTGCCCATCACCACTGGGACCCCCTTGTGCCACTGTCTCTGCAGTTTGATCTTTAAATCCTCATCTCGTGTCAGCTTTTCCGCTTGTTTCTCTTCAATCCTGCTGTCACCTGGATTGTGACATCGACGATCCATACTTTGTTTTTTAACACAATCGTTAAGTCAGGAGATTTATTATTATTATTATTTGGTAATTATACAGGTTCCTCAGGAGACAGACAAGGTGGATTGGGATGCCCAGACCACCAAGAACGTGCCACCATTTCTGATGATCCACACAGTCCAAGGTTTTGGAAAAGTCAATAAAGCAGAATTGGATGTTTTTCGGAAACTCCCGGCCTTCCTCCATTCTCCAGCATCCGGATATCGGCCGCTGGGCCTCTCTTTCGTCTGCCTTTTCTAAACCCAGCTTGTATGTTTGTCAACTCTCTCTCAATAATATAATATTGATACAATATAATCTCTCTCTCGGCATTACTTTGCAAACAAAGATTCTTAGGAAGGACTCATCCCACACTTTTTACAAGCGTGTTGATGACTAAAAAGGCCAATCTGAGATAGGCAAGTTCGGTTGCAGAAAGCGCAGCAGAAAGTCTCCTTGGGTGATGTTGTTTCCAAATTGCGGTACTTTCTGCGTTGTCGTTTCTCTTCAAGACCCATTCAGCGTGTCTTCTCTAAAGAGGCCGCAGCATTGTGGATAGTGTGTCTCCATGCCTCCCGATGTGAGGCCAGGGTGGACCATTGTTGGTGATCAATCTGGCCGAGCCTGAGATGTTGTTTCAGGGAGTCCTTATATATCTTCTTTGGGGCGCCTCTCTTGTGCTGACCCGTGGCGAGTTCACCATAGAGTAGTATCTTTGGGAGGCAGTGGTCCTCCATCCTAGAGACGCGCCCTGCCCAGCGCAGCTGTGTTCTCAATAGCATGGCCTCAATGCTGGTGATCCCTGCTTGCTCAAGGGCAGCAACATTAGTCACATAGTCGGTCCAGTGTATATTTAGGATTGTGCGAAGACAGCGCTGATGAAAGTGTTCGAGGAGTCGTAGGTGTTGGCGATAGGTGACCCATGTTTCAGATCCATAGAGGAGAACAGACAGTACGATAGCTCTGTACACACTGATTTTGGTGCTTTGCCTCAGGCGCTTGTTGCTCCAGACGCTTTTGTGAAGCCTTCTCAATGCACTCTATGCCTTTGCTAATCTGTGATCTATCTCTTTGTCAATCTTGGCGTCTGAAGAGATGATGCTTCTCAGGTAGGTGAACTGCTGAATGGACTTAAGCACAGATGTGCCTATGCTGACGTGGGGATGATGGTGTTCTTCCTGTGGTGCGGGCTGGTAGAGGACTGCCGTTTTCTTCAGGCTGACTTCCAGCCCAAACAGCTCTGCAGCTGTTGCAAAGCAGGATGTGAGGCGCTGCAGGGCTGCTTCTGAATGGGCGACAAGGGAGGCATCGTCAGCAAAAAGCAGCTCACGGACTAGATAGTTTAGAGTCTTAGTGCGAGCCCTCAGACGGCTAATAGTAATATCTTATAATATATTTTATATTACATATATTTCTAATAATATGTAATATAAAATGTATTATATTTTATATAATATAGTATGGGGGAATATAAGGGGGGCTTGATATGTGTTTTTAATCTGCTTTGTTGTATTTTTTGAGATGTTGTTCTGTTCTTTTATGCGGCATTGAATTCTTGCCTTTTGTGAGCAGCTTGGAAAGGAAATAAATAAATAATATTACAGCACAATGGTATAGTACAATATAATAATATATAATACTGATATTGTACTAAGTATATAATTTATTGTATATATTATATTATTATATAATAAACAATAATATTTATAATATATTTTAATATTATATTATATACTAGCTGTACCCGGCACACGTTGCTGTGCCCTTTTTAGGAGATGCGAGAAAGTCCAATCATCCACGGTGTGCCCTCCTCTAAACTGCAGTTGGATGGAGTGTGGGTCATGGGGGGCATGGTGTGCCAAGTTGGGTCTTTATTGGTCTTGGTTCTGGGCCGCAATGGTCTGTGGGGAATGATGGGTTTTGAAGTACTACAAATCCCATTTTCCATGGTGGTACTTCAAGTCCCATCATGCATAGTCGGGGCTCTGTGTGCCAAGGTAGGTTACTGTAAATTCAGGCCATACACAATGTCCCATGAGCTGAGGCCTAGTTAGGAACAGCAAGTTAATGAAGCCTTACTGTCAATTCAGGCCATACACAATGTCCCATGAGCTGAGGCCTAGTCGGGAGAATCAAGTTAATGAAGCCTTACTGTCAATTCAGGCCATACACAATGTCCAATGAGCTGAGGCCGAGTCGGGAGAATCAAGTTAATGAAGCCTTACTGTCAATTCAGAGCGTAAACAGCTTCCCAGTAAGTGAGGGCTAGTTAGGGAAATCAAGTTAATGAAGCCTTACTGTCAATTCAGAGCGTAAACAGCTTCCCAGTAAGTGAGGGCTAGTTAGGGAAATCAAGTTAATGAAGCCTTACTGTCAATTCAGAGCGTAAACAGCTTCCCAGTAAGTGAGGGCTAGTTAGGGAAATCAAGTTAATGAAGCCTTACTGTCAATTCAGAGCGTAAACAGCTTCTCAGTAAGTGAGGGCTAGTTAGGGAAATCAAGTTAATGAAGCCTTACTGTCAATTCAGAGCGTAAACAGCTTCTCAGTAAGTGAGGGCTAGTTAGGGAAATCAAGTTAATGAAGCCTTACTGTCATTTTTGGGGGTGGTCTGCGATTTTTTGGGGTGTAAATTTTCGGTTGGTAGTGATTTGGGTGTTTGTGTTGGCGATTGGCTCAGGCCTTTTCCTTTTTTCTGTTTTGGCAGTTTATTATGGATCGGAATTTTCATGTTGGCTGGCCAGTGCAGCAGTTATGCAAATCCGCCTTTATTGGCAGCCAATCATGTTGTTCAGAATGTAGAGGCTGGGTGAGTCTTTGGCTGCCCCGGAGGATGCTGGTAAATGTAGTTTTATTTTTACTCGTTGTTTTGGGGGCCTTTTAGGTTTTGGGGGAAAGTTTCTTTGCTACAAACGTACCTTGCTTGAGGCCTATTTCTGTTGGCAAGTATTGTGTTTCTGCGTTGTATGGTTTCTTTGTTTGAGGTATACATCGCATGACGTGAACCCATTTATATAATAGATTATTATAATATTACTATATAATATAATATTATTGCAATATATTTATATATATATTATATATAGAGAGGGGGGGCATATAAATGTCGTAAATCAATCAATAAAACCCGACACGATCCGCTTTGAACTGGGTTATATGGCAGTGTGGACTCAGACAAGCCAGGATTTATTGAGGATTCCCGGAAGTCCCTCCTCTTGAGTTGTCCCGTGTGCTCTCTCTCTCAACTACTCTATGTTCTCAGGCTGTATTCCGGAAGTCCCGCCCCTTGAGCAGCCCATTCTGAGGCCTTCCAACTCGAGGATTCTACCCGGAGGCCCCTCCCCTTCTGGGCCGTGACGTCACCTTAGGGGGCGGAGCTGCGGAGGCCGTTGGCGTGGTTGCCTGGGAGACGGGCCGACCGTTGGACGCGGTGAGGCTGAGGCACGACCGGACCCTGTTGGCGCCTCAGGTGAGGGAGATTGGGAGGCCGGAAGGGGCGGGGCCTGGCTGTGACCACCCCCTCTTCCCTCTCCCCAGGCATGGGCAAACCTGCCCCCTCCCTCCAGGTGTCGTGGACTACAACTCCCACAATTCCTCGCAGCCCAAAACACCTGGAGGGCCTGGTTTTGCCTAGGCCTGGTCTCTAGAACGCAAGTAAATGGATGTTCCTGCCTCTCTCTGTTTGTATGGACCCAGCATGATGGGACTTGTAGTTCAGCTGCACCCAGAGACCACGGTGACTCAGGCCCACCGAGGGTGGATCAGGACCCAGCTTGGCCCACAGGCCCATCCCCACTCACTCTGAGTCCTGGAGGGGTTTGGAAGGGAGTCCCATGGGATGCTGGGAGTTGTAGTTCAGCTGCACCCAGAGACCACGGTGACTCAGGCCCACCGAGGGTGGATCAGGACCCAGCTTGGCCCACAGGCCCATCCCCACTCACTCTGAGTCCTGGAGGGGTTTGGAAGGGATTCCCATGGGATGCTGGGAGTTGTAGTTCAGCTGCACCCAGAGACCACGGTGACTCAGGCCCACCGAGAGTGGATCAGGACCCAGCTTGGCCCACAGGCCCATCCCCACTCACTCTGAGTCCTAGAGGGGTTTGGAAGGATTCCCATGGGATGCTGGGAGTTGTAGTTCAGCTGCACCCAGAGACCACGGTGACTCAGGCCCACCGAGGGTGGATCAGGACCCAGCTTGGCCCACAGGCCCATCCCCACTCACTCTGAGTCCTGGAGGGGTTTGGAAGGGAGTCCCATGGGATGCTGGGAGTTGTAGTTCAGCTGCACCCAGAGACCACGGTGACTCAGGCCCACCGAGGGTGGATCAGGACCCAGCTTGGCCCACAGGCCCATCCCCACTCACTCTGAGTCCTGGAGGGGTTTGGAAGGGATTCCCATGGTGAAGGGGAATTCACGTCACAGTTACCGACCGGATAGTTTGTTCCTTTGACGCAGTAAAGCAGGAGACGGACAACGAGGCTTTTCTCCAGGAAAACAGTTTACTGAGTTTCTGCATGCAGAGGCCACACCCGGTGCAAGATACACCTTGTGGGTGGGACCCCGATCATCATCAGAAGGCTTATATTTATACATTCAAAAAGTTTGGCTTACAGCCGCCCACTAGCATTATCATTGGTTGAAAGTTGTGACACAGCACAAATAGTATCCAATCAGCGTACAGCATGAGCTGTCCAATCAGCGAACCTGATCAGGCACTAAGCACAGGTTAGACTTCAGACCTGGAGGGCATTAGGCACAAGTTAGACTTCAGACCTGGTTAGGCAGGCATTAGGCACTGGTTAGATTTCAGACCTGGTTAGGCATTAGGCACAAGTTAGACTTCAGACTTAAAAACACATGACTCCGGGAAATCATGTGTTATCAGTCACTGCCTCCGGGCTCAGTGTCCCACCAGACCTTATTTGGTTATATAGCTACATAGGCTTGATTATATGTGTTGCTAATGATTATACCACTCCTTCACTCCCTCCTGTTTTTCTTGTAAATATAGCGAAGCATAGTTTACAAAAGCAAATAGCATGATTAAATTCATGGATCCTTCCAACTTTGTTTTTCCCCTAATTTATCCGTATTCATGTAACCTTTAACATTATCTCTGTTGAGTTGCATATAACTTCCTTTGGGCTTTGGGGTGGCTTCGGTGGCATGGCTTACAGTTTCTGTGCAGCATCTCATCATAATTGGGAAACAACAAAATATAAGTCCTACTATTAATATAATCATCAATCCAGTCACTACTAATGATTTTAACCAACCAAAATTGGGAAGCCAACTAGTGAGCCATTCCCACCAATTTTCTCCATGTTGATAGGTGGCCTGAACCTCTTTGGCCACTTCTTGAATCTTCTCAATGTTCACTTCTATATCTCCAGTTTTATTAATGTAATGACAGCATGTTGTATTTAACCATACACAGAGGCCCCCTTCTTTGGTTAACAGATAGTCTAGGGCCAGTTGGTGCTGTAGCATCGTTCGGGCTAGTGAGTCTATTTCTACCTGCAAGGCTCTCAAGCCTAGCACTGTTTCATTTGCCAACTTCTCCAATTCGTAGGACAGAATGCGAATTTGCTTTACATTATTGGCCACCCCAGGCCTGGAAACAAAATACCCGCAAACCTCTCTCCTTCGGATAGGTAGGTATCATCAGGGTCATAGCCATAAATGGCAATTTGGTCCGTCGACCGCCTGTCCCGAACATGTGTGTGAAGATTGGTCACCCTTATATTTCTCGGGTGAGCAGTTAGTCCCCTACTCCTACCATGCCTATGGTGCAGGACCCGTACCAAGCCGGGGGCAACAATCTCCCGGCCCATCTCCCGCAAATCCAAACCAGCCCCTGAGGCAACCCACCTATGTGTGCCCCTGTATGCAAGGCGGCCTGATCCTGAATCAGTTGTACAACCATGTTTCCCCATTTATTACCATATAACACCCACCAGCACTGTGTTCCTAGCTCAGAGTCTTCATAAGAAGTGTTGGTCCACTCTTCCCCTACCATGCTACAGGAGAGTTGGGCCTGTTCCCTTAACTCGAGGGTTTGACTACAATTTGGATAGTATCCCAAGTTTAATCTTTGCATAGGGTAGTCATTTACTATGTCATATACTTTGCTTTGGTTAGTCCTCTGAAAGCACAAGGGGCGCGTAAATTTTTCCAACGATGTGTTATCAAGTACTGTGCTCTATCCTTATTCCTCCCTGTATAGCTATTGGACCCCCTTGTTTTATTCAAGCCCTTTAGAGTTAGGGTTGCCGTGGGGACTATAGGCCATCCCTGCGCATGGTAAGAAGGTCCATGCGAGCAAATCCAACAATCAGTGGCCCCTGCTTCTTGAGTCATATTTGCAATTAGTTGGTGGAATAAGTTATTTTGCCATCCCGCTTCTACCTAGTTGTAAATAATATCATCCAACATATTATTAATATAGTTTTGAACACCGGTTGCCTGCAAGGCAGGCCAGATGCATCCCTTCCCATTAGGATATTAAAGAACCATTTGAGAGATAATGGTTTTGCTGGTTTTGGTCGCGGCGGGCCATTTGGTGATTTATTTGACTCGTGGTCCGTTGCTCCCGTAGAGATCAGCTTCATGGCCTTGTTGACCCTTTTTCAGGGGTTTGCTTGGAGATTCTTACCCGTAACGGCTGGTCCGGAACCTGCTGGGCTCGCCACGCACTGGGGATGGTGATTTCTTTAGCCTGGTGTAATGGATCCACGGTTTCACTTCTCCCACCTTTACCGCAGTTGGCGTTGAAATTAGCACGGTGAATGGACCTCTCCACTTTGGTCCCAGGGGATCCGTTTTCCACTCTTTTACAAGCACTTCGTCTCCTGGTTGGAAAGAATGGAGAGGTGTGGTAGGAAACGGTGGATTTACTTCTGAAGTGTACTGCTGCAATTTTTCTAACTGTTGGCCTAAAAGCTGAATCTGTTGCAGGGTCTGTCTGTTCCCAATTACATGTCCATAGTCTACCCCCAAGTCCATAATCCTCTTCAAATTTAGGGGTGGTCTCCCATAAAGTCGCTCATATGGAGACAACCCTGTCTTCTTGTGGGGCGTGCACCTGATCTTTAACAGTGCCATTGGCAATGCTTGAGTCCATTTGAGGCCTGTTTCTTGCACCATCTTTGCTAATGTATTCTTTAACGTTCTGTTCATGCGCTATTTTTACAGTCTCTTTGGTTTCTGGAGCTACTTTAGTATTCACGACAGACTTTTCGGCCCGGTGTCTACTAGAAAGTCTATCGGCTGGTCCCCTACTTGCATCGTTACCATGGGCTCCCCGGGGTCCAGCAAAAGGAAAGCCTGGCTCCATCATTCATTGTCTTCCTCCTCCTCTTCTTCCCATGTCGCTGCCACTACCGCTCTTGCTTCTCTCTCCTGGTATCCTCGATACCCTCCCTCTGTTACCTCTTCCTCCTCTTCCTCTTCCCCTTGGGTTCCCTCTGACTTCTTCAGTTCCTCCCACTTGCTCTGCACATTCGCCCTTCCAGTGCCCGAACTTCTTACAGCGGGCGCACTGATTCCAGCCCAATCGTCCACCCGTTCCTCTTCCGCCCCCTCTTCCTCTCATACCTCCTCTTCCTCCTCTTCCTTTCTCCCTTTCATCCATCATGTTCAACAATGTTCTATATCCCTCCTTCTTCTTCCTTTCCTTCTTCTCTTCTTCCACCTGGTCCCTTGCCATGTAAACCTGGTCCGCCAGAGCCACTAACTCAGACAGGGTTTTCCCCAGAATCCGGGTCGTTTCTGAATCTTTCTTCGTATGTCATCGGCTGCCTGGGTGATGAATGATTGCCTAAGGGCCTGTTGTCCCTCGTTCCCTTCTAGGTTGAAGGGACTATATTTTCTATATGCCCCTTCAAGCCTCTCCAAAAAAGCAGTTGGGGATTCTGACTTTTCCTGCTTGATTCCCTGTATCTTGGTCAAATTAGAAGGTCTGGGAGGCCCCTTTTAATGGCAGTTAACAATATGTCCTGAAACAATCTTTGCCTAGTATGGTGATCTTGGTCATTTACATTCCAGCGGATCAGCTTCCTGGGGAAATCTGGCGATGCCATATGCCACAACATCGGAGTTTGTGGTGGGGCTCCCTCTTGTGAGACTATGGTAGCTTGCAATAATATGTGTCTCCTTTCTTCTGCTGTAAATAATATCTTAAGAAGCTGTCTGCAATCATGCCAGGTAGGATTATGTGTAGCAAAAATTCCTTCTAAGAGGTCAGTCATGGCCTTAGGTTCCTCTGAATAGGGAGAGTACTATTCTTCCAATTCAAAAGGTCACTGGATGTAAAGGGGATCACCTGATAGGTGGGCTGAAGGGCATTATTTGAATCCATAACTGCCACTTCCCTCACGGGGTATAAGTCCACCGTAGGGTGTGATGTAACCGGATTTGTTGAGGTACTTTCTGCAACCTTTGCCTGGGACTTGCTTCTGGTGAGAACGGGAGAGATGTGTGGGGCCGATGGAGTGGCATGATGGGTGCCCGTGAGACTCTGAGGAAGGGTTAGGTGAGAGGTGTATCGTCTTAGTTCTTCCCCGGGGTATGCTGGGGGTTGATCAAGTGGGGGTTGATCAGGTGGAGGTTGATCAGGTGGGGCTTGATCAGGTGGGGCTTGAGCAGGTGGGGCTTGAGCAGGTGGGGCTTGAGCAGGTGGGGCTTGAGCAGGTGGGGCTTGAGCAGGTGGGGCTTGAGCAGGTGGGGCTTGAGCAGGTGGGGCTTGAGCAGGTGAATCAGGTGGGGCTGGCAGGTGGGGGGCCATTGGGGCTGGCGGGGCCATTGCCGCTATTTGAGGTTGTTGGGGTCTTCTATGGCGTGTCCTCCCATTCATAGGTGTACAAGAATCTTCCTCTCTGGCTTCCAAGATTATTTTACCTCTCTTTCTCTGCCTAATGTTCATACACTTGGCCTGACGGCATCTTTCTACCCACCAAACTTTCTCTTCCACTACCCTCTGCCATGTAGCTATGTACACCCATTGATCCGGGTGAACATCAGCACAAAATTCCTCCACTTGGTCTATTTTCTTTAGGTCCCATGTTCCCTCCTCTGGCCAGTTAAAATCCGGGAAGGTGGGCCATTCATTGCGGCACAAATTCCTCAATCTAAAATCCTTGAGATCACCTGGATCTCCCTGTACTGCAAACTGTTGAAACCTCGAAAAGTTGTCTAACAAGCATTGTAAGGGCGTCCCCTTTGAACCTCCTCCTCCCATCCCGGGATCTTAATGTATCCTCCCTCCGGTACCGGTGTGTGTTACCTATTGTCTAACTTAACCAATATACTTGCCGGATTTCTAAAGACGTTGGATCACCAGTTCGCGGTCGGTCTCCTCTGCGCGCTCCTTGCGGACTGGATTCCTGCGCCTCTGTGTTGCGGCGACTCCGTCACTCGGCGTTTCCGAAGAGGGGAAAGCCGCGGCCGGACTTTATAGATCAGGCGCCTTCTCGGTCCCCCGGCTGTCGCCTCGCGTCGCCGCCGGTGAGGTGAGTCGTCGTCCCTAAAGGGATCCTGTCTCCGGCTTAGGGTCTCTTACCGAATCACGTCGGGGTCACCAGGAAATGAAGGGGAATTCACGTCACAGTTACCGACCGGATAGTTTGTTCCTTTGACGCAGTAAAGCAGGAGACGGACAACGAGGCTTTTCTCCAGGAAAACAGTTTACTGAGTTTCTGCATGCAGAGGCCACACCCGGTGCAAGATACACCTTGTGGGTGGGACCCGATCATCATCAGAAGGCTTATATTTATACATTCAAAAGTTTGGCTTACAGCCGCCCACTAGCATTATCATTGGTTGAAAGTTGTGACACAGCACAAATAGTATCCAATCAGCGTACAGCATGAGCTGTCCACGAGGGCAGCGCGAACCTGATCAGGCACTAAGACACAGGTTAGACTTCAGACCTGGTTAGGCATTAGGCACAAGTTAGACTTCAGACCTGGTTAGGCATTCAGAGGCATTACAAGTTAGACTTCAGACTTAAAAACACATGACTCCGGAAATCATGTGTTATCAGTCACTGCCTCCGGGCTCAGTGTCCCACCAGACCTTATTTGGTTATATAGCTACATAGGCTTGATTATATGTGTTGCTAATGATTATACCACTCCTTCAATAGTTCAGCTGCACCCAGAGACCACGGTGACTCAGGCCCACCGAGGGTGGATCAGGACCCAGCTTGGCCCACAGGCCCATCCCCACTCACTCTGAGTCCTGGAGGGGTTTGGAAGGGAGTCCCATGGGATGCTGGGAGTTGTAGTTCAGCTGCACCCAGAGACCACGGTGACTCAGGCCCACCGAGGGTGGATCAGGACCCAGCTTGGCCCACAGGCCCATCCCCACTCACTCTGAGTCCTGGAGGGGTTTGGAAGGGATTCCCATGGGATGCTGGGAGTTGTAGTTCAGCTGCACCCAGAGACCACGGTGACTCAGGCCCACCGAGGGTGGATCAGGACCCAGCTTGGCCCACAGGCCCATCCCCACTCACTCTGAGTCCTGGAGGGGTTTGGAAGGGATTCCCATGGGATGCTGGGACTTGGAGTTCAGCTGCACCCAGAGACCACGGTGACTCAGGCCCACCGAGGGTGGATCAGGACCCAGCTTGGCCCACAGGCCCATCCCCACTCACTCTGAGTCCTGGAGGGGTTTGGAAGGGAGTCCCATGGGATGCTGGGAGTTGTAGTTCAGCTGCACCCAGAGACCACGGTGACTCAGGCCCACCGAGGGTGGATCAGGACCCAGCTTGGCCCACAGGCCCATCCCCACTCACTCTGAGTCCTGGAGGGGTTTGGAAGGGATTCCCATGGGATGCTGGGAGTTGTAGTTCAGCTGCACCCAGAGACCACGGTGACTCAGGCCCACCGAGGGTGGATCAGGACCCAGCTTGGCCCACAGGCCCATCCCCACTCACTCTGAGTCCTGGAGGGGTTTGGAAGGGAGTCCCATGGGATGCTGGGAGTTGTAGTTCAGCTGCACCCAGAGACCACGGTGACTCAGGCCCACCGAGGGTGGATCAGGACCCAGCTTGGCCCACAGGCCCATCCCCACTCACTCTGAGTCCTGGAGGGGTTTGGAAGGGAGTCCCATGGGATGCTGGGAGTTGTAGTTCACGTGGGAATAAGACAAAAGCCTCTTAATACTAACGATGAAATATACCAACCAGATCTGTGGGAAACCAGGTTCGCCTCCCTGTCGCCTGGGGATCCTTCGTCTCTCGAGGACGGCGGCCTCTGCCTTGGTTTTATTTATTCAATTTTATTTCATTTTTGTGGTTTTTGATGGTTTTGGAAAGTGATGGAAGGCCTGCGTCTGTTATTTTATTTGCTTTATTGCGTTAATTTATATATCCGCTCATGCCACCTTTCCACAACCAGGCAGCGAGCGTTCTCTGCCGCGGCTCCCGTGTTGTGGAACTCCCTCCTGGACGACATTCGAGCTATTCCAGAACTAGTCCCCTTTCGGAGGGCTTGTAAGACCGCCCTCTTTAGATTGGCTTTTAATTAACCTGGTCTGACCTGGCATGTTTTATACCTTGTGCGCAAGGGCCTTTTATTTTCTGTGAAATTTTTATGGTGTTATGTTTTATGTTTTATGTCTTACTGTAGGTAATAGGTTTTATCATGTATTGTTCGTTTTATCGAATGTTGTGATCCGCCCCAAGCCTGCAGGGAGGAGCTGAATATAAGATTGAATAAATAAATAAATAAATAAATATTTTTAAAAATATGTTTATTTAAATAAATAATTCTATTTATTATTTCATAATACAATGTAGTATAATATGATATAGTATAATATGGTATGGTACAATGTTGTATATGCATATAATATTGATAATGTTGTAATGTAATACAATAACATACTACTTAATAATATGATATTATAATTGTATATTTTATGTTACATGTAATATTACTACTACTAATATTATTTATTTACATCATTTCTATTCCACCCTTCTCACACCGCAGGGGACTCAGGGCGGATCACAATGCACATATACAGGCAAACATTCAATGCCCTAGACATACAACATAGACAGACAGACAACGTGCTACACAATTGGTCACCCTGACCCGGACAGGCCTCGAACTCATGACTTTCTGATCAGTAGAGATCTTATGCAGCTGACTCCCAGCTCACTTCGCCACATTCCTGGTGTGCCACATTATATTATTAATATAATAACATTATATTGCAGTATAATGTTATAGTACAATGTGTAATATTAATGTTGTGCTGTGGCCATAACATAGTATGTTGCATTTGCATAGTATGTTGTATTTGCAACCCCTTTAGGGTTGAGAAGGGCGGCATAGAAATGTCCTGAAATAAATACATAAATGGCTGGCTGACCAAGTGACCCCCCCCCCCCCCGCGCTTTCCTTGCTTGTCTCATTGGCCTCCTTCAGCTCGGGTCATCTAAGGTGACGTGCCTGGCCTGGGCGCCCAACAACGCCTGCTTTGCCGTCTGCACCGTGGACCGTGTGGTCCTCCTCTACGACGAGCACGGAGAGAAGAGGGACAAGTTCTCCACCAAGCCTGCAGACCCCAAGGTGAGGCCACTGGGCAAGGCAGAGCAGGCCTGGGCCCACTTGGACCCTCCCTCCCTCCAGGGGTTTTGGACTTCAACTCCTACAATTCCTAGCAGCCGGTTGGAGGGAGGGAGGGCCCAAGTGGGCCCAGGCCTGTCATCGAGTCCCAGCCATGTTTTTGTGATGTAGTCAAACTGTGTGCCTGTCTTGATGGGCTTCGATTGACTGTACTTCCATATTGAGATCGAGTCGATACAGAGGTCGGCCCTGCATCCAGGTGTTTTGGACTTCAGCTCCCATAATTCCTTAACAGCCAGATGTCAGGAATTGTGGGGTTTTAAATGGTACGGACATGCTTTTGACGTCAGCCGCTTGGAGTCTCCTTTGCGGAGAGAAAAATCGGGGCAGAAATACACATATTTATTTATTATTCGTATTTGTGAGTCGCCACTTCCGGCGTGGCTCGGGGCGACTTACAGCATGGACACAAAGTTTAAAAGCACAATACAAAACACTATAAAACACAATAAAAACACAGTAAAATACACAGCGAGCAGTTGAAACAAAAGTAGATAACTTCGTCAGAAGTCATATACAGCAAGAAGACGAGTCATCGCCTTATTACCCAAAAGCCTGCCGAAACAGGAGGGTTTTGCACGCCTTCCGGAATGCCAAGAGGTCCGTGAGGGCACAAACTCCGGAAGGCAGTGCATTCCACACGGTGGGGGCGATTATTGAGAAGGCAGTTAGATGGTATGTTTTAAAGCATTTGGCCCATAACTAATGAGTATTATCAGCATCCTGTTGTGCCGCTGCCAGCATATTTCTACTGCCATTGCAGTTTGCTGGAATTGATTTTAACTGGGGGTTTTAAATTGGTCTTATTGTATTTTATTGCATGTTATGTGTTTTATCTATTAACTCTGTAAACCGCTCTGGGCTCCAGAGAGAGCGGTATATTAAGTCGAACCAATAAATAAATAAAAAATAAAAGCTGGGAACCTTTAAACCTTGGCCCGACTCTGAACGTAGTGGCCTAGTGGGACAATATGGGATGAGGCGGTTCCTAAGGTACACTGGCCCCCAGATCATTCAAGGCCTTAAAGGTCAGTACCAGCACTTTGACAGTAATCCGGCATTCTACTGGTAACCAGTGCAGCTCGCGGAGGACAGGTGTTATATGGCTGGTCGTCAAGACGCCAGCCAGCAGTCGAGCTGCCGCATTCTGAACCAGTTTCAGTTTCCGGATCACTAGCAAAGGAAGGCCAATGTAGAGAGCATTACAGTAGTCCAGTCTTGAGATGACTGTGGCTTGGACCACTGTGGCTAGATCGTGGCGGGAGAGGTAGGGATCCAGCTTCCTTGCCTGACGGAGATGGAAAAAAGCAACTCTACTGATGGCGGAGATTTGCGTCTCCATCGTCAGTTGAGAGTCCAGAGTGACGCCAAGACTTTTAACTGTTGACGACGGACATAATGTCGTGCCGTCCAGGGAAGGAAGCTGGATCTCCACCCCACCCGGACGGCCCAGCCACAGGATCTCTGTCTTAGCTGGATTCACCTTCAACCTACTGGCTCGCAGCCATCCAGTGACGGCCTCAAGGCACTGATGGAAATTATCGGGGACGGTTTCAGGCCTGCCCTCCATCCCCAGAATGGGTTGGGTGTCATCCGCATATTGGTGACACACCAGCCCAAAACTACGTACCAACCGAGCAAGTGGTCGGACATAGATGTTAAATAATAGAGGGGAGAGGATTGCCCCCTGGGGAACCCCACAGCAAAGTGGAGAACCCCTGGAGACATCCTCACCCCTCCTCACTCGCTGCGATCGGTTCCGGAGGAAGGAAGACAGCCACTTTAAGACCGTCCCCCTCACCCCGGCCCCGGCAAGGCGGTGGGTCAAAAGATCGTAATTGACAGTATTAAACGCTGCTGTGAGATCCAATAACACGAGCAGCGCCGATCCACCCTGATCGAGCTGGCACTGTAGCTTATCTGTGATGGAGACCAGGGCTGTCTCCGTCCCGTGCCCCGAACGGAAGCCGGACTGGAAGGGGTCTAACCAAGTAGCGTCATCTAGGAAGGACTGCAACTGCTCCATTTCTGCCCTCTCAATTACTGTACCTTGCCCAGAAACGCAAGATTCGAAACTGGGCGGTAATTGGAGGGGACCGTAGGATCTAAACCCGGCATCTTCAGCAATGGAGTGACCACAGCCTCTTTCAAACCCTCTGGAAACACTCCTTGCTCAAGGGAGGTGTTAATTAGTCTTAACAGAGGGTCTCGTAACCCCTCCAGGCAAGCTTTCACAAGCCAGGAGGGGCACAGATCGAGGGCGCATGTGGTTGATCTAGTTGCAGTCACTACCCTATCGACGGCTTCTGCGTCCAGTTGCCAAAACCGGTCGAAGGTGGGCCCAGCAGGAGGCCACGGAGTCTCATGCTCGCTAACTGTATCAAGAGTGGGCGGAAGGTCCTGGCGGAGGGCCTAAATCTTGTCTGCAAAAAAGCTCTGAAAAACCTCGGCAGAAAGGGCCAGATCCTCATTATTTGGGACGGTAGGGACCGTTGTCAGTGACCTAATTACTTTAAACAATTGTGCCGGGCGTGAGCTAGCGGATGCTATCAAGGTTGCATAATATGACTTTTTCGCATCCTTGATAGCATGCTCATAAGCATCCTTGAAAAGCTTATAAGCCGATTTCAGACCTCCGTCACGGAGTTTCCTCCACTTGCTCTCTAGCCGTCTCTTTGCCCGCTTCATCGACCGGAGTTCCTCGGTGAACCAAGGAGATCGATTCCAGCAGGGTCTGAGAGGGCGTCTAGGGACAATCTCATCGAGAGCGTTGGACAATCTAGAGTTCCAGCTGTTAACTTGCTCATCGATAGAGACGCTGACAGACTCCAGATCCCTCAGAGCATTCAGGAACCTAGTAGGTTCCATAAGTCTCTTTGGGCGAACCCAAATCTGTTCGGCGCCCCTGCAGGGTGGGGGAGCCAGCTCCAACCGGACTCTCAGAGCACAGTGATCCGACCATGGCACCTCAATAATAGAGGTTAGGGTCACTTGGACACCTGCGCTGAAGACTAGGTCCAAGGTATGACCGGCCTGATGGGTGGGTCCCGAATCGCACAAAGGGAGTCCTAGCGTTGCCATGGTAGACACTAGGCCCACTGCTGCAGATGATAAAGAGGCTGTGTCGGCGTGGACATTGAAGTCCCCCAGGACAATAAGCCTAGGGAACCTCAATGCCCAGTCCGACACAGTCTCTAGCAGCAGGGATAGGCTCAGGGATAATAATAATAATAATGGGTGTCATGCCTCAAGACCTTGGCCTGCGCTTAAACACAATGGGTGCTGACAAAATCCCCACCTGCCAGCTGCAGAAGGCCACCTGGGATCTGCACGCAGTATTCGCCGAGACATCACACAATCCTAGGCACTGGGTCGCCTTTTGACTTTGCCTGCTGTGGACTCTTGTTGTGTTTCAAATAATAATAATCATAACAACAACAACAAGCCACTTTGTTATGTATCTAATAATATAATAGTAACAATAACAACAACAAGCCACTTTGTTATATATCTAATAATATAATAATAACAATAACAACAACAAGCCACTTTGTTATCTATCTAATAATATAATAATAACAGCAACGCACATTGTTTTGTATCTAATAATATAATAATAATAATAACAAGCCACTTTGTTATCTATCTAATAATAATAATAATAAAAATAATAGTAATGGGATTTAAAGATCGAGCTGCAAAGACACAAGGCACAAGCCAGTCAAGGTGGTCCCAGTGGTGATGGGCACACTGGGTGCAGTACCTCAAGACCTTGGCCTGCACTTAAAAAACAAACGCAGCTGACAAAATTACCACCTGCCAGCTGCGGAAGGCCACCCTACTGGGATCTGCATGCATTATTCACCAATACAACACACTTGAGAAGTGTCCGACGTGTGATCCAATACAACAGGCAGCAGAGTGATCTTGTCTGCTGTGGACTCCTCTTGTTGTGTTTCAAATAATAATAACAATGATAATAATGATGATCATAATGTTAAGAGACCTAACCTCTCTCCCCCCCCCCCCCCCAGTATGGCCGGGAAAGCTACGTGGTCAAGGGCATGGCCTTCTCCCCAGACTCCACCAAAATTGCCATCGGGCAGACCGACAACATCATCTTCATCTACAGCATCGGCAAGGACTGGTGAGTGGGGAGGAGGAGGGCCATGTCCATCCCTTCTGGGTTGAGGCCCTGCCCCGTCCAGCCCTGCCCCCCCTGGCTGCCCCGTCAGAGGGAGGGCTCTGGCCCTTTATCCTCCAGTGGGGCTCCAGCTGGGCAGCCCCCCAAGCACCACTGGCCCACGAACTGGAGCACGTCCAGGTTCAGGTTCAGTTTTGGGTCCGTTACTTTTTAATTTATTCATTAATGATCTGGATGTAGGAGTGAATTCTGAGGTAGCAAAGTTTGCAGACGACACTAAATTGTTCAGGGTAGTTAAAAATGAAACTGATTGTAAAGAGCTCCAGAAAGATCTCTCGAAATTGAGTGAATGGGCAACAAAGTGGCAAATGCATTTTAACCTAAACAAGTGTAAAGTCATGCACATCGGGCAAAGAACCCCAACTACACCTACAAATTGATGGGTCAAAGCTTTCCGAGACAAACCAGGAAAGGGATCTTGGGGTTTTGGTGGACAGCTCAATGAAGATGTCAACCCAGTGCGCAGCAGCAGCGAAAAAAGCAAATTCTATGCTTGGCATGATCAGGAAGGGAATCGAAAATAGGTCGGCAAATGTTGTATTACCTCTCTACAAATCTATGGTAAGGCCACATTTGGAGTACTGTGTACAATTCTGGTCTCCGCACCTTAAGAAGGATATAACGGAACTGGAAAAGGTACAAAGAAGGGCGACAAAAATGATCCAAGGGATGGAGCAGCTCCCTTATGAAACCAGGTTGCAACGCCTTGGTCTTTTCAGCCTTGAAAGACGGCGTTTAAGAGGTGACTTGATCGAAGTGTATAAAATCATGCATGGGATAGAAAAGGTGAATAAAGAAAAAATATTTTCTCTGTCACACAACACTAGGACTAGGGGGCATTCCCTAAAGCTCCAAGGTAGGAAAGTTAGGACTAATAAAGGGAAATATTTCTTCACCCAGAGGGTCATTGGGTTATGGAACTCACTTCCAGAGGAGGTTGTGACAGCTGTCAGCCTGGACAGCTTCAAGGCAGGATTAGACAGATTCATGGATACCAAGGGAATCAGTAGCTACTGAAATGGACATCCAAGTGCCACCTCTGTGTTGATGGAGGCAGGCAGGATTTCCCCGGGTACTGGTTGTGGGGGGTCGGGAGCAGGTGAGGGTTCTGCCCTCCTTTCTGCTAGAGATCCCTGTGTACAACTAGTGGGCCACTGTGTGACACAGAATGCTGGACTAG
Source organism: Anolis apletophallus (assembly GCA_030556195.1). Classification (NCBI taxonomy): domain Eukaryota; kingdom Metazoa; phylum Chordata; class Lepidosauria; order Squamata; family Anolidae; genus Anolis; species Anolis apletophallus. The sequence goes on along the minus strand of JARBWK010000003.1, from coordinate 3,673,765 downwards.
ATGGGCTGAGGCCCGATTCAGCATGGCTCTTCTTATGTTCTTATGTCCTGGCAGAGAGACATCTGCAAGGGAGGGAGGGGGAAACATGACCGTTCATAGAATCCTAGAGTTGGAAGGGGCATGGTGGACCTTCATCCAGCCCAACCCCATTCTGCCAAGAAGCAGGACAATCACGTTCAAAGCACCCCCAACAGACGGGCATCCAGCCCCTGTTTAAAATCCTGCGTAGAAGGAGCCTCCATCACACTCCCTCCAGGCCAGAGAGTTCCACTGCTGAACAGCTCTCTCAGTTAGAAAGTTCTTCCTGAAGTTCAGGTGGGATCTCCTTCTTTTCCTGTAGTTTGAAGCCATGGGTCCATCGCGTCCTGGTCTTCACAGCAGCAGAAAACAAGCTGGCTCCCTCCTCCTCTTCCTCACTAAGACTTCCTCTCACATCTTTATACATGGCCCTCACCATGTCTCCTCTCAGACTTCTCTTTTGCAGGCGAAACATGCCCAGCAGCTCTTTAAACCACTCCTCTCAGGGCTTGTTCTCCCATTGGGGCTAGGGAATTGTTGCCCACTTTGCCTTGCCCGTCTTTCTCTCTCTCTCTATTTCAGGGGCGATAAGAAGGTGATCTGCAACAAGTTCATCCAGACGGTAAGGCCAAGCTGTTGGAGACCCTCCAGAATAACTTTTGTTTTTCTCTCCCGAAGGGACTCAGGGCGGCTGACAAAGGGATAAGCCCAGAGTTTGAGTTCACACGTCATGCAATACAATAAATAAATAAATAAATAAAAGCAATAAATAAAAAATAATAAAAACAAAACAAAAACAAATAGAAACTTATCAAAATAAAACATAACATCATAAAAACAGTGCCATATAAAATGATGAAAATGCTCAGTTCAGAGGGCTCTGAGTTTGTGCAAAATTCCTCGATAGAGCGAAGGGAAAGTGCAGAATTCAGAAAGGCAGGGATGGGAGAGTCACGTCCTTGGGCTTTATAGTGTCAGGATCGTAGAGCGGAGGGCCATGCTCAAGTGCTAGAATGTCAGTATTCAAAGGCTGATTCTTAGGAGCTGCTTCATCAAAGGCACAACGGACCATCCATGTTTTGAAGTTCTTTCGGAAGGAAGAGAAGTCCCAGAGGTGAGGGGCCACCACAGAGAAAGCCCTCTCTCTGTTTCCCACTAACCACCAACCATGGAGATGGAAGTGAGAGAAGGGCCTCCCCAGGTGATCTTAGGACTCATGGTGGTTCATAGGGGAAGATGCAATGGCCAAGATAGGCAGGTCCCGAACCATTGAGGGCTTTGTAGGGAATCACCTGCACCTTGAATTGGGATTGGAAACTCATTGGCAACCAGTGGAGCTGTTTGAACAGGGGCCCCCTAGGGGCCCCACAGAGCCCACCTGTGACCCTTTGCCTGCGTCCTTGAGCTTGGCTCCAGGGCACTCTTTCTTTCCCTGCTGGAGGGAGCCTCAGGCAGACCGACCTGGCATGTGGCCTGCTTCTCACTTCCTTCTGAAGCCCAGGAGCCACAGGGCGGGGAACCCCCTTTGGGCTCCTCTGCAGACAGGGGAGGAGCTGAGCTCCCCATTGCCTCCTCTGCCTGCCTTCCTGCTGCTGAACCCTGCTTCCTCCCTAACAGAGCGCCGTGACGTGCCTCCTGTGGCCGGAGGAGAACACCATTGTCTTTGGTGTCCTGGACGGAAAGGTCAGAGAAGAGCCGGGACTTCCCCTCCCGCCAAATGGGAGTGATGTTCCTCCGGAAGGAGGGGCTGGATCCGGAAGGGGCCATGGGTCTCAGCCCCATGGATGGCTCAGTTGGGTTTTTCTCTCCTGAAGGTTTGCCGAGCAAACCCCAAGAGCAACAAGTCATCCCCCATTTACGGCACGGACTCCTACGTAGTGTCAATAGCCTCCAAGTAAGCAAAGCAGGAAGAGGAGGGCCGGGGAAAGGTGGCCCCTTCTTGTCCTCCCCCCATGCAGGGCACCCCTTTCCCCTTCTCTGCATGACCGCCCTTCCTCTTTCTCCTCCTTGTTTCCACAGTGTCTCGGGGAAGGGGTTCCTGTCTGGACATGCGGATGGCAGCATCGTCCGCTACTTCCTGGAGGATGAAGGCTGTGGGGAGTCACAGGTGTGGGCAGGCCTCGCCTTACAACGGCCCTTTTCCAGCAAGGCCAGCCTTACAGAGGGGGGTGGGGAGGTGAAGGGGAGGACTCGGCCCCTCTGCCCCCCTTTTAGAAATGGACATTTGCCAACCTCAGCTGAAATTGCCAGGAATAGTTCCTCCTTGGACCCACTGAGGACCCTTACCCACCTTCCCAGGCATTGCAAGGAGGCAACAATCACAGAAGTCTGGGCGGAGGAGGGCCCGTTTCCCTTTGCGGCTAAAGCGCTTCTCCCCAAGACTAGTAATCCACCAGGCGTAAGAGGCCTGTGTCATTTGTGTGTCATTTCACGGCATTTCCTTTGCGGAGGAAGCAGCACATTCTGCTTATGGGGAGGGAAGGGAATTGTGGGTATTCTCTTGTGCCAAATATGGCATCAATAAGTGACTCAAGCAGACCTGCCCAGCATGTGGCCCTGCACTGGCTGGATGTGGCCCTCAAGGGGCTTCCCTTGAGAAGGAAGGAGCTGGGCTTCCTCTCACTGCTAGGCCTTTCCTTGCCTGCCTTCAGCCCCTGGAGCCCCCTCCCACACAAGGTGGCCCTGACCTGCCTCTTGGGATGAACTGACAAGGAGGGCCATGGTTCAAGTTCCCCCCAGAACCACCACAGGCACCCCCTGTATGTGTTATTTCACCCAGTTCCAGCCCTGGTCTCTTCCTGGTTGCAAGGGAAGCTGGTGGTGCACCCATGCCCACCGTACGCCATCGCCTGGGCCTCCAGCAGCATCGTGGTGGTCGGCTGCGACAAGAAGATCGTGGCCTACGGGAGGGAGGGGCACATCATCCAGACCTTTGACTACAGCCGAGACACCTCCAAGAAGGAATTAACGGTGGCCATCGCCAGCCCCGGGGGGCCAGTCAGTGGTCATTGGCAGCTTTGACAGGTGGGTCGAGGCCAGAAGGGGGGGGTGGACGTGGGGGGAGGGGGTTCTGTGCTGCAGAGGAAGCCTCCCCCTCCCTGCTAACTTTCTCCTTCCATCTCCCCAGGCTGCGAGTGCTGAACTGGAGCCCCCGCCGGGGCACCTGGGAGGAGGCCAAGCCCTTGGAGATCCCCCACCTGTACACCATCACCGCCTTAGCGTGGAAGCGGGACGGCTCCCGGCTCTGCGCGGTTCGTGTGGCCTCCTCGGGAGAGGCTCCTGCTGCCCACTCCATGGCAAAGGAGGAGGAGGAAGGGGGTGGACTTGGGGCATACGTGGGGCTGAAGGGGTGCCTCCTGCTCTCCCCTTTCCCAGGGCACCCTCTGCGGCGGAGTGGAGCAGTTGGATTGCTGCCTCCGGAGGATCATCTACAAGAAGAAGTTTGAGATGACCTACGTGGGGCCCAGCCAGGTATATCTCATCACAACAACAACAGAACATCATTTGTAGGCCTCCCTGTCTCCCCAAAGGGACTCAGGGTGGTTTCGTAGAACCATAGACTCCTAGACTTGGGAGAGAACTGGTGGGCCATCCAGTCCAACCCCTTTCTACCAAGACACAGGGATATCGCATTCAAAGCCCCCCCAATAGATGGCCATCCAGCCTCAAAAGAGAGAGAGCCTCCCTCCACCACACTCCTTCCAAGGCACAGAGCCACTGCTGAACAGCCCTTTCTCACACACAGTCAGGAAGTTCTTCCTCATGTTCAGGTGGAATCTCCTTTCTTGTCGTTTGAAGCCAAGGTTGGGATGTGGGTGGAAGAGGAGGAAGAGGGAGGTCTGCTGTGGGAGGGTCTTCACCTGTTTGCTGCAGTGAGGGTTGTGGGGAGGCGGAAACAGACCTCCTCTTTTGAGCTGACCACCAGCAGTGCCTTCTCCTTGGGCAGGGGCACCATGGGCCGAGAGGGTTCCCCCTTCAGCACTCCCTCTAATACATTATCTATTATCTATTTGTTTGTTTATTGACAGTACTTGTATTCTGCCCTTCTCACCCCTCCGCAGGGGACTCAGGGTGGCTCACAATGCACATCTACATGGCAAACATTCAATGCCATAGACACACAACACATCTAGACCGGGACTGTGGCGCAGCTGGCTGAGAGTCAGTTGCATTAGATCACTACTGACTGAAAGGTCATGAGTTCAAAGCCAGCCCGGGTCGGAATGAGCTTCCGGCCATTGTGTAGCTCACTGTTGACCTTTGCAGCCTGAAAGACACTTGCATTGGTCAAGTAGAAAAAATTAGGTACCGCTTATGCGGGGAGGCTAATTTAACTAATTTACGACACCATAAAAATTTCCAGCAAACATGCAAAGAATGAGGAAAGTACTCCATCAGTGTCGCACATGAACAGTGAAGCAATAGATGCAACTGTCTTTTGGGCTGCAAAGGTCAACAGCAAGCTAGACAAATGGTTGGGGGCTTACTCCAGCCGGGGCTGGCTTCCAACTCATGACCTTTGGATCAGTAGTGATCTTTAATGCAGCTGACTCCCAGCCAGATGCGCTACAACCCAGGTGATGCTCTATGAAGAAGGACTGGGAAAATGTGTCAATGTGGTGTAAGGAAACACAGTTCTTGGAAATGTTTCCAAGGGACCAAAGCAGTGGGCGACTTGTGCTGGGCTGGTGTGGAGCAGTGTTTCTTCTGCCTGGTGTGAAAGGGGTGGAAGCCCCCTGCCTGCCCTTGGGGAAGCTGGCCAGGGTTCCTTGGGGGCCGGGTAGGGGGGCGCTTCTGCCCAGCCAGAACCCAGGGCCTTGTCTCCCTGCGCAGGTGAACGTCAAGAACCTCTCCACCGGGACGCGGGTAGCGCTGAAGTCCCACTACGAGATCGACGAGGTGAAAATCCTGGGCAGGGAGCGCTACCTGGTGGCCTGCACCTCGGACACCCTCATCCTGGGGGACCTCAGCTCCAACAAGCTCATGGAGGTATAGAAGAGGCCATGGGGCTGGAGAAGAGGCCTGGGGAGGGCTGCCATTGGATTGCAGGATGCCAAAGCCATGCCGGGGCTCCCTTGGCAGGCCGGCCATAGCCCTGGGGCCAGACTTTGGAGGGGGCCGTCATGTCAGCGTGATGCCACGCGCCTTCCTCTCTCCCAGGTGGCCTGGCAGGGCTCTGGCGGGAACGAGAAGTTCTTCTTCGAGAATGAGAACGTAAGTCTGGAAAGTTTGTATTTGCAAACGTAGTGGTGGAAGGGGGAGCGTGGGCCGGAAATGGAAGCTCACTCGATTCCTTGTTTTCGCAAGGGGGGAAATTCCAAGTGGCTCCCCTCCCCTTCGATCCCTCCCCACCTCCGTTTGTTTGTTTACAGTATCTGTATACCGCCTTTCTCGGCCCAAAGGCAACTCAAGGTAACCATTCAACATATCTACACACACCACATATACACAGACTGGGCCACAGCAACGCATGGCAGTGGACAGCTAGTATACTGTAAAACCATACAAAATCAATGAAAACATAAATCACCAGTGTCTCCTTATACTAAAATCATTTTCCAGTCGCATCATCTAATTGTTCCGTAGTTCTGGAACAATTAGACGAGGGCGTTCCACAGCCGAGGGGCCACCACCAAGAAGGCCCTGTCTCCTGTCCCCGCCAGGCTAACCTGCAAAGAAGGTGGGACCAAGAGCAGGGCCTTCCCAGGCAATCTTAGAGTCCTACGTGGTTCATAAGGAGAGATACGTTCGGACAGGTCAGCTGGGCCATTCCCTCCCGGTCTCTAGGTCTGCATGATCTTCAACGCGGGAGCTGGCGCTGGTGGAGTACGGGAGCGAGGAGATCCTGGGCACCATGCGGACAGAGTTCGTGAGCCCACATCTCATCAGGTGAAGGCAGGAGCCCTCCCCCCTGTTCTCCCCTTGGGCCCTAAGAAAGGAGGGTGGGGGGGGCCACCTCAGTGCCCCGCTCCCCTTATAGCACCCTTTCTTCGCCCTCAGTGTTCGCATCAAGGAAAGGAGGCAGCGGGGCTCCGAGGAGAACAAGCGCCTGTTTGTTTACAGTATCTGTATACCGCCTTTCTCGGCCCAAAGGCAACTCAAGGTAACCATTCAACATATCTACACACACCACATATACACAGACTGGGCCACAGCAACGCATGGCAGTGGACAGCTAGTATACTGTAAAACCATACAAAATCAATGAAAACATAAATCACCAGTGTCTCCTTATACTAAAATCATTTTCCAGTCGCATCATCTAATTGTTCCGTAGTTCTGGAACAATTAGACGAGGGCGTTCCACAGCCGAGGGGCCACCACCAAGAAGGCCCTGTCTCCTGTCCCCGCCAGGCTAACCTGCAAAGAAGGTGGGACCAAGAGCAGGGCCTTCCCAGGCAATCTTAGAGTCCTACGTGGTTCATAAGGAGAGATACGTTCGGACAGGTCAGCTGGGCCATTCCCTCCCGGTCTCTAGGTCTGCATGATCTTCAACGCGGGGGAGCTGACGCTGGTGGAGTACGGGAGCGAGGAGATCCTGGGCACCATGCGGACAGAGTTCGTGAGCCCCCATCTCATCAGGTGAAGGCAGGAGCCCCCCCCCCTGTTCTCCCCTTGGGCCCTAAGAAAGGAGGGTGGGGGGGCCACCTGAGTGCCCCGCTCCCCCTTATAGCACCCTTTCTTCGCCCTCAGTGTCCGCATCAAGGAAAGGAGGCAGCGGGGCTCCGAGGAGAACAAGCGCCTGTTTGTTTACAGTATCTGTATACCGCCTTTCTCGGCCCAAAGGCAACTCAAGGTAACCATTCAACATATCTACACACACCACATATACACAGACTGGGCCACAGCAACGCATGGCAGTGGACAGCTAGTATACTGTAAAACCATACAAAATCAATGAAAACATAAATCACCAGTGTCTCCTTATACTAAAATCATTTTCCAGTCGCATCATCTAATTGTTCCGTAGTTCTGGAACAATTAGACGAGGGCGTTCCACAGCCGAGGGGCCACCACCAAGAAGGCCCTGTCTCCTGTCCCCGCCAGGCTAACCTGCAAAGAAGGTGGGACCAAGAGCAGGGCCTTCCCAGGCAATCTTAGAGTCCTACGTGGTTCATAAGGAGAGATACGTTCGGACAGGTCAGCTGGGCCATTCCCTCCCGGTCTCTAGGTCTGCATGATCTTCAACGCGAGGGAGCTGACGCTGGTGGAGTACGGGAGCGAGGGGATCCTGGGCACCATGCGGACAGAGTTCGGGAGCCCCCATCTCATCAGGTGAAGGCAGGAGCCCCCCCCCCCTGTTCTCCCCTTGGGCCCTAAGAAAGGAGGGTGGGGGGGCCACCTCAGTGCCCCGCTCCCCCTTATAGCACCCTTTCTTCGCCCTCAGTGTCCGCATCAAGGAAAGGAGGCAGCGGGGCTCCGAGGAGAACAAGCGCCTGTTTGTTTACAGTATCTGTATACCGCCTTTCTCGGCCCAAAGGCAACTCAAGGTAACCATTCAACATATCTACACACACCACATATACACAGACTGGGCCACAGCAACGCATGGCAGTGGACAGCTAGTATACTGTAAAACCATACAAAATCAATGAAAACATAAATCACCAGTGTCTCCTTATACTAAAATCATTTTCCAGTCGCATCATCTAATTGTTCCGTAGTTCTGGAACAATTAGACGAGGGCGTTCCACAGCCGAGGGGCCACCACCAAGAAGGCCCTGTCTCCTGTCCCCGCCAGGCTAACCTGCAAAGAAGGTGGGACCAAGAGCAGGGCCTTCCCAGGCAATCTTAGAGTCCTACGTGGTTCATAAGGAGAGATACGTTCGGACAGGTCAGCTGGGCCATTCCCTCCCGGTCTCTAGGTCTGCATGATCTTCAACGCGAGGGAGCTGACGCTGGTGGAGTACGGGAGCGAGGGGATCCTGGGCACCATGCGGACAGAGTTCGGGAGCCCCCATCTCATCAGGTGAAGGCAGGAGCCCCCCCCCCCTGTTCTCCCCTTGGGCCCTAAGAAAGGAGGGTGGGGGGGGGCCACCTCAGTGCCCCGCTCCCCCTTATAGCACCCTTTCTTCGCCCTCAGTGTCCGCATCAAGGAAAGGAGGCAGCGGGGCTCCAAGGAGAACAAGCGCCTGGCCTACCTGCTGGACATGAAGACCATTGCAGCCGGTGAGAAAGGACCCGCTCTCCTCCCCCCCCCCAACCAGGGGGCATGGATGACTTTTCAACAACTTTAATGGATAGATTCTTTTTATTGCCAATTTCAGTGTGAGAGGGAAGATGAGAACTTTGACACAAAGAATGACATTGGACATACAGACACACGGAAGCCATCGATGCCTTCATGGAGGGGGAGGAGTAGAACAAGGCCAAGTGGGTGGCCAGGGAGCTGGAGCCCAGGTGAGGGAGACCACCCCGGCCCCTCCCTCCTTCCCCCAGGGCTCTCGGGGGGCTGCCGCCTTCTCCTCCTGCGAGAGGCCCTCTTCCCCCAGCCTTTCGCTCTCTGGGGCCACAACCAACCGCCATTTTGTGAGGAGGAGGCCTGGTGGGGGTGTCACCTTTTGACCCCCAAGCCTCTCCTCCTCCTCCATGGGGAGCCTTCCTCCCTCCCCTCCTGTGGCCTTTAGGGCCTGCTCTCTTGCCCCAGGCCCTCCATCCTTCTGTCCCCCCCTTTGCAGGTATGAGGAGTATGTGGACCAGCACTACAAGGAGTACCTCAAGAACCAGGGCAAAGCCGACTCGGTGAGGGGGGGGGGGGAGGAGTCTGGCGGGATGGCCATCTGTGGGGAGGGAGTGGGCCTGGCCGGAGGGTTGGGGATGATGTATTCCAAGGCGGGAGCTCCTCTGTACTTCACTACCACACCCCAACCCAATGTAAATCAGCAAAGCAACGTATTGAAGAATATATAAAAAACAGTTTGGCCAAAATAGTAAAAACATCTAAGTCTAATGGTAAGAAATAGTCCACAAAATCCAAGGGACAAGAGTTGTATCCAAAACCAGGAACGCAATAGAGTCAGGACACACAAGGCAGCATGAAATCCAATGCGCAGAATTCAGGGACAATCCTTGACACTCGGAAGCATGGAACATGAAGCGCTGGAGACATGAAACTAGAATTCCCTTCACTGACTTGACAAGGATTTGACAAGAGAGGTTGCTTTAAACTCCAACGTTGACTGTCGTAGAGTCCGTGAAGCAGCTCAGAGTTTGCGAAACTAGGTCTCCTATCTAACATCCCATGAACCTCTCCACCTGGCCGTTCACCCTCTGAACTGGCTTCCCTAGACAGAGAAAGGCTTCTCTGGGCCCCTCTCTGGAGTGTGGCCTTCACCTTCACGAACTGCAGGAGACACAGAGCGCTCAGTTTCAGGACTTAAAATCTCACACTGGCTCGCAGGCTAAGCAGGCCCAGAAATCCCATGATCCCCTTCCTCATGGGCATTAGGCACAAGGACGGGCTGAATCACAAAAGGAGGAGGGCGCTGGCTGTGTGCCAGGCAGGTTCTCCAGATCATGACCCGTAACCACAGCCTCTTTTCCTGGCAGCTGATGGGTGTGGACGTGGTGGCCGCCCTGGACATGTATGTGGAGCGGCAGCAGTGGGAGAAGTGGAGACAGCCGCCAAGCAGGTGTGTTGCTGAGGGTGGGGGCGGCGTGGAGGTGTAGGAGGCATCGGCGACATCCTCATTGGCCCCTTGGAGCTGCAAATGGTGCCTCCTGCCCACTCCTGCCCCCCTCTCCCTTGCAACACAGTCCTGACCCGTCCCCTTTCCACAGAACTACCAGGTGCTGCACAAGTACGTGGCCCTCTATGCCACGCACATGATCCGGGAGGGCAGCTGGGAGAAGGCCCTGAGCCTCTACGTCCAGCACGGAGCCCCCGCCAATGGGCAGGTAAGCAGGGGAGGGGTCACAGAGGGGAGGGGGCGGCAGGAGGGGCAGGAGGGCATGGAGCGCAACACAACCCCCCCCCCCCTCGTTCCCCTGCCTTTCCCTCTAGAACTTCAACATCTACAAGCGGCTCTTTGTGGAGATGGTGAACGCGGGTGGGATGAACTGCGCGGAGGCCTACCACCGCTGGGCTGACCTGCGGGACCACCTCTTCGGCCTGGTGAGCCCATACCCCCCTTTCCTCAACAGCACACCAGAAAAACTACACATCCTTTAACACCCCCCATTTGCACAGCCAGATGGTAGGGTGCATAGGATGCCAAGCCCAGGCCCCTTCTGCTCAGCGGAGGGCCCCCCACAGGATCAGGGGGTTGCCCAGGGTCTTCTTGGAGATGCTGGCTCCTTCTCATGTCCAGTCCGAATGTCCCTTCCTGCGACTGAGAATATGGGGCAGCCCTGGAAGCACCCCCTACCCCCCAGCCTGCCCTTCTCTGTCCAGGTTCTTTGGCCCACCCCAGTGCAGGGTGGAGCATTGTAATAGAGCAGCGAGGGGAGAGGGGGCCACAGAAGCCAAGCCCAAGGTCAGAGGAAGCTCAAGAGCTGAGCTGTCGCTACGGTCTGGTCTCCGTCTCGCTATGGCTCCCGGGTCAGGACTGTCGCCAAGAGCAGTGGTTCTCCACCTGAGGGTCTCTCTCTCCCTCCCCCGGTGTCTTGGCCTTCTACTCCCAGGAATCCAAACAGCTGGTCAACTGGCTGGGATCCCTGGGGGCCGTAGGCCAAAATACCTGGGGTGAGAGAGAGAGAGACTCACAGGTGGAGAAGCACTGCTGTGAGGCATGCGGAGGCATCATGTGCCTTCTTCCCGACAGCTTCGTGGGGCTGGCTCATGTTCAGCGAGAATACCAAGGCCTTTTTCCACCTCTCTCCAGGGACAAGTGTCGCCTCTATTGTACTTTTTTGTGGCATTTGGGGTTTTGTGTCCACAGCGCAGAATTTTGCGTGTGTCTCTGGTGCAGCGCATTGAGCTGGTTTCCTCTGTGTTTTGGACTCACTGGGGTTTTGGAGAATCCTGTTCCTATTTCGCAAGCGTGCTTTGAGGTGAGGTGAGGGGCCGTCCCAAATGCCTGTGTTTCTGTGCCCCCCCCCCCCTTCCTTTTTGCAGTGTGAAAACCTGGTCAAGTCCAGCGAGGCCAACTCGCCTGCGCACGAGGAGTTTGAGCGCATGCTGCTTGTGGCCCACTACTACGCCACGCGTTCTGCAGCACAGAGTGTCAGTTCCTGATGGCCATCAAGGTGAGGCCAGAGCGGGGTCCTGGGGAAGGGGGAGCTTGGGCCTGGGTCCCATGACCAGTCTCTGAGCCTCCCGTTGGCAGAGATAGCCATGTATGAAGATGTGAGGGGAATATGTCCTAGGGAGGAGGAAGGAGCAGGCTTCCTTTCTGCTGCCCTGGAGACCAGGACGCCATGGAACTTCCTCACTGTGAGAGAGAGCTGTTCAGCAGTGGAACCCTCTGCCCCGGAGAGAGTGTGGTAGAGGCTCCTTCTTTGGAGGCTTGGAAGCAGGGCTGGGTGGCCACCTGTCGGGGGTGCTTTGAATGCAATTTTCCTGCTTCCTGGCAGAATGAGATTGGGCTGGATGATGGCCCCCCAGGTCTCTTCCAACTCTAGGATGTTATGAATGGCCCTGCTTCCCCTCCTTTCCTTGCAGATGTCTCACAGCCCTCCCTGCCAGGATGTGCTCCTGTTCGTGGGTCAGTGGTGGGGGGGGGGGCTGCCCAGCTCTGGCTTTTCCTTCCAGTGAAGGCCTGCCTGGCAGCCAGGAACTCCCTCCAAGAAATCCCAGAAGTCCTTGTATTTATTATCCCAGATTAAACCTTGTTTCTACATATGTGTGCTTCTGGGGCCTTCTTTGCGGTGGGCTCAGGGGGGCATACGGAGGGGGGAACAGGACGGGGGCACCTGGCCCTGAAACAGTCCCCAGGGAAGGTGTCACGAAAATATCATCGAAGATTTGATCAATGTGAATTTAATATATGTGTGGGAATGAATGGAAGAATGTATAGATGGAGTTAATAATTTTGGAAATATTAAGGCCTGCAATGACAATCTACCTGCTTGCTGGACTGTAATTAAAAGTTGCTAATAAGAACTGAAAAGTAAACTCTGATAAGAATTGTGAGAATGGTTATTTCAAGTTAAGAGAAATGTTTGCAACCTTCCTTATGTTAAGAAGGAAGTCAACACAACCAATCAAGAAGAGTCAACATCTGGCCAGGAAACTGAGACGGAGCCAGGATGGAAAGCGTCCGTCATTCATTGTCATCTTTGGGATGACATCAGCAGAAGATTCCTATCAAAGACTCCATCTAATAATGCTCAATGTGTGGCAGACCTGAGGAGTCTGGCCCACCTGCCTCTCTGGTCCAAGGGAAGGACAGAGGTGGTGTGTTCGGAGAGTGGAAGATCTGCTATGGGAAAGCATGATTCTGGTCACTTTGGGGCTTCTTTCTCAAGGGAAGAGGAAGACGTGCGCTTTTGGAGCCTTGGATTTTGTGCAGGGAGCCAGGTTCTGCCGTAAGGAAAACAGAGATCTGGTCCTTGGCATTGTGCTTGGGGAAAGCATGCATTTTGGCGTTTTGAGGTTCTGGAGTTATGGAAGTTTTGGAACTATGTGTTGGAAGGGCTGCAGGAAAGCAGTGTCTGGCCTAACAGGTGCTTATCCAAGGAGGGAGAAAAGGATATACAGTGTTCCCTCGCTACTTCGCGGTTCACATTTAATGGACTCGCTGTTTCACTGATTAAAAAAAATATTAATTTAAAATAAATGTTTTTTTCACTGTTTTGTAGGGTTTTGCTGCCACCGACGCCCTCCAAGGCGCTTTCCCTCCTTAGTCCTCCCTCCCTTTCTCCAGCCTTTCCTTAAGTGTATAAAGACTAAAAATAGTGTATAGCAGCTAAAATAATGTATAAATATTGAAATAAATAGAGTGTCCCTACATTGCAGATTTTTGCTTATTGCGGGAGGTCCTGGAACGTAACCCCCACGATAATTGAGGAAACACTGGAATAATATTTGGGTGCATGAGGATGACTGCATGTTCATGTGTGTGAATGTTGAGTGAAAATGTAATTCCCCTTTGTCTGTTATTCCAATATAGCTGTAAATTGTTGTACATCCAATTAGGCATGGGCAATCCATGGTCAGGGCCGGCCCCGCCCATTACGCCGACCACGCGGCTGCGTAGGGTGACATCCCTGGAGAAGGGCATCGCCACCTGGGAGGGGCGCCGCCCCGCCCCGCCGCCACAGCCAGCCGGGCTGGAGGCGTGCTCGGGAGCCAGTGCGGCCCGCACCACGCCTCCAAAGCCGGTGGCGCGGAGAAATGGGGGAGGGGAGGGGACTCACGGGGCGGGCGCCCGGACCCGAGGAGGAGCAGGAGGAGGGGGGAGGCCACGAGGGTGGCCCCCCTCGCCCTCCTCTGCGTGACGTCACTTCCTCGCCGCCTCTGCCGAGGAGGCCACACGATGCAGCAAGAACGCCCGGAAGAAGCCTCCGCTGCCGGGAGGAGAGGGCGGAAGGAGGAAGAGGCCTGCCTCGCGCTCCTCCGTCTCCTCCCTCCCTCCCTCCGGCGTCTCTCCTTCCGGGCATCCTTGCTGCATCGCGTGGCTGGCGAGGCCTTCCTCCCCTTCCTCCTCCTTGGCAGAGGCGGCGAAGAAGTGACGTCACGCAGAGGGGGGTGAGGGGGGCTGGCTTTGGCGTCCCTCTGGCCCCTCCCCGCCTACATTCATTCAGCGGGGAAGAGGAAGATGCGCCTCTGGCTCCGGCCCTCCCAGGGGCGCTGCTGCTGCTGCTGGGGAAGTCTCTGTGGGGGCCGTCCTCGTGGCCTCCCCCCTCCTCCTGCTCCTCCTCGGGTCCGGGCACCTGCCCCGTGAGTCCCCCCCCCCCCGTTCCTCCGTGCCGGCACGCTCGGGAGCCAGTGCGCATGCGCGAATTTCCGCGCCTGGGCAGCCGGGAGCCGCGGGGGGGCGCAAAAATAATGTTCGCCTACCCCCCCCCCCGGGAGAGCTCGGACCGCCCCTGTCCATGGTAATCTAAATCAGGGCTGCTCAAGTAGTAGTTCGCGATCGACTAGTCCAGGCGTGGGCAATTACCGGCCCTCCAGGTGTTTTGGACTTCAACTCCCAGAAATCCTAGCCAGTTTACCAGCTGTTAGGATTTCTGGGAGTTGAAGTCCAAAACACCTGGAGGGCTAGTAATTGCCCATGCCTGGACTAGTCGATCTTCAGGCCTCATCCAGTCGATCTTCGGGCCTCAGCCGGATGGGGCGCTCCTGCCATGCATGCACACACCCTGCGCGCGCGTGTGCTCCTGCCGCCGCCTTTTGCTTGCGCGGTGCTTCTTCCGCCGGCGGGGCATTGCAAGAAAGAGGAAGCGTGAGGCGGGGCCTCCGGAGGGAGCACTTCGCCCTGCCTCTCTCTCGTCCAGAAGCAGCCATACAGCCTCTGCTGCCGGCGAGAGAGGCAGGGCGGTGCGCTCCCTCCGGAGGCCCTGCCTCGCGCTTCCTCCTTTTTGCAATGCCCTGCGGGCAGAAGAAGCACCGCACAGACGGAAGGCAGCAGCAGGAGCGTGCGCGCCGGCGGGAGCGCGCATGCATGCTGGCGGGAGCACGCACCAGCAGGGGAAGGTAGGTCTTTTAGACTTGGTTGCTTAAAAGTAGGCTGCATGCTGAAAAAGTGTGGGCACCCCTGTTCTAAATGGTTCTAAAGTACTTACAAAACTGAAGTTCTGGTAGTGAACACTAGGTGGCGCTGGTGCTTTGCTTCTAGTATTGCTAAAGTTCTGGTGGTGAGCATTTCAGAACTCTTAACAAAACTTTCAAATTTCATTATTGGTGATTTTTATGACAGAACCAATTAGGAATTGCCATTTATAACGAAATTTTGAAAGTTTTGTTAGAGTTCTGTAATTAAATTAAATTAATTAAATTAAAAAGCTCAGTGTTCTGACTTACATGCAAACTCAACTTTAAAACAAACCAACAGAATGCCTCCTGTCTGTAACTTGGGGATGGCCTGTATTCTCTTGCGCTCCCTTGATGTTCAGTTAGGCCTTGAGGCCGTCCCAGTCAGCTTTCAATCAAGTTGAATAGGTTGGGTGAGAGTATATACAACCCTGCCGTACGCCTTTCCCAATCTTGAACCAGTCTGTTGTTCCATGGTCATTTCTACATTTCATACAGATTCCTGAGGAGAGAGACAAGGTGGTTTGCTATGCCCAGACCACCAAGAATTTGGCACAATTTTCCACAGATGGTACCTGTCACCAAAACAATTGAGCATAATATATAAGAATAATTCCAATTTATGTTGGAAATGCAATTTACATGAAGGCCGCTTCTATCATTTATGGTGGACTTGTTCAAAAGCCACCAACTTCTGGAAAAATATACATATAGAATCAAAGAAAAAATTAAAAATTGATATACCATTAAAACCAGAATTTTTCTTATTAGGTTTAACAGATACACATGTCAAACTAGATCAAAATGAAGATAAAAAATGTATTTACATTATTACGGCAGCATGAATGGTCTATGCAAAGCTATGGAAATTGGGAAAAAAACACCTACTATGAACCAATGGAGAGAAAAAAAATGTCAGACATTAAAGACATGGACAAACTAACCTTCTAAGACAAAGCAATGGGAACCCAATCAAATCTACAGATTGGGCCCAATTGGATGAATATTTAACAAAGCTGCATGAAAATGAAAGATAGAACAAGTGTAAACGATAATAATGTTGAGCAGAAATATGTTACTGTGATATAATTAAATAAATATAGTAGTCTTTGATATATATATATTTTCGCTAGATATTATACTTTGTTACTAATATTTAACTTAACAATTAAGTCATATTTTATTAACAGGACAAATTCAAAAGCTATTGACTAAATTTAAAAGCAAAGGAAGTTGTACATTTTATTGTATTATTGTATTTTTTCCCATATATATATATATATATATATATATATATATATATATATAAAATCTTCTTCTCTCTTCTTTGTGAATCCTTTTCACCCCACCCCACGATTTCTCCACACTTTACTAACTAATAATTGTACTTGGTTAATAATTTCATTGTATCATGGGGGAAAAATTCTTTTTCTTTTGCTTCTGTAAACATTCACAAAATTCACAATAAAAATATTATTTTAAAAAAGTAGGAAAGAAGGGAGCAAAGAAGGAAAGGAAGGAACGAAAGACAGAAAGAAGGAAGGAAGAGAGGAAGGAAGGGATGGAGGGAGGGTGGAAGGGAGCAAGGAAGGAAAGAAGGAAGGAAAGAAGGAAAGGAAGGAGGAAAGAAGGGAGGATAGGAAGGAAAGAAAGGAGGGATGGAAGTATGAAGGGAGGAAGGGAAGGGAAAGAAAGAAAGGAATGAAGGGAGTAAGGCAAGGAATAAATGAAGGAAGGAAGCAAAGAAGGAAAGGAAGAAGGAAGGAAGGAACAAAAGACAGAAAGACGGAAAGAAAGTAGGAAAGAAGGGAGCAAAGAAGGAAAGGAAGGAACGAAATTTATTTATTATGATCCATACAAAGGCTTTAGAATAGTCAAGAAAGACAGAAAGGAAAGAAGGATGCAAGAGAAGAAGGAAGGGAGGAAAGAAGGGAGGGAGGGAGGGAGGAAGGAGGAAGGCAAGGAATGAAGGAAGGAAGGAAAGAAGAAAGAAAAAAGATGCAAAGCAAAAAAGAAAAGAAAGAAGGGATCAAAGAAGGAAAGGAAGGAAGGAACTAAAGACAGAAAGAAGTAAAGAAGGAAGGACAGAATGAAGAGAATTAGGAATGAAGAGAAGGAAAGGAAGAAGGAAGGAAGGGAACAATGAAGGGAGGGAGGAAAGAAGGGGGAAGGAAAGAAAGAAAGAGGGAATGAAAGAATGAAGGAAGAAAGGAAAGAAGGAAAGAAAGGCAAAGAATGAAGGAACAAAAGATGGAAAGAAGGAAAGAATGAAGGAAGGAAGGAAGTGAAGGTATGAAGGATGGAGAGAAAGAAGGAAAGAAAGAAGAAAGAAGGGAGGGAGCGAAAAAGGAAAAGAAGGATGGAAAGAAATAAAGAAGAAAATAGATGTTTTTTCTGGAACTCCCAGCCTTTCTCCATTCTCCAGCCTCTGGATATCAGCCATTGGGTCTCTCCTTCCTCTGCCTTTTCTAAACCCAGCTTGCACATCTGGCCACTCTCTCTTGCTGGATATAATATAATATATACACACAATATATTATATTATTAGCATAGTACAATATCAGTATTATATATGACTGTATTGTACTATACTATTATATGGTAATATTATTAGCAATATTACATGCAATATAAATATATAATTATAATATATTATTATTAGTATTATATTGTATTACATTATATGTATATATATATATATATATATATACATACATACAATATATTATATTATAAATTAGAACAGTGTTTCCCAACCAGTGTGCTGGGGCACACTAGTGTGCCATGAGCGATCATCGGGTGTGCCGTGGGAAATTGGAACATCCATTTGGGGGGGGGGGGGAGAGTCTAGTGTGTTGAAGTATAAAAACCCTAAGAAACCTACCTCAATAAAGGCACAAAATTACAACCCCCTCCCCACCCGTTGTCTACTTGGTCTCTCCCTCTCCATGCATTGGAAAGGCCCGCTTCCCTTTCCCCAAGGAGAGACCTCCTCTTGCCTCCTGGGGGTTCTGTGTGGGATGTTTGGCCCAGTTGGTGGAGTATCATTGGTGGGGTTCAGAATGCTCTTTGATTGTAGGGGAACTATAAATCCCAGCAACTACAACTCACAAATGACAAGGTCTATTTTCCCCAAACTCCATCTGCGTTCATATTTGGGCATATTGAGTATTCATGCCAAGTTTGGTCCTGATCCAACATTGTTTCAGTCCACAGTGCTCTCTGGATATAGGTGAACTACAACTCCAAAACTCAAGGTCAATGCCCACCAAACTCTTATAGTTTGTGTCTTCCTGCCATTCCTGCCAGGATATCTATGTTGTGTTCATCGAAACAGGCCCAGGTTTCACACTGAGTGTATAAATACATTTTTAAAACATATTAACTATATGTATGACTGTGTTAGTGTCATTTTGTGTCATTTTGGTTGGTGGTGTGCCCCAGGATTTTGCAAATGTAAAAAGTGTGCCGCGGCTCAAAAAAGGTTGGGAAACACTGCAATTTTTTTTATATTATACATTAGAGTATCTATTATATAAAGGAGGTCCTGTCATGGAACGACCGTCCTAGGCAGAGAAACCACCCAAGGCAGAAACACCAAATTTGGCAACATAAATAGGCCTCAGGCAAGGAAGGTTTTTAGCAAAGAAACTTTCTCCCCCAAAACCTAGAAGGCCTCCAAAACAACGATACAAAAAAACTACATTTCCCAGCATCCTCTGCGTCCGCCAGCGAAATCCATTGGCCAACATCAGTTACCAAAGTAACAGTGGCCCAAGCCAGCCAAGGCTAGATTAGAATGCTGAGTGAATTCAGTTTAGTCAGTTGGTGTTTGAGGGTTAAACTGCCACGGCCAAGATCTAGGAGGGAGACAAATAGGGCACCAGGGACACAGGCACCACTGACATATGCAGATAAGAAGGGGGAAGCAGGTGCGCCTGAAACAAGCCCCTGCGCATGCGCGTTGCGCCGAGCCGAGGCCACGCCCCCTCCTGACAGTCGGCCCAATCGTCGCAGGAAGATCTCTCCCCATCCGGAGGGAGGGAGGGAGGGAGGGAAGGAGAAGCCACGCCCCCTTCGAGGGGAGGAAAGGGGGGGAAAGAAGAGGGGGGAAGGAAGGCCCCGCCCACGCTTGCATCATTTCGCCGCCACGCCATTGGACACCTTGTTTCTGTGTGTGTGTGTGGCCTTCTCTGCGCACGCGCGCGAGCTGAGCTCTCACGTCAGAGCCGAGAGAGAGAGAGAGAAAAGAAAGGGCCGGCCTTGCGTGCGTGCGCGTGCGCGCGCGCGGCCTTGCTCATTTATTTTTTTTTCCCCTCTTGAGAAAGGGAGCGGCCGGCTTGCGTGAGTCCGTGCGTGCGTCGGGCTTGCGCACGCGCCCTCAGCGCATGCGCACCAGCCTTTCCCCCGCCCTGAATTTTTTGCCAGAGCCAGAGGGGGAAAAGAAGGGAGCGGCCGGCCGGTCCTGCCTGACGTGCGCGCGCACCCCTGCTGCGTGCGCGCGCCTGGGTGAGCGAGCGAGCGTCCGAGCGAGCGTGCGGCCTACTCTGCTGCTCCTCCTGTCGTGAGGCAGAGAGAGAGAGAATCTGAGGGGAGAAGGGAAGGGAAAGAGTGAGCATGAGGCCGAGCGCCGCCCAGCCGTGAAGGAAGGAAGGCAGGAAGGAAAGGAGGGGACCACCCAGAGCTCCACACACCCTCCGCCGCCTCGCCGCTTGGCCTCCTCTCCACGCCGGCCGCCATTTTGTGCCTCCTCTGCCTCGGCCGCCCTCTTCCTCTCGGCCTCCCCTCGCGCCCTCTCCCGACGGGGCCCGCCTGAGGCAGCGGAGGGAGGGAGGCAGGGGCCTGGCGTGGCCCGGAGCGGGGCGTCGCCGGCGGGCCCCATGGCGAAGAAAACCTACGACCTGCTCTTCAAGCTGCTCCTCATCGGCGACTCCGGCGTGGGCAAGACCTGCGTCCTCTTCCGCTTCTCCGACGATGCCTTCAACACCACCTTCATCTCCACCATCGGTGAGGCCCGGCTGCCGGGAAAGGCAGGGCAAGGGATGGCCCCCTCCGCCGCCCAGCACGCCTCGCGCCCTCCCAGCCTCCCTCCCTCCCTCCTAGCCTGCCTTCTCGCCTTCCTTCCTTATTTATTTGTATTTATATTTATTATTTACCGCATTTCTATCCCCCTTCCCCCGCTCTTCTCACCCCCCCCCCCGCTCACAATGCCGCGACAATTACCAATTACAACACCAAAATAAAACCATACAATACAATTAGATCCACAAAAATAATAAACATTAGTTATACAGCCACAAAGTGTATGAATCGTACAATCGTAAAGAGCTCCTTTGGGGAGATCCTGGAGGGGTTTAAATAAAGTATTATTATTGTTATTGATTCATTAATTTATTATTATTAATTTAGGGCCTGTAAAAAGCCCTAAACAATTACCAATTATAACACCAAAATAAAACCATACAATACAATTAGATCAACAACAAAAAAAGCATTAGTTATACAGTCACAAAGTGTATAAACCGTACAATCGTAAAGAGCTCCTTTGGGGAGAGCCTGGCGGGGTTTAAATAAAGTATTATTATTAATTCATTAATTTATTACTTCTTATTAATTTAGGGCCTGTAAAAAGCCCTAAACAATTACCAATTATAACACCAAAATAAAACCATACAATACAATTAGATCCACACAAAAAATAAGCATTAGTTATACAGTCACAAAGTGTATAAATCGTACAATCGTAAAGAGCTCCTTTGGGGAGAGCCTGGCGGGGTTTAAATAAAGTATTATTATTAATTCATTAATTTATTACTTCTTATTAATTTAGGGCCTGTAAAAAGTCCTAAACAATTACCAATTATAACACCAAAATAAAACCATACAATACAATTAGATCCACACAAAAAATAAGCATTAGTTATACAGTCACAAAGTGTATAAACCGTACAATCGTAAAGAGCTCCTTTGGGGAGATCCTGGAGGGGTTTAAATAAAGTATTATTATTAATTCATTAATTTATTACTTCTTATTAATTTAGGGCCTGTAAAAAGTCCTAAACAATTACCAATTATAACACCAAAATAAAACCATACAATACAATTAGATCCACACAAAAAATAATCATTAGTTATACAGTCACAAAGTGTATAAATCGTACAATCGTAAAGAGCTCCTTTGGGGCCACACAAAAATGATTATTAGTTATACAGTCACAAAGTGTATAAATCGTACAATCGTAAAGAGCTCCTTTGGGGAGACCCTGGAGGGGTTTAAATAAAGTATTATTATTAATTCATTAATTTATTACTTCTTATTAATTTAGGGCCTCAAAAAAGTCCTAAACAATTACCAATTATAACACCAAAATAAAACCATACAATACAATTAGATCCACACAAAAAATAATCATTAGTTATACAGTCACAAAGTGTATAAATCGTACAATCGTAAAGAGCTCCTTTGGGGAGATCCTGGAGGGGTTTAAATAAAGTATTATTATTATTAATTCATTAATTTATTACTTCTTATTAATTTAGGGCCTTTAAAGCCCTAAACCAGTGTTTCTCAACCTGGGGGTCGGGACCCCTATGGGGGTCGCGAGGGGGTGTCAGAGGGGTCGCCAAAGACCATCAGAAAATACATTATTTTCTATTGGCCATGGGGGTTCTGTATGGGAAGTTTGCTTCGATTCCATTGTTGGTGGAGTAAGTTCAGAAAGCTCTTTTGTTGTATGTGAACTATTAATCCCAGCAACTACAATTCCCAAATATCAAGATCTATTTTTCCAAACTCAACCTGTGTTCACATTTGGATATATTGAGTTTTTGCGCCAAGTTTGATCCAGATCTATCATTATTTGAGTCCTCTGGATGTAGGTGAACTACAACACCCAAACTCAAGGTCAATGTCCACCAAAACCTATCCAGTATTTTCTGTTGGTCATGGGAATTCTGTGTGCCAAGTTTGGTTCAACTCCATCGTTGGTAGAGTTCAGAATGCTCTTTGATTGTAGGTGAACTATACATCCCAGAAACTACACCTCCCAAATGACAAAATCACCCCCCGCAACCCCACCAGTATTCAAATTTGGGTGTATCGGGTATTTGTGCAAAATGTGGTCCGATGAATGAAAATACATTTTACATGATGATTCATAACAGTAGTAAAATGACAGTTATGAAGTAGCAACGAAAATAATTTTATGGTTGGGGGTCGCCACAACATGAGGAACTGTATTAAGGGGTCGTGGCATTGGGAAGGTTGAGAAACACTGCCCTAAACGGTTCTGGTCCAGTTTACCTGTCCAAACGCATCTCCCCCTGTTTATTAATTAATTGATTGATTTTATTTTAAATTTTTGTACCCCGACCACCTCACCTCCAAGGAGGGACTCAGACCGGCTTACAGCAAAATGCAATGCCATACAAATTTAAAACATCTTGAAGCAGCCTATTAAAATACATAAAAAGCAGAAATACATAAAGACCGCATTGCCATTAAAACTCGGCCTATAAAAGTGGTCACCCATTTTAGATTGAATTCAATCTCAGCTTATTCAGAGAAGGCCTCGTTCCACATTCAAGTCTTCACCCGCCTCCTGAAGGGCAACAGGGAGGGGGCAGATCTAACATCGCTTGGGAGTTCCACAGCCGAGGGGCCACCACAGAGAAGGCCCTGTCTCTCGTCCCCACCAGACGCGCTTGCGAAGATGGCGGGATCGAGAGCAAGGGCCTCTCCAGAGGATCTTAACGTCCTTGGTGGTTCGTACAGGAGAATCCGTTCGGAAAAGTAAACTGGGCCGTATAGGGTTTTGTAGGTTAAAACCAGCACTTTGAATTGTGCTCAGAAACTAATTGGCAGCCAGTTGAGCTGGCACAACAAAAGGGTTGTATGCTCCCTGTACCCCGCTCCTGTTAGTAACATGCCTGCCGAGCGTTGGACTAATTGCAGCTTCCGAGCAGTCTTCAGAGGCAACCCCACATAGTCAGACTTCCCAAGGTACGGGCGCAGCTGGTACACAAGCTTTAACTGTGCAAAAGCTCTCCCTGCCACCGCCGAGACCTGGGGCTCCAGGCTAAGCGATGAGTCTAGGATCACTCCCAGACTGCGAACCTGCGCCTTCAGCAGGAGTGCAACCCCGTCAAGTGACCCTATGCCCTGTTCGGCCTTGCGACTGACCAGGAGTACCTCTGTCTTGTCTGGATTAAGTTTCAATTTATTCGCCCTCATCCAGTCCGTTACAGCGGGCAAATCATACAGCGGGATGATTTAAGATCATCCGGAGAGGCCCTGCTTTCAGTCCCGTCTGCTTTGCAGCCATGACTGGCAGGGACGGGAGACAGGGCCTTCTCAGTGGTGGCTCCTCAGCTTTGGAACACTCTTCCTAGTGACATCAGATCAACCCCTTCCCTCCTAACATTTCGCAAGAAAGTCGAGACTTGGCTGTTTGAGCAGGCATTCGCAGATGAACTTTAATTAATCGAGACCAATGGAATATTATGACAATGCAACAGAAACCGATTTTAAGAATGAGATGCTGAGATTTGTATTTTATAGTTTTAACTGTTAATTTGTATAGTTTAATATGGCTGTTTTTATCATATTATGAATTATTTTGTCTGTGGGCACTTGCTGCCGTTTGTTCACCGCCTCAATTCGCCTTCGGGCTGAGAGGGGCGGTATAGAAGCATAGTAAGTAAATAAATTATTAATAATAATGGACATAACGGCATCTGAACATTGAATCGGAACATAACAATCGTATGGTCTGATTCAATGTTCAGATGCCATTATGTATAATAATAATAATAATAATAATAATAATTTATTTATACCTCACCACCATCTCTCCAAAGGGACTCAGGGCAATTTACATGAGGCCAAGCCCACAACACATAATAAAATAACATCACATCAGTAAAATAACAAAACACCAAACAATAAGGCAATACAATTAATATAACTCACAAATAAGCAAAACACACTGAAGTTAAAAACCTTATGGCCGGGCCAATTTAAGAATAAACACTGGGTGCGAATAGAGATATCTGATAAATAAAAATAATAATAATAAACTTTATTTATATCCCGCCACCATAATCTCCCCAATGGGGACTCGGGGCGGCTAACATGAGGCCAAGCCCTTCCAAAATACAATACAACACAGTGAAATACAAAATACATCAGAAATAATAATGAAAATACAATAACAAATGGAATAATACAGAAAAATTCACGCAAAAAAACCCGAATAGGATGGGAAGGCCAAGAGGACAAAATAAAATGATGAAACCCTGGGTGAGATAGTGGTAGGAGATAGCAAATGAGGGGAGCCCAAAAAGATGAAATAGTGGGGGCAGGCTTTCAGTTTAGAATGGGGGGGGGGGGAGTGTGTCATATCCTTTCTTCTGGCCTTCCTTATTTATTTATTTTTATTTATTTATTTACAACATTTCTACCCCGCTCTTCTCACCCCCAGCAGGGGGACTCATTGCAGCTAACAATGGCAACAATTCAAATGCTTCAATAAATTACAGTTATAATAGCAAAATAAAATCATACAATACAGTAGATTAAAAACAAACATTAGTTATACAATCTTAAAGCCATTTCCATTATAACAATCACATGGTCCAATTCAATGTTCAGATGTCGTTATGTCCGCTAGCCGAAAGCCTGGTTCCACAATCACATCTTCAGTTTTTTTTCCCTTAAAGTAAGGAGGGAGGACGCCAATCTAATTTTGCTGTGGAGCAAGTTCCACAGGCGGGGGGTCACCACCGAGAAGGCCCTGTCCCTCGTCCCCACCAAGCTGTGTTTGCGAAGCTGGTGGGACCAAGAGCAAGGCCTCCCCGGTGGATCTTAGACTACGGGGCAGAACGTAGAGGGAAATACGTTCAGACAAGTAAGCTGGGACCGAGTCGTTTGGGTTTTATAGGCCAAGACCAGCACTTTGAATTGTGCTCGGAAATGGACCGGCAGCCAATGGAGTTGACATAATAGGGGTGGTATGCTCCCTGTACGATGCTCCTTCTTTCCTTCTATCCTTCTTGCCTGTCTTCTTCCTTCCTTTTTTCCTTCCTTCTTTTTTCTTTCTTTCCTTCTTTACTCCTTTCCTGCCTTCTTTCCGTCCTTGGTTCTATCCCTTTTGCCTGCCTCCTTCCTTCCTTTTTTCCTACCTTCCTGCCATCTATCCTTCTTTCCTCCCTCCCTTCCATCTATCATTGCCTGTTTTCTTTCCTTCTTTCCATCTTTCCTTTCTTCTTACCTCCCATCCATCCTCCCCCCCAAATCATCATTTCCACTGGGAAAAATGGTCTCTCTTTTTTTAGAAAATCAAATTTTATTGAGAAGTAAAGGGGTAATATTTATATAAGAAAAAACCAAAAGGCAATATTAAAAAACCATTGCCATAATATGCAAGACACACAAACAGGAGACATATGTATACTAAACATAAATTGTCCTATTCCCGTTAGAGAATACTTTATAACCACTCTTCTACTTTTATTCTCATTCCTGTATTTCATTAACTATACTCCGCAAACACACAAATATAGAGACTGTTCTGTGAACCCAGCACTCCTTCTCTATTGATTTTTATCCAACTCCTTTTAGATCAAGCATGGTCAAACTTTGGTTGTCCCTCCAGGTGTTTTGGACTTCAATTCCCTTAGGAGGGACAGCTGATGTTTGACCATGTCTGCTTTAGATCATACAAAAATGCACAACAACACAATTACATAACCCGTTCTGTGACCCTCACTCTCATGGTCTGCTGGTTTTTACACCTTGTTATCCTATTCCCTTTAGATAATACGATATTAACGGCACTCCATGCAGTCATTCCAGTGGCCACGTGACCTTGGAGGTGTCTACGGACAATGCCAGCTCTTCGGTTTAGAAATGGCGATGAGCACCAAAGTCATACACGACTGGACTTACTGTCAGGGGCAAACCTTTACCTATATGAGGACACTTTTACTTTCTAAAAACAAAAAAACCCACACATTTAACAATAGGCATTACGACAACTCTGCATCCATCTATGACATATTACACACTAGTCGAACACGTGTCTCCATTGACATGCACACACAAGCTATACTAACCTGTGAGCAGACAACTACAGAGAGAATTCTGCAAACCTCATACTCACAGGCTGTTGATCTTTATCCCTCATTATTCAGTTCATTTTAGGTACTCCTAAATAACATCCGTCTAGTTTATCCATCATTTTATTCATCTAGGATACTTCGCAGATCTTTTTGTGTTGGGATAACTGGCTCCTTCCATCCCTGTGTGTAAACAGTTCTTGCTGCAGTTATCATCTTCCATGTTTTCCTTCTGGTTGATTTTACAGGATTCCCAACACATAAAACTCCGGACTTGTCATAATTTTTAACCATAACAATTCCTTCCAGTGTCATATATTTGAATCCAATATTTCTGGGCTTTTTTTCAAAACCACTGACGTCGTAAAATATCCCAACTTTTTTCTCCTATTCCAATATTTGATTGAACTGCCTTTGGACATCTAAGGACATCTAAGGAAGTCTGGCATCAGGAAAAGGACATATTTTGTAGGGTAACCCCCCACCTCCCAGTGGGGACGCAAGGCAACTAACAATCCCTCTCCTTCCCCTGGCATTGTTTCTCTGGGTCAGTCTGTCTCTTCCTCTTCCTCCTCCTTCCAACCCCACCCCATTTCATTGATGCCATTCCACATCACTTTAGTTTCCAACCGTAAATGACCTTGTCTTCCATAGAAAATGTTTCTCTTTTTCCCTTGGTCTCCTGGTGATTCAGGGCTGCAGGGATTTGTACGGGTGCAATTACAGTGCCAGGCGAATGTGCTTTGCGAAAAGTGGCAAGATGGGGCTTAGCATGCCATATAGATGCACCCACACACTGCTGTTGGAGCTTTTGTTTCCCTGTTTTTTGTGGCTCCTCTGTGGCCCCTGCCTCTACCTCCCACGTCCAATCTGCAATTGCCCGGTATATCTTCCCTTTTGAATGCTTGGTGGCAATGAAGGAGGAAGTTATTCTCATGTGCTTCCCAACATTTCATTCATTCCCATCCGGGGAACAAGTTCACAGGCATGGGCAAACTTTGGCCTTCCAGGTGTTTGGAACTTCAGCTCCCACAGCAATGTTTGCCCATGCCTGCTTTGGGCTGACTTCTCCCTGCCAAGACAGCCCACACCTCTGATGCCAGCAGCAGCTGTCTTTCACCTGAGCAGGGCCAGCCCCAGGTAGTACTTGGAAAGGAAGCTGCGGGTACATAAAAGGTGCTCTGGGCTCTGTTGCAGGGGAGGAACTGGCCGAACCACCTCTGGTATTCCTTTCCTAAGAAAGCCCCAGAACATGTATGGACTCACCAAAAGTCAATAGGCAATTTGAAGACACACATGTATATGCACACCCCCTTCCTATTCTGTTTTTGCTGGATTTTTTATTGTCTTCAGAGTATAGTTAGCCACTTTGATTCAGATGGAGGAAGGATAGACTGTGGCATACAATCAGTTGATACTGAGTTGCTGGTTTCTTATCTTTCCATGAGTTTGTTAAATTTGGTCCTGAATGAGGTTGTGTTGACTTTGGGGGTAGAGTAGTATAAATGTGAGGAAAAGGGGTACAGTGTGCTTCATTTGGGGAGGGTTAAGCTCACGTAGGTAACTGGATTCCTCCACTTGGAGGTTTTGCAGGCTAGATAGGGTGAATGGGTGTGGTGCACTTAGGAAAGATTATTGGAAGACAATTGCAGCCTGGGTTTTGCTTTCTTTGTAACTGCACTGAGCTAGATACAGTAGGTGTGGCTTGGTCTAACATTTGGCTGGCTTCCTTCACTGGGGCTGTTTCCAGGCTATGCATACTCTCAACTACACAAAACTAGAAAGTCCTTGAGTGGAAAGGGCGAGTGCTGTGAACTGCTCAATCCAGGCAGATGTCTTCCCCTGTAAGGCATAACATTGTGCCTTTCATGTAAACTGAAAGCCAGTTCTTACCCTTCCCTGGAGTAGACCCATTGAGGCAGTGAGGATTATAAAGCTTTTGATATACATTTCACCATTTGATTCAGCAAGTCTGCTGTAGTTGGCTTTGTTTTGAATTGTTTCTTCAGAGGGAAACGAAATTAAATGCTCAACCCATAGGTCAGCACTTGGATAGATCTCAATGTTTCAGGAGTTTATTCTGTTTTGGAAGACCTGGACAAGGCAATTAATAACAAGATTTCTTGGAGGCCTCTCATCTGTAGGGGCTCTGCAAGGCAAAACTCACATAACACCATTTGGGACTAGCTGTTGAATTTTAGTCTGAGATCATCAATTTGCGACACGTGGTTATGCAGGCACCTCTGGTTTTAAGGGAACACGAATGCAAAGTATTTATCATGGACGAGGCATCATTGATACCTCTGTTTCTGTTTATAACTAGTTCTGAGTCTTTGTAAAGAAATCAAACTGAGCCAGTCTGCTCAAGTTTTCTGCTTTCCTTATGATTGAAGCAATGCTCCTCCAAGATCTCAAGTTGCATGCTTAGATTTGATATTATTTCCTGGCAAGCACAGCGGTTTTCTGCATGCTGGGACTCTTGGATTCATTTGCTGGTTGTAGAGTTAGGCAGCAGAGATTGCGGTGCTTTGGTCCA
Organism: Anolis apletophallus; assembly: GCA_030556195.1. Taxonomy (NCBI): domain Eukaryota; kingdom Metazoa; phylum Chordata; class Lepidosauria; order Squamata; family Anolidae; genus Anolis; species Anolis apletophallus. Next base: position 3,645,458 of record JARBWK010000003.1, on the reverse strand, counting down.
GACTGGGCACCTGACTGCCACTGAGATTAAATTAAGCTCTGGTCGGTAGTTCTTTGTGCTAAAAGCAGTTGCCGGGGAATGATGTCAAACACAACTCAAGTGTTCTCCTGACCCAAATTGTAGGAAGAAGAGGCATTTCCTGCTTCTTTTGTATCATAACAATATACAAAGGTAAGGATTTGCAGAGGAGCGCATGGAAGAAGGAACTGCTTGAAGCATTTGTAACCTCCAGGTCATTTTGGAGATGGATTCCCCCCATCACACTCAGTGGAAGGAAGTTGTTCTGCTTGTGTCCAGTTACTCTGTAAATTGTTTCTTTTATTTTTTATATCAGTGGGCCAACTGATCCAAGTTTTGAAGGGCAGCCTTTTTAGAGCTGATTGACATTTCAGGAGTTGCATCTCAGTTTAGGGAGCATTCGCCAGGCAAACACCTGATTCACGCCACTTGGATCTGGGAGGCTTGTGGCAAGAACTGCTACAGCTAACACTTTAAAAACTACTCATTTTCTGTGAAAACAGGACTTCCCTGAAAGGTGTGCACTTGGAGGTATTACTCATGAACAGTTCCAGAGTAGCTTTCCCTTGTTTACCTGGAAGTAGATAAAGTCAGGACGCTTTCTTGCTCTTGCGCTTCAGGTTTTTCTCATCATGGTAGTCTTTAAACAAGTCTTAACATATCTGCATATTCCCAAATTGGGCAGGATATCAGGAGGGCCCGCCTCGTTTAGCAATAGCTGAGTTCGCCTGTTTTCTGGCCTGTTGATCTGGTGCAGTCACCTGGCACATTTGTCTTTGGAGGGTTATTGGATCTTCAAAATTAAGAGCATTGTGCTTTTGGTACTGTCCTGGCGCAGCTTTAGCTGTGACTGATTTAGGGCACTTTGCTTGTATTTTTAGTTGTGGTCCAACTTCTGCTTGGGAAGTAAATGACGGGGAGTAGGGCAGATGACTCCAGCACCCTGGCTGGGGTTGCTATAAATAACGCTTGGGCTGAAATCCCCAAGTCATCACAAGTTCCCTGAATAGAGCAGTGGGTTTGTCTTCAAAGGCGAGAAGTGACATTTAAAGTCGTTTGGGAAAGCTCCGCATTTCCATGCATGTCTTTTAAGGGCCGTTTTGCAGAATCCAGGTTTGCCAATGTTAGGGATGGGCTTCTCCAAATCTTCCCCACCCTTTCCCTTGGTATGAACCTGGGTCGATCTGCAACTGCCCAGAAACACAGGTGGCACAGAGTGGTTAGGTTTTCTGGAGCATGCTAGTGCTTTGGCAGTATTTAGATAAAGCCCTGATTTCTGAGATACTTAACGTGGCACAAACACTTTTTGTTGACTTTATTGCATGCTAGATTTATCACTTGATGAACTTGCCATTCAAAATTATCTTGGTGAATATATGATTTGAACTTTGGAGGTCCACTTGGAACTCTTTCTTCCAGGTACTCCCCTGGCTCTGCCAGTGTGCATGAGGCTCAGAGCTGTGTCTTTGGTTCCATATCTAGATAACATCAGAATGGACACTGAGCCTATTAAGTGCTTTGCGACAGTTTTGAGAGGGACAGCTTGTCTGGGCCTGTAAGGGAAGCTGGGCTGAGAGGCGACATGATGAAACAGGATAGCAGTACAGCTATGAACAACGAGCCCAGCATTTGCCCTGATTTCCAGGATGCCTGGCTGCAAAGGGCTGTTCTGTAGTGCTCCAAACTACCTGCCTCTTCGACTAGGCTTTGGATATCGGTGAGAGCCATGCGTTCTGCTTTAGACGATAGCTTATGCTCCTTTAAGACACAGTGGTTAGGTCCTTAATTTGCATTTGGGGAGTTGGACTGAGTAACAAGGCAGTGTCATCTCAGAGCTGCCAAATCTAGACATCTTTCCAACTTGGTGATGAGGTTCAGATTCTCACCTTAGCCGGGCATGGGCAAACTTCAGCCCTCCAGGTGTTTTGGACTTCCACAATCCCTAACAGCCTATGTTGTGGTTTAGATCAGCTCTGGGAAGTCGGAGGAGGACTTTTTGATTCCACTTCCAATCTCAATTTGTGGCAACTGCCCTTGGTTTTGTGAGAGCGTCAATGGCACTGAGAAGAAAGTGCAGATTTCTCTTTTAACTGAGTTGCAGCTCTTACTTCAGTGGGAAAACACTGGGATGGTGGTGGTTTTCCTGCCACTTCAGTGCCAAAACCATGCTGTGATTCCCAACCTTCTACCTTCAGATGTGTTGGATTTCAACTCCTGTGACCATTGTTTTGGCGGGGGCTTCTGGGAGCCGAAGCCCAAAACATCTACAGGGCTGAATGTTGCAAACCACCAATCCAGAAGGATGTAGGGAAAATGGTGCTTGAGAGCAGCAAGCCGTGAGTTGTCTGCCTCTGATTTAGCTTGATCTCTGGAACAAACTGCAATGCTGTGAGTTTGGCTTCAGTGCAGAACTGTTCTAAAATGGCAGCATTTGGATCCTAGTTGCTTACAAGACGGCCTTCTCCCATAATAATCTCCTCCATACACTCAGGTCCTCAGGGAGGCATCTGCTGCAGTCAGCCAAAATGAAAGATGACTGTTAGCAAGAGGACATTTTCTTTGGCTGCCCCCAGATTGTGAAACAATTTGCCAGAAAAAGATTCACCAGCCTGAGATACTGTGTGTATGTGAATCAACAGAAAGGCCAGACGCTTTTAGCAGACCCATCCAGATTATTTTTAAATGCTGGTTTTAACATATGTATTCATGGATTTTAAATGCATTGGTTTTGTGCCTTTTGTGTTGTGTTGTGTGCTGTGTTATTTGTAGTTCCCTGCCTCAATCCACAGGGAGAGGCAGGTAAGGAATACCTATAGTCATATTCATAATGATAATTCACTTTTGTCTTCCTTTGTGCAAAGGAGCAGCAGCAGAGGGGAGGGGTCCATGTACCAACCTGGGAGTGGCTATAGCTCAGTCTCAAATCACCTGATTCCATTAGCCAGCCTGCTTGCCGGCAACAATGTGGCCCTTGAACTCCGTCATTAGCACAATAGCCAAACCCCTAATTGCAGAAATAGAAATCCATATCATTTCGATGAACGTACTATCACCAGAGTGACCTTTGTCTAATCCGTTGTTCAGGTGACGGTCTAAACCGGACCATTTTTACCTCTATTTTCAATGCTGACTGTCCCAGTGTTTGTGTGCTATATTCTGTGCTCTTGGCTGTCCCTTTTACACCAAAGCATTCACATTCTTCTGTTGTGCTTTTCTACACTCACTGCTTTTTCCCTGCTGGTCAGTGGATGGGAAGGAACATTGCAGGGCTTTCCTTTTGATCTGACTCCCCAGGAGGGGGAAGTGGCCTTGGACCCCAAAGCTGCTCAGCCTCCTTGCAAATGGCAGAACCTTTGTTCAAGCCTTGCCCTTGTCTCTAATCTTGCTCTGCATTGCAAATCTTCTTGACATTGTTTTTCTCTGGTCTCCTGAAATAGCCATTCAGTGCCTTCACAGGCGGGCGTAGGGACCATAATAGGCAGAGGGTTCTGCTCCCCACATCCTTTTGCAGGGAGAGTGAAACTTCCCAAAGTTAGCTAGTGCTGTGGCTTTAGGAAGGAATCATCCTTTTCTCTCTCAGAAAATGGAGAGGTATAGCCTTCTGACAAATGAGTGTCTTTGTGTTCCCTTAGTCCCCAAATGAAACCATTTGACAGTTATATCAAAATGTCTACAAACTTTGCAAGGAGAGTTTTGTGAAATGTAAAAAGAACTCCTTTGTGACATTTAAATTGGTCAGAATAAAAGTCTTGCCCAACTGTGGAAATACTTTATTTCTTTCCCAGACTGGCTGTCTGCCTTGCTATCTAGCCAAGGGTGCAATTTCTTCAAGGATCTCATTGAATGAAAGAAACTTGTACTTCAGAGCTTGCATTTAGTGCTCTTCGATAAGGCCTGGTCAGGCCTTCTCCTTACTTGAATGGGCTTTTTTTGTCGTGTCAGGAGCGACTTGAGAAATTGCAACTTGCTTCTGGTGTGAGAGAGTTGCCCAGGGGACGCCCAGATGTTTTGATGTTTTATCATCCCTGTGGGAGGTTTCTCTCATGTCCCCGCATGAGGAGCTGGAGCTGATAGAGGGAGCTCATCCGTGCTCTCCCCGGATTCGAACCTGCGACCTGTCGGTCTTCAGTACTGCCGGCACAGGGGTTTTAATCCACTGCACCACCGCGGGTTGCCATCCGTGTATGGAATGAGTCATAAGTAAGGGTAGTTTTGGTTTCCTTTAATGGAAAGTGAGTTTTTGGAGAATCATAGGGAGCCTCCACTACACTCCGGGACAGAGAGTTCCACTGCTGAACAGCTCTCACAGTCAGGAAGTTCTTCCTCATGTTCAAGTGGAATCTCCTTTCTTTTATGTAGTTTGAAACCATTGCTCCTTTGCATCCTATTCTACAGGGCAGCAGAAAACAAGTCTGCTCTCCCCTCGCTATGACTTCCCCTCCCATATTTATACATGGCCCTCATCATGTCTCCACCTTCTCTTCTGCAGGCTAAACATGCCCAGCTCTTTAAGCCACTTCTCATAGGGCTTGTTCTCCAGACCCTTGATCATTTTAGTTGCCCTCCTCTAGATGTGGTTTGTTAGGTTTTCAGGGCTTCTTGAGTTGGTGCCCTGACAAAAGTCGACAGGTACCTGGAATGGTGTTGACCTGTTCAGCTTTGAGTATCTTTTTTAGAGGGGAAAAAGCAGGGTATAACTAAAAATAAATAAATACATTCCTGATGAGACCCTGTGGATGCTGTCCAGCCACTATTGGCTCATCCACAGCCTATGAGGGTCCTGCTTGCCTATGATAATTGCCACTCCTAATGCCCCCCCCCCCCCCAAGGTGCAGGCCATTGCTTCCTCCACCTATGAATGCACAGTGTCTTCTTTGGTAACGAGCTGATCATTTATGTGAACTACACGACTTGTCCCTGTGGGGAATGGCTTCTCTTCTTGCATTGTCTCAACACCTTGTATCTTGCCCCACCCTGACTATCCCAATAGACTAAACAACACTAGCTTCTTCCTTCATATGTAGCATTTTAATATTGGCCTTGCAGTCAGAGGACTGGAAAGGTACCAGGTAAAAGTACTAAGCATAGAAAAGGATAAGTCTGGTTGAAATAATTATGATGATAGCTCCTTTTCTCCGTTACTCTTTCTTGAGAACTGCATTACCTGTATACATCAGGGACTGGCCAGCTTTGTGGCTGGGGCAAATATATGGGAGGGTACCAGGCTGCCACAGTAGGCCCATAGAGTTCAGCAAGTTAGAAGGAAAGAAGAGTGCAGAGGAAAGGAAGCAGTAGCAAGTCAGGAGGGGGAAGGCACTATGCATAGCTTGATCCCCAAATGTGGTGGTGTAGATTGTGGAAGTAATAAGACATATGCTGGTGCATTTCAGTGGCCATATTTCTATTCAGCAAATAATAAGAATGGGTGAAAAACTGTTAAGGACTGTAAACAGTGGGAATCCTCTCAGGGTGTGTGTTGGGTTTGAGGCATCTCATTGGTTTGCAGTTAATTTGATGATGGCAAGACAGCTAAATAAAAAAGGGATAATAATAGTAAGTTCCAAAATGGTTCAGTGTTTTATGTCATGACTGCTTTTATTTTATTACTAGCTTCGGGACCCGGCGGTGCCCGGGTGATTTGAGAAGTGCAGCAGGATGTAGAGTGGGTCATGGGGGCTCTGTGTGCCAAGTTTGGTCTTGATGCATCATTATTGGGAGTTGCAGTGGTATCATGAAATTACTGAAGGTAGTGCAAGTCCCATAATCTCTGGTCCACCCTCCCCCAAAGTGTAGTAGGATGTAGATTGGGTTATGGGGGCTCTGTGTGCTAAGTTTGGTTTGTATTGGTGAATGGATGAGGGTTGCATTGTTTTTAGGAAGAGAGTGAAGGTACTTCAAGTCCCATCATCCGTGGTCCGTCTCACACAAAACTGCACCAGGATGTAGAGTGGGTCATGAGGGTTCTGTGTGCCAGGTTTGGTGTTGATCAGTCATTGGATTAGGTTTGTAACAGGCTTGGAAAGTGAGGGAAGGTACTGCAAGTCCCATCATCCATGTTCTGCCCCCTCCAAAGTTCAGTAGGATGTAGAGTGGGTCACTGGGGCTCTGTGTGCCAAGTGTGGTCTTTATAAGTGTTTGTTGGGGGCCGCAGTGGTCTGTGGGAACAGAGGGGTGTGAAAATACTACAAATCCCATCATCCATTGTCAGTCCTCCCCTGAACCTCACCAGGACGTGAAGGCAGTCATAGGGGTTATGTGTGCCAAGTGTGGTCTCGAACAGTAATTGGATGAGGGTCGTAGCAGACTTGGGAAGTGAGTAGAGGTACTTCAAGTCCCATCATCCATGGTCCAGGCTCCTTCAAACTGCAGCAGGATGTAGAGTGGGTCATGTGGGCTCTGTGTGCCAAGTGTGGTCTTTATCGGTCTTTGTTGGGGGGTCGCTGTGGCCTGTGAAAGTGTCTGCCAATCAGAATGCTGCCACATTTCCGCCCTCCGCACACATACATACATACAAACATTCCATTTTATTAATATATATATATATATATATATATATATATTAATAAAATGGAATGTTTGTATGTATGTATGTGTGCGGAGGGCGGAAATGTGGCAGCATTCTGATTATCAATATAAAATTATCTGTCTGTATATATATATATATATATATATATATATATATATATATATACAGACATAATTTTATATTGATGATTGTAGTGTTTTTATAGCTTATGTTCTATGTAATTGATTATATTTTTATGACTGTTTTTACTTTGTTGTTGTGTTGTTGGGCTCGGCCTCATGTAAGCCGCCCCGAGTTCCTACCGGGAAGATGGTGGCGGGCTACAAATAAAGTTTATTATTATTATTCAGTGCCATTCGGCGTAGCATGTGCCTTCTCAGCTCTTCCTTCCAGCCTTGCATCTCAGTGCTATGAGAAAGGCTAGTTTTAACGCTTCCCAATGAGCTTCATGCCTTTGTGAATGTAACCTGGGTCTTACTGGTCCTGGTCTAGTTCTTGACCTGCAGCCCATCAGCCTTTGCCACGGGCTGCTTGTGTTCAGGCTTGGAGGTGTCTATTACGCCAGTGGGCAGCCCCTGGGCAGAGACACTGGAGTGCTTTTGTTCTTCTTCAAGGCCCAGTGGGTGAGTTGCTCCCAATTTCAAGGTATGCTCTCTCTGCCTCACTGACTTCTGTGCCAGTGGTGTCAGAAGGCCATGCCTGTGAACTGAGCCATTCAGATCCTTCCAGGGGAAGTCCCACGCATTTCTCATCATTTCCGATCTGGAGTCTGCCCTAGCTGGAAGACTCTGTGGTTCTAGCTATTGGCCACCAGAGTCTCCCATCTCCTCTTCTTCGTTCTTAACTGCTTTCAAGCCTGCCTTGACTCGCATAGATCCACTGAATGAGAAGCCTCCCAAAACCCCTCTATCCTTCACAGCCTTAGTGAGCTGAAGCCCAAAACCCTTGGGAGGCCATAGATTGTATAGGTTGCCTCAAAGAATTCATTTCATCTCAAGGACCAACATCACACATCAAATGTCAGCTTAGGGATACCCCTTTTCACTACAGGAAGATCTTTTGTGTCATTTGTGATTTTAGATATTTTTTTCATATTGTTCTTTTATTCATATGTATGTATCTTTTGTGTTATTGTTGATGTTTTGATTTTTATTGTAATTTGTTGTTTGGGCCTGGCCTCATGTAAGCCACCCCAAGTCCCCAATGGGGAGATGGTGGCGGTGTATAAATAAAGATTATTATTATTATTATTATGGTGTGAGTCACTCTTCTCCCTCACTCTGGTGATCCAGTCCATGTCAGTGAGATTTGGAGGGGTGTCCCCATTGAGAGGGAGCCCTGCCTGGTGTTGATATTAATTGACTCAAGGCTGGGTAGTCCAAATGGGTTTGTATACTATGGTTTTCACTTCTTACTGTTAATCTTTGTTATGCTTATGGTTGTTTTATTTCGATTTGATGTGGTTTATGTTAAATTTCATTGCTATGCTTTATTTTTGGTGTGTCTTATATTGATTAGGTTATTGTTGTATTTTTATATTTTATGCTGTCCTGTTTGCATTGCTGCTGTTTAGTAAGCTGCCCCGAGTCCCTCTAGGGCAGACCTGGGCATCTTACAGCCCGCGGGCCGGATGTGGCTCGCTGGCCGATTCTGACCGACCCGGGGAGAAGGGTGTTGGGGGCGGGCCATTTCTGCAAGAGGAAGGGCTGCCGCTGCCGCCATCCCATCACGGGCTGTGGGCCCTGCATCGGGAGACAGCCCGCCCCTCCGGAAAACGATCGGAGGAGCGGCGGCTTTGGAGTGCCTGACATCCCGGGAGGCATTGATTAACATAAGAGTTGTTGTTGTTGTTGTTGCAATTATTGGTGGCTAATGCTTACTATCAGCAGCAGGGAGGCATGTGGGGCCTGCAACAGAAAACGGTAGGGTGTCCTGCTCATAGTGGCTGCAATATTCCCTCCCCCCCCCCCCATCTGTATTAAACACTCTTGAGGACGTGAGACCCATTCGCGTGCTTTGAATCTCTATAAAGCAAGGAAAAGTGACATATACATAAAAGTAATAACTGTGTGTGATGCTTTTGTGTGGAACATCCTATACAATTTCCCAGGCTCCTCAACAAGCAGTCCTAGTTTCTCCTTGGAAATCCCCAAATGCTTTTAGTTTCTTTCTCACTTTTAAGACTGCTAGGAAGAGTGTGTCTAAGGATACAGAGCTTTCTGTTCTTTGCAGGGAAGAAAGCCATGGGGTTTAACCCTAGCGCAGCGCAGGAGAAAGAAGCCTGCGTGGTTCCTTTCATCTTCTGAGTGTTGGCTCTATGGCCTGGGAGCCCTACTGCTTAATGCAGTGACATTTTGAGCATGACGATGGAGCACGGTGGCGCACAGATGGCCCTCAAAGCACTCCTCCCCACTCCTCCCTGCTGCCAATTAAGCCACAAGGCGCTCCAGAAGTTTAATGGGAATCAAATTGAGTTCTCGCCGCACTGGAGTGGAAAAACAGGTTCCCCACCAGGCCACCCTGGGTTCCTCTTCTCTCCCTCCCAACTAATGTATATATTATTTATGTGTTTCATTGAAATATTCATATCCCAACCTATAGCCAGGGCAGCAGTTTACAATAAAATCAGTTTAAATTTAAAACAATCGCTTAATGACCGTGATTAGAATCATAGAATCATTGAGTTGGAAGAGACCTCATGGGCCATCCAGTCCAACCCCATTCTGCCAAGAAGCAGGAAAATTGCATTCAAAGAAGGAGCCTCCACCACAGTCTGGTGCAGAGAGTTCCACTGTTGAACAGCTCTCACAGTCATGAAGTTATTCCTAATTTTCAGGTGGAATCTCCTCCTTCCTTTCCTGTACTTTGAAGCCATGGCTCCATTGTGTCCTAGTCTCCAGGGCAGCAGAAAACAAGCTTGCTCCCTCCTCCCTAGGACTTCCTCTCACATATTTATACATGGCCACCATCATGCCTCCTCTCAGCCTTCTCTTCTTCAGGCTAAACATGCCCAGCTCTTTAATCCTCTCCTCTTAGGGTTGGTTCTCCAGACCTTTGATCATTTAGTTGCTCTTCTTTGGACACATTCCAGCAGGTCAACATCTCTCTTCAATGGTGGTGCCCAGAATAGGACACACTATTCTAGGTCTGATCTGACCAAGGCAGAATAGAGCATGGGTAGCATGACTTCCCTAGATCTAAAAAGATGTAATTTTTTGAAGTAAAGGTTAAAAACATTGAAAACAAAGGGCCATTTCAAACAGGCTAAAATATAAACAAAACAGTGCAACTGTAACAACCCCCTTTTGGCTATAAAAACCCACTGGGTGAGTCGCACCTTCTCAGCCTCAGAGGAGGGCCAAGGCAGACCTCTCGAGAAATCCTGCAATAAATCCTGGTTATAGATTTTCCTTAGAGTTTCCATAAGTCAGAAACGGCATGAAGCCACTCCACAACAAACAGCTATAGAACATGTTGCAGCCTTGGATGAAAATTGTTAGATTGGGCATGGGCAAACTTCAGCCCTCCAGGTGTTTTGGACTTCAACTCCCTAGGAACTGTAGGACTTAAGGTCCAAAATACCTGGAGGGCAGAAGTTTGCCCATGCCTGAGTTAGATGCAAAAACATTCCTGAAATAAAGCCGGGTTTTGTCTTGATACCAAATGAATGTAGTTGCAGTTGTGTGTTCCAGTTGAAAGGAAACCCCCAGAAATGCTGTACATGCTGCACATGTCCAGCAGGGTTTAATACTGTCTCCCATGTTGTTTTAACATCTACATGAAGCTGCTGGGGGGGGGGTCATCCGGAGTTCTGGGGTGCGATGTCATCTGTCACTCCTTCCCACCTGCTACTAAGGAGGCTGTTCAGGTCCTGAACCGGTGCTTGGCCACTGTGACGGTCTGGATGAGGACTAACAGATTGAAACTGAATCCAGACAAGACAGAGGTACTCCTGGTCAGTGCGTAAGATTACAGTCTGTTTTGGATGGGGTTACACTCCCCCTGAAAGCTTAGGTTCACAGCTTGGGTGTGATCCTGGACTCATCGCTGAGCCTGGAAACCCAGGTTTCGGCAGTGATCAGGAGAACATTTGCACAATTAAAACTTGTGCGCCAGCTGTGCCCGTACCTTGGGAAGTCTGACTTGACCACGGTAGTACACGCTCTGGTTACATCCCGTATAGACTACTGCAACACTCTCTATGTGGGGTTGCCTTTGAAAACTGTTCGGAAGCTCTAGATCAGACCCGGGCAATTGCCGGCCCTCCAGGTGTTTTGGACTTCAACTCCCAGAAATCCTAGCCACTTTACCAGCTGTTAGGATTTCTGGGATTTGAAGTCCAAAACACCCGGAGGGCCGGCAATTGCCCAGGTCTGCTCTAGATAGTCCAACAGGCAGCAGCCAGGTTGCTAACGGGAGCGGCGCTCAGGGAGCATACAACTCCGTTGCGCCAGCTCCACTGGCTGCCAGTCTGCTACTGAGCACAATTCAAAGTGCTGGCTTTAGCCTATAAAGCCCTAAACGGTTCTGGCCCTGCCTATCTGTCCGAACGTACCTCTGCTTACAAACCATCTAAAAATTAACACCTTCTGGGGAGGCCCTGCTCTCGGTCCTGCCATCCTCACAGATGTGGCTGGCGGGGACAAGAGACAGGGCCTTTTCAGCGGTGGCCCCTCGGCTGTGGAATGCTCTCTCCAGGGACATTAGATTGGCCCCCACCCTCTTAATGTTTTCCAAATGCAGTGTAGCCGATAAACTCTGATCTTAAGATGGCTGGACAACGTGACTGGACAATGACTGGTAATTAATTGTGGAGGATTTATGGTTTTATCATGTTTTATCGATTTTATTATGTAATTGTGTTTTTATCTATGTTTTAAATGTGTTACCTATTTTATATTATGGGCATCGAATTGTGCCGTTTTGTAAACCGCCATGAGTCACCCCCGGGCTGAGAATGGCGGTATAGCAATGTAGTAAATAAATAATAATAAATAAATGTCTGCTCCTGACCTCTTAATTGGGAGTGTTTAAGGGCGCAGTTGCGAGGGCATTTTCGCACTGTCTCCCAATGGTGGCCTTGGTACACCGTGAATCATGCTTCGGGAGTTTATTGAGTCACCACAGCTCCTCAGCCCTCTAGTTTCATCCTTTGAGGGAAAAGTAGTCCTGTGTTTTGGAAGCATCTTGAAGGTAGTGTGACTTCAGACTCAGTCAAATAAGGGATGGCAAGCATGCCTCGATTGGCGCTAGGTGCCTTGGTTGCATTAAGCATGAAGAGGCCCATCCCTTGTTTGAAGAAGGAAAAGAATCTCACAGGAAAGGATTAATATGGCGTCAGTTTGGGCCTGCGTTTGTTTACATGGACTTTGAGGACTTTCCAAGCTCTTTACATGTATAATTGCATATTAATCTCACTTAAATATACTTCTCTTAGAAATGGTTCCCTAGTCTTTACGCTAGGCTCCTGCACATTTAGAGAAGGGGAACAACAGTATTTAATCTCCTGATGGGGCTCTTCCTTCAACTCAAGGCTGTGCCTGCTGTTTGTGATATTACTACTGTGCTTTTTTCTCCATAATTGATACCCAAAGCGATTCACACTTAAAAAGCAATGCGATTAAAAATGCACAAAAGGTAACTATAAGAAGGAATTATACAAGTATTACATAAATTTTAAAAAAATCTATTTAAATAATTAAAGTACTTTTTAGAAGCCAATTCACCAGTGCAGAACCCTATTGACATTTCCAGGTTGCCTTGACCCTTCTCAGTCCAGCTTCAGGCTCAGATGTGGTCCCCAAAACCCTGGCTTGCTCTCTTTCAGGACTGACTTTCATACACAGATTTCTGCCCTGTAAATTCATCTCCTCACCTCCATGATATTCAGCAGCAGTATCTGTCCTATCATGGAGCAGTCTGTGAAGTGGAAGTTTATATATGAGGCTGGATTGAGGGGTGTGGGGGCATCTTCCATCTCTTCCAGCCCTGTTTACCTTGTTTACAGAGTGATTACTAGGTGTTGGCATGATAGAGGAAGCCGCTCCATCCCTTGGCATTCATTGATGCAAAGTGAGCTTTGGGTATTCCATTCAGTCCCCTGTCCTGTTCAATGTCTATATGAAAGTGCTGGGAACAGTCTCCTAGGGCAGGCATGGGCAAACAATTCGTAACAGTCAGAAGTTTGACCATATCTGGTTTAGGGTCTCCAATCCACTCCCATACTGGAGGAAATCTCTGAGAACTGCACACGTATAGCATGCTTGAAGGCCATTGCAATGGTCATGCCTCCATTCTTTAGAATCCTGGAGTTTGTAGTTTGGTGGAAGGACTTGAGGTCATTGGATAGTGATCTCCAACCCATTCCCATGCTAGAGGTGCAGCACCTAGCCAGACAAAGCAAAGGTCTGTGTTTATTTTATCAGAAGCGAACCGAAGGTATCGTTGTAATGTATTTAAAAACACAGAGTTTGAAAACTTGGCATTATACTAAATGTCCTTTGACCAGTAGCTGGCCACTTGGAGTGCCTATAGTGTTGCTATAAGAAGGTTCTCCATTGTGCCTGAGGCAGGGCTCAGGCTGCATTGTAACAGATTGTCTGTGGTTTGCTCTTCTCCACACTTGCATGTCATGGCCTCCACTTTGTGGCCCCATTTCTTAAGGTTGGCTCTGCATCTCGTGGTGCCAGAGTGCAGTCTGTTCAGCGCCTTCCAAGCTGCCCAGTCTTCTGTGTGCCCAGGAGGGAGTGTCTCATTCGGTATCAGCCATGGCTTGAGGTTCTGGGTTTTCGCCTGCCAATTTTGGACTCTCACTTGCTCAGATGTTCCAGTGAGTATATCTGTATATATTAGAAAATTATTTCTTGATTTAAGTAATTGGCGTGCTGGCTGATATTCAAACAAAGGATGGGCCAGAGATGTTACTGCCTTGGTCCTTTCATTGCTGGCTGCTACTTCCCGACAGATGTCTATTATATGGCTAAAGTACTTCATCTTTGCCTCTAATACTGGCTAAACAGTGTAATTTCTCCAGTGGTATGGGGTGTAGACATTCTGTGATAATGTGGTATGTCTCATTAAGAGCCACATCTACTGTTTTAACGTCGCGAGATGTATTCCACACTGGGCATGCGTACCTAGCAGCAGAATAGCAAAGCACAAGAGCAGATGCCTTCACTGTGTTGGTTGTGATCCCAGGCTGTTCTAGTCAGCTTTCCTATGACATTGTTTCTTTGTTGTTTATTCGTTCCGACTCTTCGTGACCTCATGGACCGGCCCACGCCAGAGCTCCCTGTCAGCCGTCACCTCCCCCAGCTCCTTCAGGGTCTAGCCAGTCACTTCAAGGATACCATCCATCCACATTGCCCTTGGTCAGCCCCTCTTCCTTTTTCCTTCCATTTCCCCCAGCATCATTGTCTTCTCTAAGCTTTCCTTTCTTGTCATTATATGGCTAAAGTACTTCATCTTTGCCTCTAATATCCTTACCTCCAATGAGCAGCCGGGCTTTATTTCCTGGAGGGATGGACTGGTTGGATCTTCTCGCGGTCCAAGGCACTCTCAGAACTTTCCTCCAACACCACAGTTCAAAAGCATCTATCTTCCTTCGCTCAGCCTTCCCTATGGTCCAGCTCTCACATCCGTATCATTGCTTTTACTATGCAGATCTTAATTGCCAGTGTGATGTCTCTACTCTTCACTATTTTATCGAGATTGGTCATTGCTCTCCTCCCAAGAAGTAAGCGTCTTCTGATTTCCTGGCTGCAGTCTGCATCTTCTGTCATCTTTGCATCTAGAAATATGAACCCTGTCACTGCCTCCACGTTTTCTTCCTCTATTTGCCAGTTGTCAATCAGCCTTGTTGCCATAACCTTGGGTTTTTTAAAATGTTTAACTGCAACCCAGCTTTTGCACTTTCTTCTTTCACCTTGATTAGAAGACTCCTCAGCTCCTCCTTGCTTTTGGCCATCAAAGTGGTATCATCTGCATATCTAACGTTGTTAATGTTTCTTCCAAAAATTTTAACCCAGCCTTGCATTCATCAAGCCCTGCACATCGCATGATGTGTTCTGCATACAAGTTGAATAGGTTGGGTGACAGTATACAACCCTGCCATACGCCTTTCCCAATCTTGAACCAGTCTGTTGTTCCATTGTCAGTTCTTACTGTTGCTACTTGGTCATTATACTGATTCCTCAGGAGAGAGACAAGGTGATTTGGTATCCCCACACCACTAAGAACTTGCCACAATTTATTATGATCCACACAGTCACACATTGTTTCTAACACCCCCTTTTTACTTGATATTCAGGCAGTGCTTCTTGTAGGTCAGAGGACGGTCCAGGGTACAGTCCCTGTGAGAAATGATTATGATTAGCCGCCCCGAGTTGCCTTCGGGCTGAGAGGGAGCGGTATATAAATATGCTAAATAAATTAATTACAACACTACATGACATTTTTTTCTGATCCTGGTTTGAAAGAGTTATTTTCTGTTTAATTGTGTAGTTCTTACTTTGAAAATAGTTGTTCTACTCCAGAAACTTGGTTTTTGTGGCTGCCACAAACTAGGTTGAAGTGGTTAAGACTCAATGAAATATTCATTGAAAAACTATAGCAAAATGTGCTATCGCAGGATGTCCCTCCTGCAAAAACATAGCGTTTGCAGTTTAGATAAACTTTTCCCATGTTTTTATGGATAGAACTAATTAGGAAATGACATTTGTAGCCCAGGAACAACAATACCAATAGCAATAGCATGCTAAGACAGGGCCCTGCTTCCTTCCATGCTGTGTGGCCTGCCCCTCCCCTTCAGTTAACAGAAAAAGTCTGGAGTCTGTTTTATTTGTCCAATTTGAGCAAATAATGTAAGTGTCTTTGAGGCAGTTCTCCTGCTGCACTGTCATTGTTAATTCTGTCATTTTAATGACGTGTTTCTTGTATGATTGTTAATGTCTTTTTGGTGTTTGAGACCCTGTTTCCAGACCTGGAAGGCGGCCATGATACAAGAATGTCATCCGCCTGTCTTGACAGACTAAGCTCCTCCATTAAAGAAGGCCCCAGCATAATTTGTCATGGTGTAATCCTTCTCCTCCCCTTCAGCAGCCATTCCGACACACATTTAGTCTCCTCCTTTTAAAATACATTTCAGTTCAGGTCAGAGAGACTTTGCAGAACCAGGTCAAATTTTTATTTGTTGGTTGTTGCCAAGCCAACATGTGTGCAGTTTTCATACCTGCTCATCGCACCATCAGGCCTTCTCATTTCATTTAGAACTGCTGCAGATATTTTTGGAGAGGGAAATGCGCCTATTTATTCAATTAGACCACACCTCTCTCCCGGGATGGGTTCCAAGGTGGCTTACAAGAATTTAAAACAAAATTAAATTAAAATCTTATTTTTCAAAGGTTTTAGAATACAATTGAATAACAAGATTATGAAAGAGCCCGGTCAGAACAATTCAAAACACATTTAAACCGCAGTTAAAATATTTAAAAAGATATAATGCCATATACCTCTCCACACATGCTGCTGGTACATCGTTTACATCTTGAGCCCAACGCTTCAGCAGAAAGGGAGGCCAATAGGATTCCTGTGAACTGAGGGGTTTGTATGGTTATGAATCCTTGGTGCTTGCAGAAACACTTTGGTTTCAGTACACAACTTCCAGCAATCCGATCTCAGTGGCAGGTCACTTGCAGGGAAAGTACTGGGGGAAAGTTGAAGTAAGCAGAACTGGGATCCTCCTCCTGACTCAGGCAGATGACTCATTGCTTGACATGCCTTCCCTTTTTTTTTTTGCGGTGGGGAGGTCCTGCCCAAACCTAGGGGCCAAGGAGATGGCTGGGAGAGGCCTTGGCTGAGATGGAGGCAGGCCCTCTGCTTTCAGGGCTTTCGAGTACTTGACCGAGTGCCTTGCCATTGGTTTCTTTAATACTAATAATCATCATCATCTTTATTTATACCCCGCCACCATCTCCCCAAGGGGACTCAGGGTGGCTTACACGAGGCCAAGCCCAACAACACATCAATAAAACAACAAGCAGCAAAATTAATATAACTCACATATAAGCAATAACACAAAAATTTAAAACCTTATGGCCGGGCCAGATATAATATTAAAATTTTAAAAAATAAACACTGAATGCGTGACAGAATGGCTTGGACTGGATGGCCTTTTGGGGCCCCTTCCAGAACGAGACAACCAGTATGTATGATGATGCAAAGACAGATCCGTCTTCTGTTAACTCAGTTGTATGGAGTGTGGGAATAGAATCGGGGAATCATACCACAATGGAGTTTAGAGGGACCCTCAAAGGCCACGCTGTCCAGCCCTTTTCTTTCTGGCAGGCAGAAACACACCCAAAACCCTCCCAACAGATAGCCATCTAGCCTCTGCTTATAAACCACCAGATGAGAAAACCACCACATTCCAAATGCAGATGAGAAACCAGAGAGGAAAAAGAATGGGTTGCAAATTGCCCATAGGTATAGAAATGGGGAAAGGACCAAAATTATTCAGTCCCCTCATACATCCCCATTGTGAAAAAACTGTAGAGAAACTTGTGGTTGGTTTATATATACTGTCACAGCCTAAAATCAGGTGTATGTGGCTGATCCAGAGAATGGGTGGCCTCATTCAGTATCTCCAGTAGGACAGAATGGAACTATGGGGCACATTGCAGTAAAATGGAGTAACCCAAGAGTCTCCGGGAAATGCTTGTTCTGCTCCGCTTTAGAGACTGAGACACAAGGCAGCAATGGATTTAAAGGGCAGGAAACTATATTCCTCCTGAACCTTGGGAGAAACTTCCTCAAGGTTAGAGCTGTTGTATAGTGGGATATGCTGCTACCCAAGAGTCTGGTGGTGTCTCCTTCTGTGGAGATTTTTAAATAGAGGCTGGATGGCCATCTGTCAGGAGGGCTTGCATTGGATGGGATGGCCCTTGGGGTCTCTCCAACTCTAGGTTTCAGGGATTCTGAAACCTTTCCTGAAGACCTTTGTCTTCTCCCCAGTCTTCTCTTGGCATTGCTTAGGCCAGGAAAGTGATTAATTCCTGAAAGGAAGCAAGGTTGTTGGTTTCATACGGAAGTCTAGAGTTGTGTCCTTCCTATGTCCTTGCCCGCCTTTCCTCATGTCCACACAAAAATTTTCCTGCACTTTCACACACTCTACTATTGCTTAATTGGCCATGAAATTTGAGGAGTTTTGCCTCTGCGGTTTTTCATGCTCTACCATCCTAGTTGCATATTGCTGTTTGCTGGTATAAAGTTGGATGGTTTTGTACTTGCGCTTGCAGACTTGGCTTTGGAGGCATTGACTAAGGCTCTCTGGAGTATTTGCGGACAAAATATGAGTTTTGGCCATATTTTCACTCTCTGGGTTTGTGCAAACATTGTTTCTCAAGGTGGCTGATTTTGCGTCTCCTTTTGTTTGATTTTGCAGGCATAGACTTCAAGATCAAAACTGTTGAATTGCAAGGAAAGAAGATAAAGCTACAGATATGGTAAGTGATGCTTTTGGATGTGTTGCATGTTGTCAGGCTTGTGTTGCAAACACTTTCAGAAATGATTTGTATCAAAAGTCTACACAAATGTTGGAAATGGTTGTGTAATAACAACAAAACCACAGAAAGAGGGGGGAAACGCACAAAATCAATATGAAGGAAGAAATTTTTGAGAAAAAAAACCTTGCTGACATGCCTTGGAGGCCCCCACCCTTCTATTTCACAAGCTGTAATTTGTACAAAAACAAAGCGAGTCTATCGTAATAACTAAAACACAGAGATGATGCCCAAATAGTCAGGATGTGACATTCAGTATGAAACCCAGAGATAATGTGTTTGTACTTAGGTAAACATATGTCGACCTTTATGCCAAATGAGTAATTAGTGAGCAAGGGCCTGCAATGCTTTTCTTCCATATTTTTCATAAGTGAAACTAAACAGTTTGGATCCATTTTATATATAGCTCATCCCCCATATCCATGGGGGATACATTCCAGGACTTTGTGTGGATACTCTGCACTGGGGGTAATAGAGAACCCTGCTCTTCCATGCTCAGTCGAAATATCCCTTGCTCTCCGCTGTCCATTCTTGTCCTGCAGAGGGGAGAGCAGCCAAAGGGAAGGTCGCTTTGAGTCTCCTTGTGAAGAGAAGAAGCGGGGTATAAATAAACATAATAACAGTCAGTAATGGCCCACATGTGCAGCTTGTTCTCTTGGAGGGCCAGAGGATAAAGAGCCTATTTTGGGCTTCCATTCCTCCCTTTACTCTGCTGAGGCAGGCATTGCTAGGCTGAATATCCCAGAAATCCATAATATATTGGCAAGTAGTCTCATAGCGCTATGACTGGGGAGTGTGACGGGGCCTCTTTGAATGAAGCATTTGTGGCTGCATTTGCAAAATGGAGTTGTGGATTTTTGAACTCAAGCCATGTAAGAACATAAGAACATAAGAAGAGCCATGCTGAATCGGACCTCAGCCCATCTAGTCCAGCATTCTGTATCACACAGTGGCCCACCAGTTGTACACGGGGATCTCGAGCAGAAGGGAGGGCAAAACCCTGACCTGCTCCCGACCCCCCACAACCAGTACCCAGGGACATCCTGCCTACCTCAACCAACTCCGAGGTGGCACTTGAATGTCCTTCTCATTGTTTCCGACAGCAAGGCCTGGGTTTCAAAGAGAAGTCTTTGGGGATGTGGGGTCTGATGTAAATTGGTCCCTTTCTGTGCAAAGTGGGTGCTGCTTTATCAAAGGTGCTTCCCCAGGTCCACTGGCCGCAGAGTCGAGACAGCAGTCTGTCCTTTTGCTGCACTCTTATGAATGGCAGGGCCAGAAGCTCACCTCCACCTTCCCAATTCCCTTTTAGTTTAACTGCAGTCCTCATCATTATCATGGTGAAAAGAGGATGACGATGGGTTTTCTTAAGAACCAACCTATTGTTGTGAGTGATGATCCAGAATATCGGGAGGGGTTTGGTCTTGGATGGGCTGTTATGAACCATTAACATAGCATAGTGATTTGAGCATTGAGCTGTGGCTAGAGAAAGGGCTCGAATCTTCACCTGACCTTGGCAACCCAATGGGTGACCTTGGGCCAGTCACATACTCTCCACCCCATAAAGCCCCGCAGTGGGTTCACCATAAGTCAGAAAGGGTTTGAGGGCACAGGACGAGCTGCTCTTGATGTGGGATAGGAGCTTCCCTTTGCCAGGCAAATGCTCCTCTGGTGTTGATGCTCCGTGTCTCTACCTGGCCTAAGGCTCGGTCCTGTTAGTCGACTAGTCTGTGACTCCTGCCATGTTGAGTGAAAAGCAGTAAGGGACTCTTCCTGGAAGGAAACTGGGGTGCCGTAAAGGTTCAAGCCAGTGGAAGTTGAGGCTCAGCAGGGAGGAAAGGCAGCCTTTATGCAGAGAGCCCAAGGTCAGTTGGGGACAAGTGACCCAATGGCTTGGATAAGTGCCTTCCTTTGTGGCAGAAGGGGGTTGGATTGGATGTTCCTTGGGGTTTCCTTTCCAATTCTAGGAGTCCATGCCATCTTGGATGGGAAGTGCAGCTGAGGGAAAGACAACACCCCCAAGGCCTGACCCCCCAGATGCCCCAGGAATCTAAGACCTGCTTCTTGGCAGGGGGTTGGACTGGATGGCCCATGAGGTCTCTTCCAACTCTATGATTCTATGTGTGGTGGAAACAAAAGAGCCTGTGTTGAAATGGCCCATTTCCCCTCCTTGTTGGAAGGCTGCATTTCCTTCCTTCCAGGTGCCTCAACTGCTGCACTCACTGGGTGCACTGCCCTCCTTCTCTCCTTTCTCCCTTTTGAACTTTCTCTTTTTGCATCTTTTGCTTCTCTGCTGGGTCTGTGGTTTTCTGCCATTCACATCACTTCTCCCGCTTTGCTTTTTTTATGACCAAGTGAGGCATTGCCTCTTGATCCAAGCTGGTTTCCAGGCCATCTATCTCCTGACTTAACTGAACCGTCTGTTTGCACTGTCTGTTGTACTCCGCAGTCTGGCCACAGGCCCTCCGTCTCCTTTCTGGGGACGCTGAGCGAGAGGACTCTTTGTAGCTGAACTGGCAGAGACAACTACTGGGACACAAAAACTGGGCCTTGTCTGGTGATCCCCTGTCCGTCAATTGAGCCTGTGGCCCTAGATGGAGGAACACAGGGTGCATCTGCACTATAGAAGTAATACATTGACACCGCCTTAATCGCCATGCTTCAATGCTGTGGAATATTTTATTTATTTATTGCACTTATATACCGCTTTTCTCCATCGTGGTCAACTGTGCATCGCACATATGGTAGTAAAGTGCCCTTGCTCCCTGCCTTTTCCGCCTTAAAGAAGTTTTTAATGTCCCTCTGTTCCCCCTTGTTTGAGAAAGGAGCATCACAAGGCTTCTCCGGCTCAAGATGGCTGTGAGACAGGCAGGAAAGTCACACTAGGGCATCCCTGGACTAACTGGGAGTTGTAGGTTTACAAGGGAATCAGCCTCCTCTGCCAAACTGCAACTCCCAGGATTCCATTGTATTGAGCCATGGCTGCTCAAGTGGTGTCAGACTGGATTAATTCTGTGGTATAGATGCAGCCTCGAGGCCTTCTGCCACCCCACAAAGTAAAGCAGACTAAAAGCAAGGGCCCTCCCGCCAGTGCCCAGCTAAATATTGACTACAGATAGGTGTGTGTATGTATTTGCTAAATACTGCAGTGAAATACCCAGTTGCTTGTGCAAATGGGCTTGTTGTGTTCCTTCCATTTATCACTCCTATGTGAATCTTACAGGTGCATAAGATCCCTCCTGGAAGCGTTTGGGAATTTTTCTTCTATGTACCTCAAACTGTGGAAAAGGTGTTGCTCCCGAAATGCTACATGGAACTGCATTTTACATGTGAATGCACATGTCAGTGGATGATCAGGCAGAAGGGGCTGCATCCTAAGCCCGTTGGCAGGGTTTCCCCTGGGTTCATGTTTTGAGGGCAGGGGGAAGGAGGGGTCTTGCCAAGGGACGGAGACATTGAAGCAGAGACTGGAAGGCTATCTATCGGAAGGGCTTGACTGGTGTCTTTCTGCCTGACAGAAAGAAAAGGGTTAGACTGGATGGCCCTTGGGGGTTCCTTCCAGCTCTAAGATTCTGGTTCCACTTCCTCCTTGGTGGGCCCTGCCTCACAATGCATTTCCTTGGCAACAAGGTCAACAAAGCCGCAAGCGCAAGAGGAGGAAAGTCAGTGGGAAGGAAGAGGCGCCTTTGACCACATCTCAGCCCAGTGGAGCCCAATCCCAGCAGCCCCCTGAAAGAGAGGAAGCACGTGAGAGCATCAGACAGATGGCAGAGCACAGGATTCATCGCCTCGCCCCTTCCTTCTGCACCCGCCTGGACTCTGGGCCTGAGTCCCCTCCTCCTCCTCCTCCAGCGGTCTCCCGAGGGAGCGGGGCGGTGCTGGAGGCCTCGCTGCTGGACCCGCTGCTGCTTTGCGGAGAGGCGCAGGAGGCCCTCGAGGGCCACGTCCAACGGAAGCGGCTCCAGCTGCTCTGGGGGCTCCCTCCAGTGGTTCGCTCCTCACTGGGGGTCTTCTCGGCGGCAGCAGAGGTGACAGACCTGAGGACCTTCCTGCCCTGCGAGGCGCTGAGGGGTCCCCCAGGCCCCCACCGGCCCCTCTTCCCCGTGGAACGGCGCCATGCCCTCGAGAGGCACCTGCGGGAGAAACTCCTTCACCGCCGATGGGGGCCGCCCCGCCAGCTCCAGAGGGCCCTCCATCCGGAGACATGTAGAGGGGGAGAAGAAGGGGCCCCTGGTAAAGGAGGAGGAGGTTCAAGCCCAGGGGAAGCCCCCCACTCAGCCCCACTGGCCCAGAGACACCGGGGCCCGGCCTTCCCGGGGGGCGAGCGGCCCCAGGAAGAGGAGGAGGAAGAGGAGGAGGAAGAGGAGGAGGAGGCATGCCTTCCGGAAGAGGACCGGTGCCGCTTCCTGGAGTTGCACCTGCGGGAGAAGCTCCTCCACCGCCAGTGGGGGGCTCCCAGGAGGGTCCGGGACTCACTCACCCAGGAGCAGCAGGGGCAGGAAGGGAGGGTTGCTCCCAAAGGATGGACGAAGAAGAAGGGAGGAGGGGGGACTTGCGCTGGACCTTTGGACGGACTGACAGACTGACTGGCTCCAGGGGATGCCCTGAGATCCCCACTCCCCAAATATAGGTGCTGTTGCAGCCCCTCCTTTGCCACATAAGGGCTCTTTTTCTCTGAAGCGTCGCAAGTGGGGAGAGGGTCCCCCTCGGGGTAGCCTCAAAGGCAAGCTCCGCATAGGATCATGGACACCGGGTTAGAAGAGCAAGGGTCCTCCAGTCCAAACCCCTCTCTTTCTGCCAGGCAGGAAAGCACCCACCAAGCCCTACCGACAGAGGCCCATATCCATCATTGATGGTCCCCTATGGCTGAGTAGAGTAGAGGGTAGAGTCTTGATGATGGGTCCATAAGTGACTGTGGAGACCTATTCTGGATTCGCATGATCTTTCTTTCACAGTGAAGACTTTTCCAGATGGAAGGCAGGTCCCAACAAGGGTTTTCTTGAGGTGCCTTCCGTCATTCCGTTTTCTGTTCTTGACCTAAGAGGAAAGTAACTACTTTGGGAAATGGTGATCTTTGGCCATTCGGACAATGTGGCATTTGGTCCAGCAAAGTGGAACGAAGAGGATCATATCTTTAAGGACGCTGATGTTTGTCCGCCTGTCTTCTTCCCAAGGGATTTGCAGGATTTTTTTGGAGGCAACACTGATGGATTTTTTCCAGAAGTCAAGAGTGGCGTTTGTAGATGGTCCATGTTTTGCAGGTGTACAACAGAGTTGGAAGTACAATAGCTTTATAAACTAGTGTCTTGTTATCCCTATACGTCCCATTACTTGAATGCTCTCTGCTTTCGTTTGAAAGCTGTTTGCTGTACTCGCAGAGCTCAAATGGGTGTTGTATGTCAACTTTTGTAGACAGGTGGGTGCTGAAGTAGTGGAAATGGTCAACATTTTGTACCGTTACACCATTAAGATGTATTTCTGGCATTGCAGGCAGATTATTCAGTGCCTTTTGCTGATAGAGCACTTTAATTTCCTCAATATTTATTGAGAGGCCAAGCTTATTGTATGTTTCTGCAAAGAACGTGTTTGAAATGGCTTGTAGGTCTTCCTCAGAATGAGCACAGATTCTGTTATCATCAGCATATTGGAGAAACTCTAATAACGGAAGCTGTTGTGATCTTGTTCTTGGCTTTCAGCCTGCTGGGGTTAAAGAGCTTGCTATCTGTCCAATATGTGGTTTCCACACCAGTGGGATGCTTTCCATCAACAAGGGGCAAAATCATTGCTATGAAGATGGAAAATAAGGTTGGAGCAATGTCGCATCCCTATTTGACCCCTGATCCATCGTAAACTGGTCACTTTGAGCGCCACTGCTGTCAAAGGCTCTTGCCATCATGTCATCATGGAGGAGCTGTAAAGTGTTTATCAGGGCATCCGATTTTCAAGAGGATGGCTCAGAGAACATTACGATTCATGGTGTCAAAGGCATTTGCAAGGTTGATGAATGCCAGGTATAGAGGATGTCATGCAGTGAAGATCATATCCACTGCTCCTCTGGAGGGTGGAAGCCATTCTGGGATTCAGGGAAAATGTCTTCTGAAATAGGTAGAAGGCGGTTTGCAAGGATTCTTGCGAGGATTTTTCCCAACGGAGGGTAAAAGGGAGATGCCTCGATAGTTTCCACACACTGTTCTTTCTGAAAAGAGTGATGATAATGGCATCCTTGAAGTCTGCTGGGATCTTCTTGGTCGCTCACACTTTTTCAATGAGCTTGTGGAGTTGTGTCAGCTCAGGTTCACCCTCTTTAAAGGTTTCATCAGGTCTGCTGGCTCTGTGATTTTTTTGTTGGTTGATGGCTTTGCTGACTTCCTCTCAACTAGGCAGCGCTGCAATCTCATCCCTGGTTTGTTGTTGTGGGATTTGCGAGATATCCTCTTTGGCCACATTGGAGCAGTGGTTAAAGAGGCTAGGGTAGCGCTCTTTCCAATGCCGTTCAACTGTTCTTTTGTCCTACAGCAGTTTGGTTCCATCATGTATGCCATGATTTTTTGGGCTGGGGAGGGGGTACCTGGGGTGTATGAAAGGAAGCCTCCCCTCCTCTTCTGGGGTTTCTCTCTCTCTACCTGCAGTTTTTTTTCTGCCCCGAAGCAGAGAGGGCAAAGAAACAAGATTGTTTTGGGGAGGGGGGGCTTATCACTTTCTTGCCCCCTCCATGACCCCTCCCCCCTCCTCTCAGGCCCTTTAGGAGGAGCAGACCACCCCCTCCACAAAGGGGAGAGAGGGAGAGGGCAGCGTGTTTAAAGGCGTGTTTAGTGGGAAAGGCGTGTTTAAACACTGGCTTAAAGCGAGCCTTCAAAAATGTGGGATAATAGGAAGCCCAGTCTCTCCAACACTGAAACTGGAGGTCATCTCTGGGCCATGGATTTTGAGGAGGCGCAAATAGAGGGCGAAAGGGAGAAATGGGCCAAGAGGAAGAAGGCGTATCAAGATACCCCCTGTCAGGACTGTCTTCTACCTGGAAATCTATGTCCTGCGGATCCAGAATAGGTCTCCACCGTCATCACCCAGACTGTATCCCTGGAAGACCATCAGACTCAGTCACAAGGGATTGCCCATGCTTACATGCCGGTGGAGGACTGTGCATGATTTATTGTGTATTCAGGAGCACAATTTGTGTCTTGGTGAGTTACCAAAACATTTCCATGGATGTGCGCCTCTCTATGCAGAGATTTGCATTGTGTCACTGTAAAGCGAGGGGTGGACCTTGCTTTCTGAGGCTCTGCTTGGAAACAAACCTGCTTAACTCCACTGGTCACCACAATATCTTGGATGCACGCTATGGGCCTTCCTGCAAAGCCAGGGCTTGATCCCAGATATTTTGGAAGTCCCACAGAATAAAGCTGCCTTTCCCCTCCTTGCTTCACACATAGAAGAAAATGGAAAGGCATATTGAAAAGCCAAGAGGGACCAGGCTTTGGGGAATGTTGTCTCATTGTGGAGACGAGTGTGGGAAAAAACTCAGGTGAGAGACAACCAGGAAGGCTTTCATCGCCAGAGACAACCATTCCCTCCTGAACCAGGAGGATCACTTAGCATTTCAGAGCATAGCGATGCATTATAGCTATTACACGATTCCCCTGCTATTAATATGAAAGCATTAAAGTTGTGAGTTGCTTCTCTTCTAAAAGCATTATTCTCCAGGGTAGACACTGAACTGTCATCACATTTCCAACTTAAACTGCTCTCTGTTTCAGTCTCACTGCCTGTTTCCCATCGCTAAACCCCGTGGTGCATTATTCATAGGGCTCCAACCTGCCACCATTGTGGCACAACCAAGTTCATTCTCTGTGCAGGACACAATGAGGCTCGGCAGTCTCTGCTCTTCACCATAAGGCACACATCATGACCTCTGCACCTTTCCCCCTTTTAACTTCCTGCCGGGGACCACTTCTCTTGCCCATTTAACCCCAAAGAAGTTGCTAGAAAGTTGGAACAACTGAAACTGCTGTTGTAGCACCTTGAAGACAACAAGGTTCATTCCATGGGTTCACTGTTACTGCCCCTGGTGCATGGCATGTCCTTGGTGTGTTGTGATGATAGGCAGGGACATGTATAGGGTTGTTATAGGTTTTCTGGGCTGTATGGCCATGTTCTAGAAGCATTCTCTCCTGATGTTTTGCCTGCATCTATGGCAGGCATCCTCAGAGGTTGTGAGGTCTGTACCTCACAACTTCTGAGGATGCCTGCCATAGATGCAGGCAAAACATTAGGAGAGAATGCTTCTAGAACATGGCCATACAGCCCGAAAAACCTACAACAACCCCGTGATTCCGGCCATTAAAACGCCTTCGACAATACAAGGGACAGATATAGTTTGGCAGCTCTGTTCAGTCATGGCAGACTCTGCTTTATTTTTGCACCTAGAGTATCTCTTACTCCAGAGACTTTGGATCATAAGTGTTCCATGTTGGAATGTTTTCATACTTGGGAATATTGCATATATGTATTGTGGAGATACCTTGGGAGAGTGGACCCAGGCCTAAACACAAAATTCATTTATGTTTCATAAGCACTTTATTGTATACCTACCACAAAGGTACATTTATAGACAATATTTGTAATAATGCTGCGCACGAAAACTGGTTTATATACACAGAACCATCAGAGAGCAAAGGTGTCACTGTTTCAGTCACTTCCATTTTGGAATCGTTTGAAGTTTTTGGAATTCTAGATAAGGGATACTTGACCTGCACCTGTCATTCAGAGTATATCTGCCACATAGACATGTATATATGTTTGTCCACGGAGAAGAACATACCATACACCTGAGGAAATCCATGAAAGCCTTCAGCCAAAGACTTTCTAAAGTAAGTTCCAGGGGACCCAGCCTCTTTAGTAGCAGCAACAAGCCTCAAGTAGAGGTGCCCTTCTTCAAGGCTGGGTAAGGGAAGAGAGAGGGATGCTGCCGTGGGACTTGCAGTTCCATTCCAGCAGGATGTGGATGATGGAAAGTAGAAGCCAGACTTTTATGCCTGGTGCTTCACAGCCACAGTTTAACAGGAGTTTGTTGGTTATGGGGGATATTGGTGGGGAGGCATCTCCCACACAAAATGTTCTCTTTTTCTTTTGGAGACCTCACGGTGTCTCTTGTTGACTTCCCTTAGCAACAAGACACAGAGGCAGCACTTTATCCTTGCTGAAGCAAGTAATTCAAGTACTTGGTTTATAGGCATTAAGATCCCCTCCCATTGATTATCAGGGGTTTATCTTTGGGTTTGTGGGAGGAAAGGCCAGTGGGAAACAATAAACTCATTTTGCTTTCCTGAGGAGGCTTCCACCATAGTGATTTACCATAATTAAGTCTCAAGCAGCTGTCAAGTGGCAGAGGATCACATGCAAAAAGTCCCACATTTTGGCTACAATTATTAGCATCATATTGCTGTTTTGTGTGCGCTTGAACTACATTATGATCACCATATCCGTGGGGACATGTCCTTGGAGTCATGGCTCATTGCAGACTGTATTGGAATGAATGCCTTTTGACAGCATCGTAGGAGCTAAGAGTTGGGCCATCCAGTAGCATACTACAGAACACTTCTCTAGCATTTCTATTTATTTTATTTATGAAATGTTTAGCCCGCGTTTCCCCATGCAAAGGCCCAAGGCGGCTTACAGGCAGTAAAAACATGCAACATAAAAATTAAAAACAAGTTAAAACCATAAATAGTAGTAAAAGCTGTAAACCACTATTTAAAATCTCCCTAAATTAGATTTAAAAATCACCCTAATAATACGTGGTGAGGGTCTCTAGTTCTCTGGTGTGGCTCTGTGGCCAGCTTCTAGGGCTTGCTGGAATTTTGTAAAGTCTTTAGCATTGTTTTCCTTTGCTATGTCCTATGTCCTTCAGTGCATGCCCCTTGGTTTACCCTCAACTTATCCGTGGGTCATAGCAAATTAACGTAGTTTTAGGGGCCAAAGTCTGCCCTTGATTCATCTATGAGATAGAAATTATTATTATTTTATTACCCACTTCTCATCACAGCTTGAGGTGGGATACACACAGTTAAAACAGCAAGAACTCAAGTTTGCACTGTATTCTTGAGAACGGGTACTCTTCCTCCAATCATGTTCTCATGGTTATCATTAGCCAGTGTAGGAATAACTTCCAGGTAGTAATACCTTGCCGTTAGAGTTGGTTAGGTTTGCTTCATTAAAACCTAAAAGTCGTAAAAACCTACCGAATTTGTGCTTCCGAATCAATTTTGAACCATGCAGGAAAAGTAAGAGGTGCCGTTCCGAATCTGAACCACTTACCTTTTTTATTTGTAAACATTCCATAATGTTCGGATGTCTCCCAAGGTTATTTTAATTTTCACAAGCATTAAGCAACTTTTGTAAAGCCTAACAGTTTTAAAATCTCATGCTTCCTCTCCCCGGACGATGCAAGGGAGGGGTGAGGTGGGCGTCGTTAAGCACAGCCATTGTTGTAGTTTGTGAAAGGCAGGCCCCCAATGGTAGAGATTGCAAAAGGCCCTGCCGTTAAACTACATTTCCCACACTGCCTTGCTGCTCATTAGCCAAAATGGCCGAGCAGCAATCTTTGTCTAATGAGGAGGAGGCACCGGACGGCCACATTAAGAGCCGAGTGAGGCTGAAGCTCGGCAGCGGGCCTGGGTTTGCCCATACCTGCTTCAGACTTTGCCTCTGCCTGTGGGAAGAAAGCCAAGCCTGTCTTTGCGCATTAATAGTGGCCACAGACCGAAGCTACCCATTTAGGATCTTCCCCTTCCACAAGGCGACCCGGGGGAGGAGGAGGGAGGGGAGAGGGAACTGAACTGGGGACAGAAAAGAAGGCCTGGTTGGAGAGCGGAAAGCAGAGAGAAGTTGCTTTTCCACATCCAAACTTTGCCCAAAGTCTTTGTCATCTGGAGCTGCAGCCGCGCATCTCCATTTCTCCAAGAAGAACCAGAAAGGAAAACCATACACTTGGCTGGATCATACGCTGTTCTTGCCGGTCTGTTATTCCTGCTGTTTTTCTCCCTTCCCTTCTCTTTCCTTATCTCTCTTCCTTTCCCCTTTCCTTTTTTTCTCCAAATCGCAGCCCATTCAGGAAAACATCAAGGGGGAGGGGGGCATTTTACTAGGTTCCCCAAGTATGTTTAAAGTGGCATACTTTTTTTCTGGGAACTGACAAACTGAAATGAAGGAATAAAGGTGATGTGGCCGAGTGAGTTTTGTAGGACATACAGTGTAAATCCCCCTGTATATAAAAGGGGGGGGGCGCAGAAGTACATATGTCCTTGGAAACTCACTTGGCAACTTGAGTTTTCTGGAGGGGTGTATGTATGTGCGCACACACACACATACTCATATAAAAATAGATTATCTGCTTCGAACTCGGTTATATGACAGTGTACTCATATAAACCAGTTAAAAGCAAATAATGTGAATTATTGACTTTGATATGAAGCCCCCGGTGATGCAGTGGGCAAAACCGCTGAGCTCCTGAACTTGCAGACCCAAAGGTCCGCAGTTTGAATCCAGTGAGTGGGGTGATCTCCTGCTGTTAGCCCCAGCTTCTGCCAACCTAGCAGTTTGAAAACTTGCAAATGTGAGTACATCACTAGGTACTGCCCTGGTGGGAAGGCAATGCTGCTCCATACAGTCATGCTGGTGGCATGACCTTGGAGGTGTCTATGGGCAACGCCGGTTCTTTGGCTTAGAAATGGAGATGAGCATCACTTCCCAGAGTCCGACACGTCTAGACTGAATGTCAAAGGGAAACCTTTACCTCTAGTTTGATAATCTGAATTACGTGACAGGAGGAGGTGGAGGAGGAAAAGTGTCAGTTTAAACCAGTGTGGATGGATTACTTTCTTTTCCCTCCCGCGTGAGTTTAAACCAGTGTGGATGGGATGGATCCGCGCCAGTTTAAACCAGAGTGAATGGATTTCTTCCCTTTGCTTCTCCCCTTTTTCTGGAATAAAACAACTACTTTGAAAGTAAATGCCACCCAATGAAACAACAAATAACACTTTGAAACCATTAACAAAGGATTCGGAAGTCTCGGAAGGTTTGAAAAGTTTTGAACTTTTTTTCTTGTGAAAATCGGAATTCAGTTTAGATCCAAACCACCAGTGCCCCCTACATCCGAAACGAGTTTTGAACCATTTTTTAAAACCAAACAAGCCTACTTACCGCCTAGTGCTTGAGTTGGCTTCACTGTCACCTACATCTCCTTCATGCATCACTTTCTTGGGCTTTTGCGCTTTGGAAGTTTAAGGTGTCTGCCTCTGCATGTTCCAGTTGTGCATAAATATTAGGAGCTGTACGGTGGGTAAAGCCTGCCATTTTGTTCCAGCTCCCCCTCATGCTGGGCAGGGGGTAATTGTATCCACCAGATAATGTATTCATGGTGACTTCCATCATACAAAATAGTTGCTTTTAGTACAATATCTCACGTAATTATTCCCGTGCCTTAGACAATTGCACCAGAAGCACAAGGAGGTCCTTGTTTTGCAAAGAGATTTCAGATCTGCTCTTCTGCCAGCCCTTGGGAGTGTCTGAATGTGGCAGGGATGCAGAAGAGCAAATCCCAAGAAGGTGTTGGTGTTTAGCGTGACTTTTGAGCAGAGCCTCTCCACACAATGGCTGCCACCGGCCTCTGCTAGAGCAAAGGCATCCAGACTGTGAGCAGTTTGATACCATTTTCTTCTGTCCTATTCAGAGGCTAAGGCCACAGAAAAGCCTGCAACTTCCCCTGTTTCCCAGTCCAGCCAGTATTCCCAGACCCACAAATCAAGAAGAGGGCAGCTCCTGGTGTAGTGCCCTTTCTGGCCCTGAGGCTGGCCTTTCTCATCTTTGCACAGATGGAGCATCCCTTGCAAAAAGCATTCAAGGCTTTTTTCCACCATGCAAGCAGACGGTCGGTGGGCTCCCCAGGGATAGGTGCAGTGTGTAGTGTATGTATGTTTAGGGATTCAGGTATTAGGTCCTCTCCGTTTCTCTTCAACCTCACATTTCATACACTGCAGAAGTAGCAGATGAATGAGACACAAGTCTTGAGAGAGCCGTGACGATCTACAAAGTAGTAGGGGATGTGGATATCCAAGATACTTCGTTATGTATATGAAAATATTCCAGAAACCCCAAACATTTTGGATCAGGGCTACAGCACCTGCATCAGACATTTGTCCAGAATCAGTTGGACCTGAGGATGGACCAGGAGTCCCCGAGGCCGGCTCCATGGAAGATAAATCTGCCTCACACCAACAACTGCAGCGAGAACATCTAAGACATAGAATGACAAGTAGAAGTTAAATCATATTTCTGTAAATCAGCATTTATGCCAGTGGCTGATTTCATCATAGAATAATGGAATTACTCAAGTCTTTAGTTTCTGATGGCATCTTGGGGGAAAGATGTGGTCATACTTTTCATGTAAGCCGCTTTGAGTCTCCTTCAGAAGAGCTAAAGCGGGGTATAAACAACAACAACAATAATGTGTGATACGAAATCCAGTATATATATCTTGTTTGCTGTGACATACTGTGTTTTTGTGTCAGAATAATAACAACTTTAATGATCATGTATTTCTCCTGTTTCCCATTGAGTACATTTAGTGGCACATTCCCCTGCTTCCTTCTGGTTTGCTCACCCTCAAGTGAAGAGGTTTCTGGAAGACTTGAGCCACCTCCCCTCCCCTTCCCTCAAAGGTCTACCTGTTTTTGTGCTGCTGCCTCCTGTTTGTGCTGCTGCTGCTGCTCGAGGCCCCTTGCTCCAGTTTTCGGGGCAGGTGCAGGAATGGATCTGTGGTGTTTGCTCACTGATGGCTCCTCAGAGAACAGAGTGACCAGTGAGCAAGATGCCTCTTGTTAGTAGTTATCTAAATGGAGCATTTCTCCTGGCAGGTGGGCATCTGGTAAAGCAAGCAAGGATGGCATGTCTTCCTGGGCATCATGTACTTCAGATGTATCTTTTGTCAACTGGGAACTTGGCAAACGCCTGTGGCGCTATTTTCTCCCTTCCCGGCTGCATTTTGGCATGCTGACCATCTCTATGCTTCTCTCTGTAGGGACACGGCAGGACAGGAGCGGTTCCACACCATCACCACCTCCTACTACCGAGGAGCCATGGGCATCATGCTCGTGTATGACATCACCAACGCCAAAAGCTTTGAAAACATCAGCAAGTGGCTCAGAAACATAGACGAGGTGAGCTGCAAGTGGCGCAAGGTGGGGAGGTTGTTGGAGGGCAAGGAATGGCCTCCGAGTGTTGGATACACTGGGAGGTACTTTGGCACATTAAACACTCTGTGTACATGTTTGTGTGTGGGGGAGGGGGGGGGTAAGGAAATGATGATGATGATGGTGACGATGACGATGATGATAAGTCCCTCCTTGCAGCCAAAGCACTCTTGACCACCCCTTCCTTCCAAGTGTCCCCAAGGGGTGTTGCCTGAGAGAAAAGTGAGGTACAAATAAATAGAAGTATAATTATACTAACATAATAATCATAATTGCAATTTCCCATGGTGGCCAGTTGCATTGCTGAGACAACGGAAATAACTGTGGTTGCTGTGAATTTTCAAGGCGGTATGGCCATATTCCAGAAGCATTTGCTCCTAACATTTCGCCCATACCTATGGCAGGCATTCTCAGAGGTTGTGAGTTCTGTGGGAAACTAAGTAAGTGAGGTTAATGCATATGTGGAATGCCCAAGGTGGGAGAAAGAATTCTAATCTGCCTGAGGCAAGTGTGAATGTTGCCATTGGCCGGCTTGATTAGCATTGAATGGCCTTGCAACTTCAAGGCCTGGCTGCTTCCTGTCTGGAGACATCCTTTGTTAGAAGGTGTTTGCTGGCCCTGATTGTTTCCTGTATGGAATTCCCCTGAATTTGAGTATTGCTCTTTATTTACTGTCCTAATTTTAGAGTTTCTTAAATACTCATAGCCAGATTTTGTTCATTTTCATGGTTTCCTCCTTTCTGTTGAAATGGAAACCATTGAAATTCATGAGCATGTAGACAATTTCAACAGAAAGGAGGAGACCATGAAAATGAACAAAATCTGGCTATGAGTATTTAAGAAACTCTAAAATTAGGACAGTAAATAAAGAGCAATACTCAAAATCAGGGAATTCCAGACAGGAAACAATCAGGGCCAGCGAACACCTCCCAACAAAGGATTCCCCTGGGAAGGAAGCCGTCGTTCAGTGCTAATCAATTGGCCAATTGCAACATTCACACTTGTCCCAAACATACTAGAGTTCTTTCTCCCACCTAGATATCATTTAACAGGGATATAAACCCCACTTGCCCAGTTTCCAACAGACCTCACAACCTTTGAGGATGCCTGCCATAGATGTGGATGAAACATCAGGAGAGAATGCTTCTGAAACAGGCCAGACAGCCCAGAAAATTCACAGCATCCCAGTGATTCCGGCCATGAAAGCCTTTGACAACAAACTGAACTTCTTTGTCAGTATTTCTGTCAGCCTGAGCTGGATCTGGTTCTCCCAGTGCCTTAACTCACCCTGGTGCCAGTAGCATCCCTCTCTCCTTCCCTCCCTGGTCTCTTGTCTACCCGAGAAGGAAAAGGGGATCAGGAAGGAACCTAGTTGTACTCTTGAGGCGAGCTGATGTCTTTCACTCTAAGCTTTCTCAGGCCTACGGTCTTTTCCACCAGATGCAGCTGCACAAATAGGACGAAACAGATGCTGAGACACAGACACCTCAAAGGTGCTGCTAGGTCCCTTCCTAGAATCACAGGCTCATGGAATCCAAGAGTTGGAAGAGGCCTGGTGGGCCATCCGGTCCAACTCCCTGCCAAGAAGCAGGACAATCATGTTCAAAGCACCCCCAACAGATGGCCATCCAGCCTCTGCTTAAAAGCCTCCAAAGAAGGAGCGTCCACCACACTCCAGGGCAGAGAGTTCCACTGCTGAACAGCTCTCACAGTCAGGAAATTCTTCCTCAACTACAGAAAAGAATATCCTTTTCTGTAGTTTGAAGCCATGGCTCCATTGCATCCTAGTCTCCAGGGCAGCAGAAAACAAGCCTGCTCACTCCTCCCTAGGACTTCCCCTCACATATTTGCACATGATCATCATGTCACCTCTCAGCCTTATCTTCTGTAGGCTAAGCATGCCCAGCTCTTTAAGCCGCTGCTCATAGGGCTTGTTCTCCAGACCTTTGATCATTTTAGTCGCACTCCTCTGGGCACATTCCAGCTTGTCAATATTTCCCTTCAATTGTGGTGCCCAGGATTGGACACAGTGTGATTCCAGGTGTGGCCTAACCAAGGCAGAATAGAGCATGGGGAGCATGACTTCCCTGGATCTAGGCACTAGGCTCCTCTTGATGCCGGCCAACATCCCGTTGACGTTTTTAGCTGCAGCATCACATTGTTGGCTCATGTTTAACTTGTTGTCCACAAGGACTTCAATATCTTTTTTACATGTACTGCTCTCGAGCAGTCCTAGAGATGGAAGGTCCTGAAAGCCATTCAGGAACACCCGATTGAAGCCTCCTGGTGATCTGAGTCCTCCCGTGAAGGAGACTCTTCTGCCCCTTTCTTTCTGAGGCACAGACAGAGAGACAGGCTTGGCTCCCTCTTTGAAGCCATTCATGTCAGGAGCTGCATGAGGTCACATTAGTCATCCCAAAGTCCTGAGCCTGAGGCCACATTAGTCATCCCAAAGGACAATATGATTGCATCAAACATCCTGCAACATGTAGCGGTTCTGTGGCCCTTGGCACCACTTCCTGAGGTGGCGCAGCACTGTGTTGCTTGCAAGCAATTACAAGCAATTCCGAGAACAATGCGAGGAGGAGGCACAGAGGTGTGTATGAAGGACCCGGAGTAATGAAGCAGAAGACGCTACCCCACATAGGGACCGGAAAGTCATCCCTAATGAATATGAGACTAGTTCACTGGCCCAGTAAGTCATCTCACATGCTGACCATTAAGAATTGGCTCTGTCCTCCTTTTTGGAGCGGATTTTGCAATCCTAGGAGTGGGATTCCTACTGTTACCTAACAATGCTGGGGAGTATTTATTTATTTATGTACTTTGTTTATATTTATGCCGAGTGTTGGCATTTAGCCCCAAGAGTCATATTTGAGCCAAACACCCCCAGCCGCCCAACAGAAGGATTCTTTTTTTTTTTTTCAAACTGATTATTTTCGTCATTTCATATTTGTATATCTTGGCAATGTTTCCACAGCAGCCACATCCTGTTCTTCTGTTGTTTACGCAGCCCTCAGAATAGGAATACAAATGTCTCCCCCGTACAGTACTATAGAACAGGCATGGGCCAACTACATCCCTCCCTCCATGTGTTTTGGACTCCAACTCCCACCATTCCTAACAGCCTCAGGCCCCTTCCTTTTCTCCCTCAGCCGCTTAAGCGGCTGAGGGAGAAAAGGAAGGGGCCTGAGGCTGTTAGGAATGGTGGGAGTTGGAGTCCCAAACACCTGGAGGGCGGGCCAAAGTTGACTCATATCTGCTATAGAATCACTAGTATCACCATTGGCACCAATACCAATGGGGCAGCTCTGGGAGGTTCTGTAGGCATCCTCCTTCCTTCGGTAGGTAGCACACCTTTGGGAGTGGTGCATTGATGGGCAGAGACCTCGCCCCACCATGGTAGATCATTTACCTGGAACTGGTTTAGCCAAGTGAGCGGAAGTCCTTTTCAGATGTGTTTTGGTGGCTTAGCAGACGCCTGAGCCAATGTTAGAGTCAATACCAGGCTGATACAGAAGAGCCATTTGACCAAAGGTGGTTTGGCCATTCTGGTTTGCAAAGCTGAGTTCTAAGGAAGGTGATGCACCCATGACTTGCTCCCTCCCTCCTTCCTTCCTTCTTTTTCGGCCAGAAAATGTGTGTTTAGCGAGAGAGGCGTTGGAGCCCTGGGGTGACTCACTTGTGCTGAGACAGCGGAAAGTTCTCAGGCTTGGAGAGTTTGGCAGCAGTGTCTCTGGGCCACTCAGACCAGAAGCAGGAAGCCCTTGCCTCCTGGGCCTGACCTTCCCTGTTTCAAAATATCCCTCTTCTTGAATGCTTTGTTACGCAGCCCAATGAAAAGTGTGATTCTGAGACCAGGGTTCTTGATTTGAAAGTGTTACTCCGGTTTCGTTGTGCAGTCCTTTCTTTGAAAGTCGTTGCTGTACTCCAGAAACTTCACAAACTCTATTGAATTGGTTGAGACTATGTCACAGTGTTTCTCAACCTGGGGGTCAGGTACCCTGGGGTTGCCAAAGACCACCAGAAAACATTTTTTTCTGTTGGTCATGGGTATTCTGTGTGTGAAGTTTGGCTCAATTCTATCATTCGTGGAGTTCAGAATGCTCTTTGACTGCAGGTGAACTATAAATCCCATCAACTACAACTCCCAAATGACAAGTTCAATTCCCCCCCACCCCACAAGTAAGGCAAAGATGATTTTCCCCCAACCTCCACCAGTGATCACATTTGGGCATATTGAGTATTTGTGCCAAGTTTGGTCCAGATCCATCATGGTTTGAGTCCACAGTGCTCTCTGGATGTAGGTGAACTACAACTCCAAAAACTCAAGGTCAATGCCCACCAAACCCTTCCATTATTTTCTATTGGTCATGGGTGTTCTGTGTGGGAGGTTTGGCCCTATTCTATCATTGATTAGGTTTATAATACTCTTTGATTGTAGGTGATTCATTGATTAGGTTCATAATACTCTTTGATTGTAGGTGAACTATAAATCCCAGCAACTACAACTCCTAAATATAAAGTTCTATCTTCCCCCTCAAACTCCACCAGTGTTCACAATAGGGCATATTGAGTATTCATGCCAAGTTTGGTCCAGGTCCATTATTGTTTGAGTCCACAGTGCTCTCTGGATGTAAGTAAACTACAACTCCGAAACTCAAGGTCAATGCCCATCAAACCCTTCCAGTATTTTCCGTTGGTCATGGGAGCTCTGTGTGCCAAGATTGCTTCAGTTCTATCTTTGGTGGGGTTTAGAATGCTCTTTGATGGTAGGTGAACTATAAATTCCAGCAACTACAACTCCCAAAATTACAAAACAACCCCCCAGTATTCAAATTTCGATATATTGGGTATTAGTGCCAAATGTGATCCAGTGAATGAAAATATACCCTGCATATCAGATATTTTTACATGACGATTCATAACAGAGGCAAAATTACAGTTATGAAGTAGCAACCAAAATAATGTTATGTTTGGGGCTCACCACAGCACGAGGAACTGTATTAAGGGGTCGCGGTTTTAGGAAAGTTGAGAACCACTGTTCTATGAGATAGTCATTGAAAAACTATAACGAAATGTGCTTCAGGATGTTCCTCTTGCACAAACAAAGTTTTGGCAGTTTACTAAACTTCCCATGTTTTTATGGATACAACCACAGAACAAAGTTATTGACCACCCATACGGACTGAGTTGGACATGATTTTATTTTGGCGATTTGGCTTATTTGTAATTTTATTCTATATGTATTTTAATCTTTTGTTGTATGATGTTTTTAGATTGTATTATTGCATTGAATCCTTGCTGTGAGCCGGTCTGAGTCCCTCTACGGAGGTTGGGAAGATTGGGATAGAAAAGTTTTAAATAAATAAATAATTGTGTTGCATAGTGTAATCCTTGCAGGTAGGGAGAGGAATTTTACCTGGAGGTCTTAACGAGCAAGTCCCATTCAAGCAAAGGCAAACCCTCTCTGAACAAACCCCTGACTTAAAGGCATCCTCCTCCTCATCATCATCATAGGCTATCACTTCCAGTCGAGAATGATTGTGAAGGCACACTGCAACAGCAACAATGCTGTATCCATAGCCTATCCTCCTCTCAGGGTTGACAGTCATCTAAATCCTGTCCCTTGTTCCCCTCTGCAGCATGCCAACGAAGACGTGGAGAGGATGCTTCTAGGAAACAAGTGCGACATGGATGACAAGAGGGTGGTGCCCAAAGCGAAAGGCGAGCAGGTGAGCGGTCGTTCTGGGAGAGAGGTGTTGGGCAAGTGGGCTCATTAACAAAAGACTGTCCTCCGAAACTTATAGCAGAATAACTTATTAGCAGCATTGTGACCCAGCACCAGTAGCTCAGTGATAAAAAGAACAAAAACACACAGACCAATGTTATCTCTTCCACAGGAGGCTTTTCTTTGTAGTAAAATCATATGGTTGCACTATTTACAAGAACAAGGTTTCCATAATACAAATAAAGTTCTTTATACTTCCTTCTTTATACTTCCTTCCATTCTGGGCTTCTTTCCCAGGAAGATAAACAGCTTCACTCTCACACTGCAGCTTTCATACTGGAGTTTCACACACTGAGGCCTTCTCACCCTGAGGCCTACTCACCCTGAGGCCTTTTCACACTGAGGCCTACTCATACTGAGGCCTTCTCACACTGAGGTCTACTCACACTAAGGCCTTCAAACACACTGAGACCTCTCTCAGACTGAAGCCTCTTCATACTGTGGGCAACTAACACTGAGGTGTATTAAGCTGCAAGCACACCTTATATTGAACTGCTGCTTTTGCGGAGTCATTGCATCTGTTTAACCCTTTCAGTGCATGACTTACATTTTTGTAATTATAAGTACCTAGTTGATTTTTGATATTTCTGACAAGAGGCGCCACAGATGAAGTTGGCAAAGGGGACCCTTGGCTTCTTTGGAGGGAGGGTGGCTTGGCAGCTGTTGTTGGAAACAATCACCGCCAACACGTGGGCATACCGTATAGAGCAGGCATGAGCAAACTTCAGCCTTCCCTCCAGGTGTTTTGGACTTAAGCCCTCGCAATTCCGAATTGTGGGAGTTGAAGTCCAAAACATCTTGAGGTCTGAAGTTTGCTCAGGTCTGCACAAAACAATAAGGAGTTGCAATGCTGCAATGCCAAATATTCCTATAGCTTTCCCCTTCAAGTGGTCTCTCTTCTACATGTGGGTTTGCAATCTCACAGCTTGGAAAGCAGGCTCCCTCCTGATAAATTTCTGCAGATATCAAGGTTGGCCCCTTGCGTGTGCTTCCCAGAACTGGCCTTTACTTCTCTGCCAGTAAGGCACAGTGTTGGCCCGGTCATTGATCGATCTTGGTGTAGGAATAGAATCCAAAACGAGTGCGAGCAAGCTTCAGCCAAGCCATTTCCAGGTATCCTCACAAAATGGGGTCATCGTGGAGTGCTGGAAACCCTGTCCCTTCCCATCCCATAATGGCCAAAGATGACTCAGTCTGACTGTGATCTCAACATCTGATGGGAAGAGGCTGCTCTCCTGAACTCTGTGTCTTGCTCAAAGTGCTTGAGAATTCAGAGTGTGAGTAAAATCCCTTTGTCTTCAGAGCGCTGCTTCCCAACTTTTGGCTCTTCAGGGTTGTTTTTTGTTACCTTCAGCTCCCACAATTCTAGTCAATTGCCCAAGTCTCCTTGGTGGGTTATAAATGAACATGATGATGATGTTGTTGGCTGGGGCTTCTGGGTGTTTTGTGTGTATGTCAGGAGCAACTTGAGAAACAGCAAGTTGCTTCTGGTGCGAGACAACAGGCCACCAGTAAGGACATTGCCCAGGGACACCCAAATGTTTTACGATCCTATGGGAGGCTTCTCTCATGTCCCTGCATGATAAGCTGGAGCTAACAGACAGGAGCTCACCCCACTCCCTGGATTCCAATTGCCAACCTTTTGGTCAGCAGCCCTGCTGGCACAAAGGTTTAACTCATTGCTCCACTGGATGCAATTTTATAATTGCATCTGGATATATTCTAATAGAAACATAATAATAAACATAATAATGATGGTTATGTTGGCTAGGGCTTCTGGCCCCAAATACATGGAGGATCAAAGGTTTCCCAACCTTTGTAAGGCCCTCCATCAATTCCTTGTTAGGTTTCTCCCTATTTTATTGGGTTAGCTAGTTCTTGCTGTGTATTTACAAGGCGGATGGGCTCCCCATCCATGGTGGGTGCGTCTTTTCCCTTCAGGCCTCACGATAGGCCTTCCCCTGGGATGGGAAGCCCACCCTGGTCTCTGAAAGCACAGCCCTCACTTAGCAAGGGCATGAGTCTTTATGCCTGGTGGCTTTCCCAGGCGGGGAAGAGGGCCTCTTCTGTTGCGTATTTGGACTTGACCTTTGTGGCTTGTATTTTCAGCTCCGTATGTGTTTAAATGGCTTGAAGCTTGATCTGAATTGAGCTAATAAAATCCCTTTGTTGTATGTAAAAAAAATAAAAAAATAAATAGCAGCTCCATGCACCATTTATTAGTTGCCAAGTCGCATTGGTCCTATAACTGGGACAGGAGGAGCTGTCTGTGGTAACCGAGGTCCACAAATATGAGCCGACGGATGCCTGACGGTTTCGTGAAACGTTTCCCAGCCTCACCTCCTTCCTCTCTCCTTTTGGCCTAGATCGCAAGGGAGCACGGAATTAGGTTTTTCGAAACTAGCGCAAAAGCAAATATAAACATTGAGAAGGCATTCCTCACGTTAGCAGAAGACATTCTCCGAAAGGTAAGTGGAGGATTTTGTGTGCCAGGGAGGGAGGGAAGGAAGGAAGGGAGCTGCTGAGGGGCTTAGTTTTGGACCCCGTCGGGCCATGCTGCCATACTATAGGCCAGCGGAAGTGACATGGCACCAATTCATTTGCAGCTGTAATCAAGGCTTTAGGGGGAGTGGGGACACTTTCCGGCAGTTGAGGGTAGCTTGGCTTGGGGCAGAATTTTAAGAAGATAATTTTGTACGAACCAACTAGGACATTAAGATCGTCTGGTGAGGCCCTGCTCTCGATCCCGCCTGCGTCACAAATATGTTTGGCGGGGACGAGAGGCAGGGCCTTCTCGGTGGTGGCCCCTTGGCTATGGAACACCCTTCCCAAAGGCATTAGATCGGCCCCTTCTTTGCTAGCATTTCGTAGGAAGGTTAAGACCTGGTTATTCGAGCAGGCGTTTGATTAAGCAGTGTAACAAATATTGGAACATGGAACGACTGGATGACGAGATTGGATCTGTTTTCAACTAAGAGACGCTATGAGCTGTGTTTTATTGTTTATATATGATTGTATTTTAATGTTATGTTTTTAATGGTTTTTTAAATTGTTTGTGATGTGTAGCATTGAATTTTTGCTTCTGTGAACCACCTTGAGTCGCCCGCGGGCTGAGAAAGGCGGTATAGAAATGGAGTAAATAAATAATAAATAATTATTGTCGAAGGTTTCCTTGCTAGCATTAGTTTAGTGGGGTCTTGCCACCGTGGCTTTCCATGGAAGAGTGTGTCTTGGGTTTTCATGGCCAAGCGGAGTTTCCAGCCCTGGGCCTTAGTCCCACAGTCATACCACTGCAGCACACTGGCTCAGCATTCAATGGCATGGTGGGTGCAGTGCTGTGCCCGTGTGCCTTCTGATGGGGCTCTGGAGGGCAGCTGTTGTTGGAAGGGAAGACACACCAACATGTGTACATACTGTTATATACTCATCTACAAACATGTCACAGAATGAATGCGATTTGGCACCACTTCAACTGCGGGGGTTCCGTGCTATAGGAGCCTGAAAATTATACTTCTACAAGGCCTTCAACCGTCTCTGCCAAAGAGCCTTGCTGCCCCACCAAACTACGTCAGAATTTAAGACAGAATGAAAGACCTATCTCTTTCGGCAGGCCTACCAAGTCGATTTTAATAATAATAATAATAATACTATAATAATAGTTATTATTAGTTTATTTCTTAACTGCTTCTTGTTATTATTGCTATAATTACTATTATGTTTACTATGATGATGATGATTATTATTATTATATTTCTTGCCTGCTCCTCCTCATGGTATTATTATTATTTTATTTCTTATCTTTTCCTCATATTATTATTTTATTTTTACCCATTTCTCCATTATTATTACTATTATATAATATTTATTATTATTATTTTATTTCTTATCCACTTCTCCATTATTATTATTATGTGAGGGTCACAGCACAGTCAAAACACACAAGCATTGCAAAATTTTTATAAACACACGTATTATAATGTAGTAGTATAAAAAGGTACATATCAAAATATATTTCTATAACTATTGGTTTTGCAATTACGTTTTATTAGTATTGGTGTTCCGATTTTTAATACACGTATTTATTACGTCTGTATTTTAACTGTGTTGTGCCCTGCCTCGAGATGCAAGGACTAAACATAATTGTTTATTTGTTTTATTTAATTTCAAGCATTTGTCCTGTCCTTCTCACCTCCGAAGAGGAACTCAGGACAACTTAAAACAGGCAGTTTTGGACTCCAAACTTAGACCCTCCTTCCAGGTGTTTGGACTCAAATTCCCACCATTCCTAGCAGCCTCAGGCCCTTTCCTTTTCCCCCTCAGGCGCTTAAGCGTCTGAGGGAGGAAAGGAAAGGGCCTGAGGCTGTTAGGAATGGTGGGAGTTGGAGTCCAAACACCTGGAGGGAGGGCCAAAGTTGGCCCGTGCCTGGACTAGAAGAGGTTGGTGTAACCCTTGTGCTGACTGTTTGCTGAGCAGCTGATGCAGGGTTTGTTGGGCTTGCCTTGACCTCTGCTTGTCCTCCTTTCTCCCGCTTGCAGACCCCGGTAAAAGAGCCCAACAGCGAGAACGTGGACATCAGCAGCGGGGGCGGCGTGACCGGCTGGAAGAGCAAGTGCTGCTGAGGAGCCTCCTCCTCCTCCCTGGCCAAGCGCCCGTCTCCTCTTCCTCCTCCTCCCCCCACCCCCTCTGCTCCTCGCTGCGGAATAAACCACTTTGCCCATTTTTAACCTTAAATATATATATATTTTTCGGTTGTTGTTCCTCATCTTAACATGGCCTCTTTCTCCTCCTCCTCCTCCTTTCCTTTGTTCTTCTCTTAGGGAGAGCTCACTGACTTATAACCTTCTCAAAACTGTATCGGGGAAAAAAAATCATGTCTTGACTTTTTATTTTTTAATGTACCGGCATATAAATGAACTCAAAACGCACCCCGTTTGTGGTTGTGTTTATATGGCCCAGTCTTAAAAACATTCTAAAGTTTAGAGCGGTCATTTCAGAGCTCCGGTTCTCTTGCAAAACTGTACCAGAATAAACCAGAAATGCGTTAGCGTTAAGACAGTTTATCATTTTTGTACAACCGTGGGGTTTTTTCTTCTTTTTTCTTTCTTTTTGTTTAGTTTTGTTAATGGGTATTGTGCTTAAAA
Organism: Anolis apletophallus; assembly: GCA_030556195.1. Taxonomy (NCBI): domain Eukaryota; kingdom Metazoa; phylum Chordata; class Lepidosauria; order Squamata; family Anolidae; genus Anolis; species Anolis apletophallus. Next base: position 3,602,180 of record JARBWK010000003.1, on the reverse strand, counting down.
GTCACCATATTTGCATTTGCAGAAAAGGAAACGAAACCGAAACCACTCATTCGCCTTGAGTCTGTAAATGGGGTTTATTTTGTCCTGTGCCTTAAGTGGAAAGGAACTTTGGTTCTCCCCTTCCCTTCCTTTTCCTTCATCTCCTCCTTTTCCTCCCTCCTTTCTTTTTCTGGCCAAAGCAAGGCCAGAGGCCCCCATTGATGTAGTGAATGGAGGGCCACACACGGGGGCTCGAGGGCTGATGAATGGACGGACGGACAAGCAAGGCTTCCTTTTCCATTTGGGGCCGGAGACCTGTCCATGTTTCCCCTTTTTCTCTCTCCTTTCCCCTTCCCTCCCTTTTTCCCTTGCATGCCGGTTTTACTTTCCTTCTCTCTTTTTTTAATGGTGTGATGTGTTCAGAGGTGGCAATATTGTTTTGCCAAATTTAATTCAGAAGCACTGATCATGGATCTAGCTTTGTTTTTTTTTCCTCTCCCCTGAGGTTAAAAAACGTGAAGTATCTACTAACCTTTTATTATTTTTGTCTAGCGAACGTCGGGCCAATTACTACCTTCCCCTTCCCTCCTTCCTTCCTTCCCATAGTTATTGAGGTTGATGATGGTGATATGGAAGCGTGAATTGCATGCGCACTCGTGTTCTCCGGAGGGCGGCGGCGTGTCCCTCGTCCGCCTCGGGTGTTAGGGTTTTAGGCCACAGCCGACTCCATTGATCCGGATGTGGGTGTTTTTTTTTTCTTTGCTGCTCCAGGCAGGTGACTCGGTAGCCTAGTGGATCTATTTAAATATTTGGGGGTGGGTGGGAAATGGGGCGAAAGGGGGCGGACGGTGAGCGGGCAGACAGGCCTCCCCAGTGCAGTGCGCTCCTCTTTCTCCTCCTCCTTCTGTGTTCGGCTCTTCACAATAAAAACAATCCCTTGTTTACAAACGTGGGCAATTGTAACTTCTTTCCGACTCGCTTTTCGGGTTTCGTTGTTGATGCGGCAAGGACCGGAGGAAGCAGTCATTACGTTTCCTTCCGGGAGAGCAAAGTTTGGCCTTCCCTCCAGGTGTTCTGGACTCCAACTCCCAGCGTTCCTAACAGCATCAGGCCCTTTCCTTTTCCCCCTCCGCCACTTCAGCAGAAAGGGCCTGAGGCTGTTAGGAATGCTGGGAGTTGGAGTCCAGAACACCTGGGGGACTACCCTTCACATAATGCATTTCCCCTGTTCCCTTCCTCCTCCCGTTATCGATGCACGGAGAGCAGTATTGTACATAGAAATGGCTGTCCCTTTTGTTTCCCCCTCCCCAGATCTGCACTTTCTAACCTTATCACGAAAACAAACAAACAAAAAAAGGGAATATGGAGTATGCAGCATCTTTCATTGTTTTGTTTTTTTAAAAAAAATAATAATAACCTTTGTTTAAACATAATGCGCTTCTTATTTTGATTTGCTTCCGGGCGCCTGGCCCTTTCTCTCTCTCCTGTATGATGATGACGATGAGTCTCTCTCTCTGTCTCTCTCTCTCTCTACGAATTCTTTGTAAAAGCTTTCCTCTTCCTGAGGCACCGAGGGGCTGTGGAGGGAGACCAAGCAGCCCACTCTCTGGTACTACTAGCTGAGAATTCATATTCTACTACTTAACAAGGTAAAAATAAACTGAAATGTTTCCAGCCCGGTCTATTTCTGTTCGCGTCGAAGGCGTCCGCTGGGGGTTTCCGGGGTCTCGGGATTGGCCCCTCTTCTACTTACACGCAGCAAATAATAGTAATAATAATAACACCGAGGGGATTTGGAGCAGATTATTTATTTATCTATTTATTTAGTAAATTTGTATACTGCTCCCTCTCAGGCCGAAGGTGACTCGGGACGGTTCACAAGGCAACAATTCAATGCCAACAACATCATAAAAAAACATTTAAAACAATTAAAAACATTAGCATATCAATTAAAACCATGACAATAATAAAAATATCTATATGTCTCCTAGATAAAAACATAGTCCCATCTCGCAGTCCAATTGTACCAAGTCCTATGTCAGTTACACTGGCTTTTCAAACGCCTGCTCGAATAGCCAGGTTTTGACTTTTTTTCGGAAGGTCAAAAGAGAGGGGGCTGATCTAATGTCCCTGGGAAGGGTATTCCATAGCCGAGGGGACTTAACATCCAGATATAAACAAACACAGGCAAACATTCAGTGCTTTATCACAAATGAGAATACAGTGAAACACAAAATACATAGTCAAAGGCAAAAGCTTCTCCTTTCATTTCCGGCTCTGGAGGCTGTGCTCTCCTCCATTTTCAAGCTGAGGAACCTGCATTGATTTACATACAGATGCACAGCAAATATTAGTAATAATAATACTTTATTTATATTCTGCCCTTCTCCCTGAGGGGACTCAGAGTGGATTACAACATACAAACAAACAACAAAAACAAGGTTTGGATCTAACATATAAGTTCAATGTGAATAACAATATGCAATAAATGGCAAGGTAAATTAGTAAATAAGTCAAGAACATATGGTGTGAAAGAGATAAATCACATGAAATATATTTTCGTGATACAGTACACAAGCACAGTAATATAATCCGCATCAAAAAGATAAGTTGAGCACATGGCAAAAGATTTTAATTTAAAGGACCTACGTTTAGGGAGGCTAATGATTTCTTTCTTGCTATCAATTAAAGGACACACGGAGCATCTCCCGCAAGGTCGCGTCCCAAGGAACAAGGAGCTCCTGTAAGATTGCATAGTGTGATCTGTATGCGATAAAATGTCCCCAATATTTATTCTCTTTTTATATGCTATGGTAGGAAATTGTGCCAGGCCTTCTGTGGATGATATAAGAGGCCAATATCTACGTACTATCCTAATAACCTCCTTGCGATGTGGATTGAGAGTGAGTGGCTAAACTAACCATTGTGATGTGTCTTTAGGAGAGGGATGTAGTAAAGATTCTTTTGGTAAGGCATCAGCTTTACGTTTAGTGTTGAGTAAAACTGACTGGGCGTCCCTTTTGAATCTTGGGAATTTGCAGCGCCAGGGTCTTTCTGGCAGACCGAACTGACCAACGGTTTATTGTGAACATTTTGGATTTCCTCTTTATCCGGACACCCTTTAAAGAGTGAGAGCGCTCTTCGTTATTTAAACTCCACCCTACCTTGGAGTGTGGTACAAGAAGATCTTTACGATAAGTACTTACAGTAAGACATTTATTGGTTAGCCTGGTTTGCTAACATATGTACGGACTGCGAGTTTCTTCTTTATGTGCTATTGTGTGTCCAGCCTTCTTTTTGATGCGGATTATATTACTGTGCTTGTGTACTGTATCACGAAAATATATTTAATGTGATTTATCTCTTTCACACCATATGTTCTTGACTTATTTACTAATTTACCTTGCCATTTATTGCATATTGTTATTCACATTGAACTTATATGAATATTAGACCCAAACATTGTTTTTGTTTAGTAGTGGTAACCTATCCATTGTTTTTCTTCCAACATACAAACAAACACAGGCAAACATTCGATGCCTTATTACAAATGAGAATACAGTGAAACACAAACATAAAAAGGCAAAGGCTTCTCCTTTCATCTCTGGCTCTGGGGGCTGCTATTCTCCATTTCTAAACCAAAGAGTCTGCATTGTCTGTAGACACATCCTGGCTGTGTGGCCGGCATGACTGCATGGAGCGTCTTTTTGCCTTTTCCAGCCGAAGCAGTACCTATTGATCTCACATTTGCATGTTGCTAAGTTGGCAGGAGCTGGGGCTGACAGTGGGAGCTCACCCTGTCCCACAGATTCGAATTGCCAACCTTCAGGTCAGCAGTTCAGCCGCACAAGGATTTAGCCCATTGTGTCACCACGGCCCCTTAAACGTTATCTGCCAAGCAGTGCTGGGCCTCACTAAACTCCCAGGGTTCCACAGCAAGGAACCTAACCTCAAGCTGCATCTGTTTTCTCCATTGCAGGGCTTGCAGAGAAGCTTTGGTGGAGAGTTGTACTGGAATGGTGGGAAGCCAGGGTCCCAACCCTTCCTCAGCCACTGAAACTCAGGTTTGGGGGGTCTCTGCTTTGGTGGAAGTCCGGAGGGACAAAACTTTCCTGGGAGGGCGGTCTACATGACACAGCCTGGTTGAGGCCTAGGACTCTGGGAGACCAGGGTTTGAGTCCCTGCTCTTCTCTGTTACCAAGCCGAGGAGCCTGTGTTGATTTACACACACATGCACAGCAAATAATAGTAATAATTGTAACACTCTATTTATATTCTGCCCTTCTCCCCAAGTGGATTACAACATATAAACCAGTGTTTTTCAACCTTTTTTGAGCCGTGGCACATTTTTTTACATTTACAAAATCCTGGGGCACACCACCAACCAAAATGACACTCTTAACACAGTAATACATATAGTTAATATGTTTTTAAATGTATTTATACACTCAGTGTGAAACCTGGGCCTGTTTCGATGAACACAACATAGATATTTTGGCAGGAATGGCATAAAGACACACACGAAGGTCTTGCTCAACAGCTATCAGTCTCTGTTCTTATGCATCAAGAAGGAAGGAAGGAAAGAGCAAAGAAAGGGAGGAAAGAAACAGGTAGAGAAGGAAGAAATAAAAAGGGAAAGAAAGAAAATATAAAGGGAAGGAAGGAGAGAAAGAGGGAGGGAAGGTTGGCCACAGCAACACGTGGCGGGTACAGCTAATCTATTATATAAAGGAGGTCCCGTCATGGAACGACCGTCCTAGGCAGAGAAACCTTCCAAGGCAGAGACACCAAATCAGCCCACATACACACAAAACCCCACTTGGTATGTTTACCACCCCCCCCCCAAAACAAAAAATTAAACAACACGACCAAAAATACAAAAAAAACCACTGGACTACAACTCCCATGCTCCCTCACACCACACCCTTCTGGCAGTTTAGAATGTCGGAATGCTGGTGGAAGGGAGGGAGGGAGAAAGGCAAGGGGAGCAAGGACTGATACAGAAAGGGGAGGAATGGCAGGAAGGAGGGAAAGGAAAGAAGGAAGAGAGGGAAGGAAGGAAGGAGGGGAGAAGAAAGGATAGAAGGAAGAATGGATGGAAGGAAGGAGGGGAGAAGAAAGGAAGGATCGCAGGAAGGAGGGGAGGGGAAAGGATAGAAGGATGTAGTTGAAGGAAGAAAAGAGAAGGAAGGAAAGGGAAGGATAGAAGGATGGAGGGAAGGAAGGAAGGCAGGAGGGGAGAAGAGGATAGAAGGAAGAATGGATGGAAGGAGGGGAGAAGAAAGGAAGGATCGCAGGAAGGAGGGGAGGGGAAAGGAAAGAAAGGATAGAAGGATGTAGTTAAGGAAGGAAGAAAAGAGGAGAAGAAAGGAAGGAAAAGGAAGGATAGCAGGAAGGAAGGGAGGGGAAGGAGAGGATTGGAGGGAAGGAAGGCAGGAGGGGAGAAGAAAGGAAGGGTAGCAGGAAGGAAGGGAGGGGAAAGGAAGGAAAGGATAGAAGGATGGAGTGAAGGAAGGAAGGAAAGGGGAGAAGAAAGGAACACAGAAACACACACACACATATATACATGCACAGAAATATACAAATATACACATACACACATACATAAACACACCTGTACACATCAACACATACACGCACATACATATACAAACACATATACATAAGAACACACATATACATGACTACACACACAGTCCCCAAGTTAAAAAAAATCCTACAGCAACGCGTGGCCGGGACAGCTAGTATATATATATGAGAATTGTGGGAGTTGTAGGCCAAAACACCTGGAGGGAGGGCCCAAGTTTGCCCACACCTGCCTTAAGTGAGCAAACCCTGTTCGTTTTCGGCCCCTGCTTAAAGGTGCCTCAACCCTGTGTCCCGAACGCCCCTTGACCCCCCTTGGCTGAGTGCGAGGGAATCACGGGAGTGGTAGTTTGACACCATCCTGAGCCTCCCCAAACTACAAATCCTGGGATTCCCCAGCCTTGAACCCTGGAAGACCAAGGGGTGCCTCACTGCATGAATGCTATGGTGTAGATCCGCCCCCAGGCAGCCGGGGAAGTCCCATCCCTGGATCTTCTCTCCGCGCGGCTTTCTGCCTGACGCAGTCCCCACCTTTCGACTCGAACCCTTCCAATGCCGAGGAAGGAGCGGAGGGGAGGAGGAAGCCCAAGAAGGCAAGTGGTGAGTAGAGGCTGTGTTTGCGGGACTCAGGCAAGGGATCTAGCCCCGGCTAGGGCTTCCCGGTTGGACAGGAGGGCTCTCCTATCTCCAATTTCCCACGGCACACCTGATGATCGCTCACGGCATAAGAACATAAGAAGAGCCATGCTGAATCGGGCCTCAGCCCATCTAGTCCAGCATTCTGTGTCACACAATGGCCCACTAGTTGTACACGGGGATCTCTAGCAGAAAGGAGGGCAGAACCCTCACCTGCTCCCGACCCCCCACAACCAGTACCCGGGGAAAATCCTGCCTGCCTCAATCAACACAGAGGTGGCACTTGGATGTCCATTTCAGTAACTACCGATACACTTGGTATCCATACTAGGGTGCCACGGCACACTGGTTGGGAAACACTGATATAAACAAACACCTCCGCCCCTGTGTCCGTCCGTCCATCCGTGCCTGGCCGGTGTGCCAGGAAGGCAAAAGAGTCCCACCTGGCAGGGCAAGGGGCAGGCCACGCCCACAGCCAGCCCCCGGCAGAGAACGTGTCCTCCCCCTGCGCGGACACACACACACTCGTAAAAGTCATTTGCACAAAAGCAGAGGGTTCCCCTGGTGAACAATAGCTCTCACACACACGCACACACACAGTCAGGAAGCTTTTCCTCTCTTTCTCCCTCCCTCTCAAGAAGCAGAGCCCCCCACCTGGCCCCCTTCTCCTTCCCAGCCAAGGGCCCCGGGACAGCCTCCCCAGGAAAGATCGAGGGAGGAAGGGGGCCAGCCAGGCCGGGGTGCCCGCCCGCACACCATTTGCTCCCTCCCTCCGCAAAGGAGGCCATGTCCGGAACCGGGAGGGAGGGAGAAGAGGGCCAGGTCCTCGGGATTGGACCCAGGGACAGAGCCAGGCACCCTCCCCACAACCAACACACCCAACTCCCCCTTGGCATTTGCAAGCTCTGAGAGTTGAGAGAGACCCCAGGGCCGGCCACGGCATTTTTATTTGTTTCAACATACATTTTTTTGGTCCGTGATCTGCGCCCCCCTCAGCTTGCGCCCCTAGGCTATGGCCTAGGTTGGCCTTATGGGTAATCCGGGCCTGGGTCCCACTATCCTCTTGGTAGGAGCCACTGACCCTATTGACCTGCTCTCCTGTTCTTTTGCTTCGACTGGACCTTCCCATTGGTTTCGCAGCCAGGGATTGGGACCGTGCTACCTCTGGGTGTTGGGATTGCAGCTCCCATCGTTCCGAGCCAACATCACTGCTGATGGGAAGCAGCCCTGCAACATCTTGGGGGGGGGGGGGGGCTGCAGTGTGTCCCTTCCTGTGCTTCAGAATATCATTTTGGGGTAACTTTGGAGCCTGCTGCCTCCACCCATAGAAGTACCTGGTCACTGCTAGAGCTACCGTGTTTCCCCGAAAGTATGACACCCCCGATTGTAAGACGTATCGGGGGTGTCAGGGGGGTCGGCTAATGTAAGCCGTACCCCGAATGTAAGCCGTACCTCGTCGCCACGCCGCCGCCGCCGCCGGCCCATCGGCCGCGGCACACCTCCGCGGCGCACCTTTCTGACAGGCCTCTGACGCGTCCAAGAAAGGGAGAGGGAAGAGCGCAAGGGGCGGAGGGAAGCGGCGACGCGTCAGAGGCCTGTCAGAAAGGTGCGCCGCGGAGGTGTGCCGCGGCCTTCTTTTCTCCAAGAAAGGGAGGGGAAGAGCGCAAGGGGCGGAGGGAGCGGCGACGCGTCAGAGCGTCACTCTGACGTCGCCGCTTCCCTCCGCCCCTGCCCTCTTCCCCCTCCCTTCGTCGCGTCAGAGGCCTGGCAGAAAGCTGCGCCGCGGAGGTGTGCCGCGGCCGATGGGCGGGCGTGGCGACGGGGTACGTCTTAGTTTATATAAGACGTACCCCGAAAGTAAGGCGTAGGGGGACTTTTGGGGGGGAAAAGAAAGTAAGACGCTGTCTTACTTTCAGGGAAACATGGTAGGCCTCCAAAATAAGTGGCGGACAATGAGGGTCAATGTCCAGCATGTGAATGGACCTCCTGTCCACTGAGCACCAGTTCCGCCAGTGCAATGGGCCATTGTTCTCCAAACAGCAGCCCTAATGCTGCTTCAAGTAAACCCTGGCTAGGACCGCAGTCCGTGCTGTGTTTGGAAATGGGGCATTCAGGAACCCACCCAGGGAAAATCTCTTCCACTTTTTTTTATGTGCTTTTCATTCAAGGAGAAAGACATAATTGCACAAGTTTTGGGTTGCAGCTTTGTAAATAGCTACAAATACCATAAATTAATAATAATAATAAATTCTATTATTTATTTATTTACAGTATTTATATTCCGTACTTCTCATCCTGCAGGGCAGTGTTTTTCAACCTTTTTTTGAGCCGCAGCACACTTTTTACATTTACAAAATCCTGGGGCAGACCACCAACCAAAATGACACAAAATGACACTCTAACACAGTAATACATATAGTTCATATGTTTTTAAATGTATTTATACACTCAGTGTGAAACCTGGGCCTGTTTCGATGAACACAACATATATATGACTTCCTCTCACATATTTATACATGGCTATCATGTCTTCTCTCAGCCTTCTCTTCTTCAGGCTAAACATGCCCAGCTCTTCAAGCCGCTCCTCATAGAGCTTGTTCTCCAGACCTTTGTGAAATTTCACCCTGAGTGAAACTTGCTTCCAGATAACTATGGATGTCATGAAGCTGTTATAAACAGTTCCCGGGGGGGAGGGGGGGAGGCAACTATAATCCAGTAATATAGTAATAAATAAATAAATTTCCAAGCGGAGAGGCTCAATTTGTTTCTTGTAAACTTGTGAGGGGGCTGCTAGGAGGGAGGAGAGTGCCAATTTCCCATGGCACACCTGATGATCGCTCACGGCACACTAGTGTGCCACGGCACACTGGTTGGGAAACACTGCTGCAGGGGACTCAGGGCGGATCACAATGCACATATACATGGCAAACATTCAATGCCATAGACACACAATATATATAGACAGACACAGAGGCCATCTAACTTTCCAGCTTCATGAGGGTATGATTGAATTCTAGCCACCAGGGGAGCTGTTGGTTCACCATCCACTTGTGACACTGATGGAGCACTTCCTCATTCTTTTGCATGCTGCTGGAGAGTTTTATGGTGTCGTAAATTAGTTAAATTAGCCTCCCGTATAAGCGGTACCTAAATTTCCTACTTGACAGATGCAACTGTCTTTCGGGCTGCAAAGGTCAACAGCAACCTAGACAAATAGTCGAGAGCTTACTCTGACCCGGGCTGGCTTTGAACTCATGACCTTTCTGTCAGTAGTGATTTTAATGCAGCTGACTCCCAACCAGCTGCGCCACAACCCGGTATTACGTATCTATGTACATGCCTGATCTATACAGTCCGACTTCTGCTTAATCACACTCGGATCACCGCTGTGAAAGGCAAATGAGCAAAGTCAGTGTCAATAAAATTCGACCTCAGAGCAACAGCCAGGAGGCACGAAATGAAAACAAAGTGTGCAGTCTTCAATCAACTTCAAAGCCTTGAAGTGGCGCATTTTATTTAGTTACTTTCCAAAAGCTACAAAGACAACAAACATAACTATGTACAGAAGAAGTCACACACACCTCTTGCTTCTTCTCCAGCATGGCTGGAAAAGAACTAGCAGTCCAGGGTTTGTTTGTTTGTTTGTTTGTTTTGGTGAACTTATGTCACAATTCTTTGCCAGCAGTAAAGAATTGGTGGGATCATAAACCCACAAAGGTTGCGGAAAATGAGCACGCAAAAATACTGTGAGAATTTCGAATCCAGACTGACAATGTTTTGGAACACAATACACCAGACATCATGATTGTGGAAAATAAAAAAGTCTGGATTATTGATGTCGCCATACCGGGTGACAGCCGCATTGAGGAAAAACAACAGGAAAAGCTCAGCCGTTATCAACACTGCAAAGGCTCTGGCATCAACCAGGACAGGTAGTCCCAGTGGTCATCGGCACAGTGGGTGCCGTGCACCGGGACTGTGGCGCAGCTACCTGGGTGTCAGCTGCATAAGGATCACTACTGACCGAAAGGTCATGAGTTCAAAACCAGCTCGGGTCAGAGTGAGCTTCCGGCCAATTTTGTGTAGCTTGTTGTCGACCTTTGCAACCCAAAAGACAGTTGCATCCGTCAAGTAGAAAATTTAGGTACCACTCATGTGTGGGGAGGCTAACTTAACAAATTTACGAGGCCATAAAAAATCTCCAGCAACAAGCATGTGGGGAATGCGGAAAGTACTTCATCAGTGTCGCAGATGGACGGTGAAGCGACAGCTCCCCTGGTGGCCAGAAAAAAGCTAAATAGCCTCTGACTGTCTGTCTATATGGGTTGTGTGTCTATGGCATTGAATTGTAATCTGCCCTGAGTCCCCTGCGGGGTGAGAAGGGTGGAAATATAAATACTGTAAATTAATCTGTATACCTTTATAAAACGGAATGTTTGTATGTGTGTATGTGTGTGTATGTGTGTATGCGGAGGGCGGAAGGGCGGATATGTGGCAGCTATTTGCATAAAGTCCTTTGATTGGACAGCCTCGTCACTCCAAAATTCTAAGGCACCAGACAGAGGGCATTGATAGCCACTGATTAGCCAGCAACCCAGAATCCAGGCCTCTACATTCAAACAACAGGATTTCTTCCCACTGAGGGAAAAAGCCAGCAACCCAGAATCCCCAGGCCTCTACATTCAAACAACAGGATTTCTTCCCACTGAGGGGGAAAAAGCCAGCAACCCAGAATCTAGGCCTCTACATTCAAACAACAGGATTTCTTCCCACTGAGGGGGAAAAAGCCAGCAACCCAGAATCTAGGCCTCTACATTCAAACAACAGGATTTCTTCCCACTGAGGGGAAAAATGCACCATCAACATTCCCTCCCCACTTGGCTCTGTGAAAACAAAATGGATTCCTGTATTCTCCTCCCCTCAGCTTTTGAAAACGGCTGCCTGCCATGCACCCTTTTAAAGTTACCAATAGCAGGCCATAACATTACAGGCCCCAAAATAGAGTTTAGGGCAGGATGGCCGACGAATGATGGGATTTGCATCCCAATTCACTTCCCAGAAAACATTGTAGCCCCTACAAATCCCCTTCTCCCAGATAGGCCCAAAAGAGGCATCCATCTTCCCTCTTCAACACAGTGTCAGAGAAAGGCAGCTTCTGACAGGATCTTTAGAACAGGCACTGTCACTCTCATTGGACCTTACTGCTAATTCCATGCAGGCCTTTTCCATTTTTTTTTACTCCTTTCTGTTTTACACCGGTATACTTTCACAGGCCAGGGCGGATATGTGGCAGCCACTTTCACAGGCCACAGCGACCAGCGCGGGTGATGGACCTGCACCAAACTTGGTACACATAACCCCCCTATGACATGACCCACGTATTATGGGATTTGTAGTACTTTCCAAGACTTTGGTTCCCACAGACCACTGAGGCCACCAAAAAGGACCAATACAGACCACACTCAGCACACACAGCCCCCATGACCCACTCTACATCCTGGTGCAGTTCGGAGGAGGGTGGGCCATGGATGATGGGACTTGAAGTGCCTCTACTCACTTCCCAAGTCCGCTGCAACCCTCATCCAATCACTGATCGAGACCAAACTTGCCATACATAACCCCCATGACTGCCTTCACGTCCTGGTGAGGTTTGGGGAGGACTGACAATGGATGATGGGATTTGTAGTACTTTTACACCCCTCTGTTCCCACAGACCACTGTGGCCCCCAACAAACACCGGAAAGTCCACACTTGGCACACAGAGCCCCAGTGACCCACTCTACATCCTACTGAAGTTTGGAGGGGACAGAACATGGATGATGGGACTTGCAGTACCTTCCCTCACTTCCCAATCCTGCTACAAACCTAATCCAATGACTGATCAACACCAAATCTGGCACACAGAGCCCTCATGACCCACTCTACAGCCTGGTGCAGTTTACTGTGAGACGGACCACGGATGATGGGACTTGAAGTACCTTCACTCACTTCCGAAAAACAATGCATCCCTCATCCATTCACCAATACAGACCAAACTTAGCACACAGAGCCCCCATGACCCAATCTACATCCTACTACACTTTGGGGGGGACGGGACACACAGAGATGATGGGACTTGCACTACCTTCAGTAATTTCATGATACCACTGCAACTCCCAATAATGATGGATCAAGACTAAACTTGGCACACAGAGCCCCCATGACCCACTGTACATCCTGCTGCACTTCTCAAATGACCCGGGCAGGGCCGGGTCCCCAAGCTAGTAAATAATAAATAAAAGATTTCAGCCAGCATTTAGAAACAATAAATCTGGGAGTGATCCTGGACTCATCGCTGAGCCTGGAAACCCAGGTCTCGGCGGTGGCCAGGGGAGCTTTTGCACAGCTCAGGCTTGTGCGCCAGCTGCACCCATATCTTGGGTCGGACTTGGCCACGGTGGTCTACGCTCTGGTTACATCCTGTATAGACTACTGCAACGCTCTCTACGTGGGGTTGCCTATGAAGACTGCCCGGAAGCTGCAATTAGTCCAGCGCGCAGCAGCCAGACTACTAACGGGAGCGGGGTACAGGGAGCGCACAACTCCCCTGTTGCGCCAGCTCCCCTGGCTGCCGATTAGCTTCCAAGCACAATTCAAAGTACTGGTTTTAACCTACAAAACCCTATACGGTCCCGGCCCAGTTTACCTGTCCGAACGTATTCTCCCCTATGAACCGTCAAGAGTGCTAAGATCGTCTGGAGAGGCCCTGCTCTCGGCCCCACCACCTTCACAGGTGCGTCTGGTGGGGACGAAGGACAGGGCCTTTTCTGTGGTGGCCCACCGGCTGTGGAATTCCCTCCCAAATGAAATCAGATCCACCCCCTCCCTCCTGACTTTTAGGAAGCGGGTGAAAAACGTGACTGTGCAATGAGTCCTTCGCAGAATGAAGGAGGAGATCGCGAACCGACTAAAGTCGCTAACCACTAGAAGTCCCTCACAACACCCCCCCTCCCCCACCCTGGCTACATGCCTGACACAGTCCTAGACGCTTGGGAAGTGTTCGACTTGTGATATTGTGATACGAAATCCAGCATATAGATCTCGTTTGCTGTAACATATTGTGTTTTTTGTGTCAATAATAATAATAATAATAGAATATAAATAATAATAAAAATATTATATAAGTAATAGTAATGATGATAATGATAATATATAAATAAGAAAATAAATAATATATAAAAATAATGATGATGATAATTATGATAATTATGTATAAATAATATTTTGTGATACAAAATTCAGCATAGAGATCTCGTTTGCTGTGACATACTGCGTTTTTGTGTCAGTAAAATAATAATAATAATAATTAGTAGTAGTAGTACCAAGAAGCCTGACACATCCATTGCATTTTCACTACTACTACTACTACTACTACTAGTAGTAGTAGTAGTAGTAGTACCAAGAAGCCTGACACATCCATTGCATTTTCACAATAACCAATTTGCATTGGAATAGCCTTGACTTCAAGGCTACTCTTCTGTTCTTCTGTGAGCAAAACCCCAGCCGGGCAGCAGAGGGCGCTGCTCCTCCACACATAAAGGGCCAGAGCCCTAGTGCTTTCTTCCAAGCTCATTTGGGGGGACCCAAACCAAGGATGGTGGAGGTTGGAAGGAGTTTCTCAAAGGTCATCCAGTCCACCCTTCTGCCAAACAGGGGGAGACAACCCAATCCTTCCCATCCAACAAAATGTCAAGCAGATCTTGCTCATATCATTCCAGGTGAGGTCAAACCAACGCAGGATCCATGGCTTCCCTATTGGTGCAGCCTAGAATGGCATTGGCCTTTTTAGCTGTCGCATCACACGGTTGCCTCAAGCCTACTAAGACTTGGAAACCGTGTTCGGTTTCCAAGCCAGGTCTCACACATCCTATATTTGTGCATTTCTCCCTGCTGAAATGCACTCGGGACGCTTTGGCCGGTCCTCGCTCTCTCAGCTGTGGAGGGAGGCCCCTTTGGGTTCTGTCCCTGTCTTTCGGGTCTTGGCTTTCCTTCCCAACTTGGCCCCACCTGCAAACTGGATCGGCATGTCTTCTAGTCATACAGTCCTTGAGTTGGAAGAGACCTGGTGGGCCATCCAGTCCAACCCCATCCTGCCAAGAAGCAGGACAATCGCATTCAAAGCACCCCCGACAGGTGGCCATCCAGCCTCTGTTTAAAGAAGGAGCCTCCACCACACTCTGGGGCAGAGAGTTCCACTGCTGAACAGCTCTCTCTCACATTCAGGAAGTTCTTCGTCATGGTGGAATCTCCTTTCCTGTAGTTTGAAGCCATGGCTCCATTGCGTCCGAGTCTCCAGGGCAGCAGAAAGGAAGCTTGAACCCTCCTCCCTAGGACTGACTTCCCCTCATGTATTTATCCCTGGCCCTCATCCTGTCTCCTCTCAGCCTTCTCTTCTGCAGGCTAAACATGCCCAGCTCTTTCAGCCGCTCCTCATAGGGCTTGTTCTCCAGGCCCTTGATCCTTTGCGTTGCCCTCTCACATTCCAGCTTAGAGTCAACATCTCACTTTAATTGTGGTGCCCAGAATTGGACACAGTGTGCTTCCAGGTGTGGTCTGACCAAGGCAGAATAGAACATGGGGAGCATGGCTTCCCTGGATCTAGGTACTAGGCTCCTCTAGATGCCGGCCAGAATCCCAATGGATTTTTTTTGCCACCGCATCACATTCCTGGCTCATGTTTAACTTGTTGTCCACGAGGAGCCCAAGATCTTTTTCACATGTACTGCTCTCGAGCCATAGTCTATCCTCCAAGACCTTGGTAGAGAGCCTGAATGGCCACAAAAGGCCAGGTCGGGACCTTCTTGATGGCCCCAAAATAGTCCTTTCTTCTCTCCAGGAGGTATTGTTATTGTTATTTGATACACAACAAGATGAGTCCACAGCAAACAAGGTCACTCTGCTGGCTGTTGTATTGGATCACACATCAGACACTTCCCAAGAGTCTAGGACTGTGTGATGTATCGGCAAATAATGTGTGCAGATACCACTAGGGTGGCCTTTTGCAGATGACGGGTGGAAATTCTGTCAGCGCCGATTGTGTGTAAATGCAGGCCAAGGTCTTGAGGCACTGCACCCAGTGTGCCGATCAACACTGGGACCCCCTTGACTGGCTTGCGCCGGAGTCTTTGCAGTTCGATCTTTAATTCCTCACATCATGTAAGGTTGTTGTTGTTGTTCTTGTTACTAACTGTATTTATGCTCTGCCTTTCTCCCTATGAGGACTCAAGGCAGCTAACAAGAAGCACCCTTTGGGTTCGGACACTCAGCCCATTTCCTTCCTACTCCACGGGAGCCTCATCGAGCCCAAAATGAGAATGTCTTCTTTGCAAAACAGCACAGAGCCAAGGGCATGGAATCCTAGGATCCTAGAGTTGGAAGAAGAGACCTCTTGAGCCCATCTGGTCCAACCCTCTTGTGCCTTAATGCAGTGTTTCCCAGCCAGTGTGCCGAGGCACACTAGTGTGGCATGAGTGATCATCGGGTGTGCCGTGGGAAATGGGAACCTCCAATCCCCTTTCTTCCCCCTCCTGCCGAACACTTTTTCTTCTCCACTCGGGCTCCCTTCTTCCCAGCCTCGCTCTGCTCGCTTTGCCTCGCTTTGCTCTGGGGCGAGTCTGCGCAGTAGCGCCCGCACGGGTCACGTCTTCCTCCCCCCCCCCTTGAACACGCTCACGCTGCCCCCTCGGGTCAAAATGGCGGCAGAAGAGGCAGTGTAGAAGAAAAAGTGTTGGGCAGGAGGGGGAAGAAAGGGCGCGAAGGGGAAGGGGAGGAAGAGGTCTCTGTCGAAAGCTGGCATGGGCAAACTTGGACCTTCCGGGTGTTTTGGACTTCAACTCCCACCATTCCTCGCAGCCTCAGGCCCTTTTCCTTTCCCCCCCTCAGCCACTTAAGCAGGAAAGGGCCTCAGGCTGTTAGGAATGGTGGGAGTTGAAGTCCAAAGCACCCAGAGGGCCGAAGTTTTCCCATGCCTGTTTTAGGGACCTTAAAGTGGTGAGCCTCCTTCCAACATTGTGATTCTGGATAGAAAACAAACAACATAACATAACATCGTTTGAGTCCACAGTGGTCTCTGGGTGTAGGTGAACTACAACTCAAGGTCAATGCCCACCAAACTCTTATAGTATTTTCTCTTGGATATGGTAGTTCTGTGTGGGAAGTTTGATTCCATTCCATCATTGTTGGAGTTCAGAATGCTCTTTGATTGCGAGTGAACTATAACTCCCAGCTGTTGAGCAAGACCTTCGTGTGTGTCTTTCTGCCATTCCTGCCAGGGTATCTATGTTGAGTTCATCGAAACAGGCCCAGGTTTCACACCGAGTGTATAAATACATTTAAAAACATTTTAACTCTATGTATTACTGTGTTAGAGTGTCATTTTGTGCCATTTTGGTTGGTGGTGTGCCCCAGGATTTTGCAAATGTAAAACATGTGCCGCGGCTCAAAAAAGGTTGGGAAACACTGCCTTAATGCAATAAAAGCACAATCAAAGCAGCCCCGGCAGATGTCCACCCAGCCTCTGTTTCAGAGCCTCCAAAGAGAGAGAGAGAGAGAGAGAGAGAATCAGTGGCTCTTCTTAATGTCAGGAAATTCTTCCTAATGTTCAATGGAATCTACTTTCCTGCCATTTGAGGCTCCATTGAGTCCTAGTCTCCAGAGCAGCAGAAAGGAAGCCTTGCTTCCTCTTGGAATCATAGAATAATGATAGTTGAATGAGACCTCTTGAGCCCATCTAGTCCAACCCTCTTTATTCTGTACAATTAAACCCTCCCAACAGATGGCCTTCCCGCCTCTGTTTCAAATCCTCCAAGGAAGGAGATAGATCAGGCACGGGCAAACTGAGGCCCTCCCTTTCTCCCTCCTCACAGCCTCAGGCTTAAGCGGCTGGGGGGGGGGGGGGCTGAGGCTGTGAGGAATGGTGGGAGTTGGAGTCCAAAAATACCGGAGGGAGAAAAGGAGGGAGGGACCAAGTTGGCCCAGGCCTGAGATAGATAGAACCATAGAATCTTAGTTGGGAGGGACCTCTTGAGCCCATCTAGCCCAACCCCCTTTATTCTGCCGTCATGCAGGAAACACCCCATCAAAGCACCCCCAACAGATGGCCATCCAGCCTCTGCTTCAAAGCCTCCAAAGAAGGACTTATTTATTTATCTTGTTATGCATCCAAGGAAGGAGATAGACCAGGGTTCGGGAACCTTTTTGACTCAGAGAGCCATGAAAGCAAAATATTTGGAAATGCATTTCAGTGAGAGCCATAATATATACATAATATATATTAAGACAGAATTCAACTAAATGTGAGTCTATACGTACATACGATGAGAAAAGGATTCCCCGGCAGAATGACGGGACACGTCAGACCTGGCTCTGCAAAAGGCATGCTCAGGACTCTGGGAAGGAAAAGAAGATGGAAGGAAGGAAGGAAGGAAGGGAGGGAGGGAGGGAGGGAGGGAGGGAGGGAGGAGGAAGGAAGGAAGGAAGGAAGGAAGGAAGGAAGGAAGGAAGGAAGGAAGGAAGGAAGGAAGGAAGGGGGAAAGAAAGAAAGACAGCAGAAATAAAGGAGGGAAGGGGAGAGGAAGAAAGAAAAGAACGAACTATGAAAAAGGAAGAAAAGAAAAGCAAGAGAGAGACAAGGAGGGGAAAAGAAAGAAGGAAATGGGAAGGGAGGAAAGGAAAGCAAAGAGTGGGGAAAAGAAAGGAAAGTGAGTGAGGGAAAAGTAAAATAATGAAGGGAAAAGAAGAATAGAAAGAAGGGGGAGAGAGGGAAGTGAAAAGAAAGGAAGGAGAAGGAAAGGAAGACTTGGGGGGGAAAGAATAGAAGAGGGAGGAAGGAAGGAAGGAAGGAAGGAAGGAAGGAAGGAAGGAAGGAAGGAAGGAAGGAAGGAAGGAAGGAAGGCAGGCAGGCAGGCAGGCAGGCAGGCAGGCAGGCAGGCAGGCAGGCAGGCAGGCAGAGGAAGGGAGAATGGAGGAAAGAAGAAAGGGGAGAGAGGGAGGGAAAAGGAAGGAGAGAAGGAGAAGGAAAGGGTGAAGGGGAGAAAGGAAGGAAGGAAGAGGAAGGAAAGAAGGAAGGGGAGAGCGGGAGGGAAAAGGAAGGAGAGAAGGAAAGAATGGAAGAGGAAGAAAGGGAGGAAAGAAGGTAGGGAGAGAGAATGAGGAAGAGGCAGCGATGGCGGTGCAGAAGCGGCAGTTGCAGCGCATTTGCGTCACTCCTTCCTGCTGCATGCTGGGAAACCGAGGCCTGGGCTGCTCTGGAGAGCCAGATGCAATCATGAAAAGAGCCACATCTGGCTCCCGAGCCGTAGGTTCCCTACCCCTGAGATAGACAGTCAAAGGATTCTAGAGTTGAAGGAGACCTATTTGTTTGTTTGTTTGTTTATGTACATACAGTACTTATATTCGGCTCTTCTCACCTCGCAGGGGACTCAGGGGGGATTACAATGCACATATACATGGCAAACATTCAGTGCCCTTTAGATTTACAACATACCGTATATAGACAGGCACAGAGGCAATTTAACGTTCCAGCTTTTCCGGCTGCATGAGGTTATGCTCGGTTCCGGCCACAGGGGGAGCTGTTGCTTCACTGCCAACTTGTGACACCGAGTCCTTCAATGGAGAACTTCCTCATTCTTCTGCACACTGCTGGAAGGTTTTATGGTGCCGTAAATAAGTTACATTAGCATAAAGCGGTACCTAAATTTCCTAAAGCGGAGTCCCCGTGACACAGTAGGTTAAACTGCTGAGCTCCTAAACTTGTTGACCCCTGACCAAAAGGTTGCAGGTTCGAATCCGGGGAGCGGCATGAGCTTCTGCTGTCAGCTCCAGCTTCTGCCAACCAAGTAGTTCAAAAACATGCAAATGTGACTAGATCAATAGGTACCGCTCCGGCGGGAAAGTAACGGTGCTCTATGCAGTCATGGATCTTGGAATAGTCTACGGACAATGCCAGCTCTTCAGCTTAGAAATGGAGATGAGTACCAGAGTCCCAGAGTTGGACACAACTGGACTTAATGTTACCTTTGCCCTTAAATTTCCTACTTAACAGATGCAACGGTCTTTTGGGCTGCATAGGTCAACAGCAAGCTAGACTATTAATGGTCGGGAGCTCACAATGACCCGGGCTGGCTTCAAACTCATGACCTCTTGGTCAGTCGTGATTTAATGCAGCTGGCTACTAACTAGTTGCGCCACAGCCCGGTCCTAGCCAGACCCGTAGAATCTTAGTTGGGAGAGACCTCTTGAGCCCATCTAGTCCAACCCCCTTCAGTCTGCCATTATGTAAAGCAGTGTTTTCCAACCAGTGTGCCGTGGCTCACTAGTGTGCCGTGAGCGATCATCAGGTGTGCCGTGGGAAATGGGACCCTCCAATCCCCTTTCTTCCCCCTCCTGCCGAACACTTTTTCTTCTCCACTCGGGCTCCCTTCTTCCCAGCCTCGCTCTGCTCACTTTGCTCTGGGGCGAGTCTGCGCAGTAGCGCCCGCACGGGTCACGTCTTCCCCCCTCCCCCCTCCCCTCCTGAACACGCTCACGCTGGCCCCTTGGATCAAAATGGCGGCAGAAGCGGCAGTGTAGAAGAAGGAGGGGGAAGAAAGGGCGCGAAGGGGGAGGAAGAGGTCTCTGTCGAAAGCTGGCATGGGCAAACTTGGACCTTCCACGTGTTTTGGACTCCAACTCCCACCATTCCTAGCAGCCTCAGGCCCTTTCCCTTTCCCCCCCTCAGCCACTTAAGCAGGGAAGGGCGTCAGGCTGTTAGGAACGGTGGGAGTTGAAGTCCAAAGCACCCAGAGGGCCAAAGTCTTCCCATGCCTGTTTTAGGGACCTTAAAGTGGTGAGCCTCCTTCCAACATTGTGATTCTGGATAGAAAACAAACAACAACATAACATAACATTGTTTGAGTCCACAGTGCTCTCTGGGTGTAGGTGAACTACAACTTCCAAACTCAAGGTCAATTCCCAAGCAAACCCTTTCAGTACTTTCTGTTGGTAATGAGAGTTCAACATGCCAAGTTTGGTTCAATTCCATTGTTGCAAGAGTTCAGGGTGCTCTTTGATAGTGTGTTAACTATAAATCCCAGAAACTGTAACTCCCAAATGTCAAGGTCTATTTCCCCTGAACTCCATCTGTGATCACATTTGGGCATATTGAGTATACATGCCAAGTTTGGTCCTGATCCAACATTGTTTGAGTCCACAGTGCTCTCTGGATGTCGGTGAACTACAACTCCAAAACTCAAGGTCAATGCCTACCAAACCCTTATAGTATTTTCTCTTGGTTATGGGAGTTCTGTGTGGGAAGTTTGTGTCTTTCTGCCATTCCTGCCAGGATATCTATGTTGAGTTCATCAAAACAGGCCCAGGTTTCACACTGAGTGTATAAATACATTTAAAAACATATTAACTATATGTATGACTGTGTGAGAGTGTCATTGTGTGTCATTTTGGCTGGTGGTGTGCCCCAGGATTGTGTAAATGTAAAAAGTGTGCCGCGGCTCAAAAAAGGTTGGGAAACACTGTCCTAATGCAACTGGCGACTAACTAGCTGTCAGGAAAAGAGACTGGGTGTACTTGGAAGACGTCAAGGAGTCAAAAGAGACGGGTATATAAGGTATATTTCAATGGTTTATTCTTCAAATAGTCTTCATATGATAAAGTAAATGTTCATCCAAAAGTCAACTGAGAAGTGGAATGCAAATAGTTGTTGGTCACTATGTGTGCACTCTCTGGCCATGAAAAGTCCCAAAGGAAATCATAGGTAAATGTCACATCAATAATACATTCTTCATGGGACGGTCAGAGAGGCGTCCGGGCGTCTGGTTCCACCGGTGGCTGCGTCCACCCATATCAGGATGATGACCATGTATATGCATTTATAATATTGGATACCCGGATCAGTGGAATGGTCACATTATTTGTTTTCACACACCTGGGTTCTGAAGAAGCCTAATTATAGGCGAAACGGCGAGGCCTTTCTCAGACCGTTGACCCATTTCCCTCTCTGACCGTCCCATGAAGAATGTATTATTGATGTGACATTTACCTATGATTTCCTTTGGGACTTTTCATGGCCAGAGAGTGCACACATAGTGACCAACAACTATTTGCATTCCACTTCTCAGTTGACTTTTGGATGAACATTTACTTTATCATATGAAGACTATTTGAAGAATAAACCATTGAAATATACCTTATATACCCGTCTCTTTTGACTCCTTGACTAACTAGCTGTGTCACACACAGCCCAGTCCTAGCCAGAGCCATAGAATCTGAGTTGGGGTACATAGATATATTGTCCTAGGGTTCTACAGTGGGGAGAGACCCCTTGAGCCCACCTAGCCCAGCCCCCTTCATTCTGCCAGGATGTCCAGCAGCAGCACCCAAGCCCTCCCTCCGGACAGATGGAGGTCCATCTGTGTCTTGCTCAGGCACACCTGTCTGCTGGCTCTCCTCAACATGCTTCTGCAGGAGAGGGGGGGGGGGTTGAGCATCCCCAGGTGAGCCCCCCTCCCATCCCCCACCCCCCTCCTGCGGGCTCTGCACAATCCCCGCCCCCTGGTGGCGTGGGGATTCCCTCCTGGGCGGAAGTGCACGCGTGGGGGGGGCCGCGGGGGCTCCTCCCCCCTCTTTCCCTCCTCCCCTTCTTTGGGGGTCTTCCCTTGGAGGATGGAGCGGGTCTGGTGGGCTCTCTCCCGCCTCCCGTGGAGCCCCGGGCCCCCCTTGCCTTTGGACCGCATCGTGGCCGGCCTCCCCCTCCCCACCTTGGTCCGACCCGCCCCCGGTGAGATTCGGGGGTTTTTTTCTTTAGGGGGGGGTGTCTCTTTGGGGGTCTTTCCCTCCTTCTGTCTTTGAGTCACTTGTCTGTCTCTCTCCCTTGGAGCTCCCCTTCCTTCCACCCCGCTTTGTATCTCCTTAAATTGGGGGGGCACTCTGGGGACTTAGTGCGGATTTTAGAGCCAAACTAAGGGGGGGGTCTTTTCTTCCTGTTGTTTGAAGACCTTTATGGGGCGGGGGAGTTTCTATTATGGAGGAGTTTAGTATGAGTCGGGGCACCTCTTGGGCTCCATGCCCCCCTCCCCTCTTTCTTTGCCCCCCCTTCTTTGGCTGAATGCCCAGTATGCCCCCCCCCCAAAACAAGAATGCTCGCTTGGCATCCTTGTTTGGGGGCGAGGGGAGAGGGGAGGGGCTGGGGAGAAGCTGGTGCTGCCAATCATCATCATGATGTCTGGAGACCCCTGACCTTCCCTCCTGGAATCATAGAGTTGGAGAAAGAGACCTCTTGAACCCCCTTCTGCCTTCATGCAGGAAAAACACAATCAAAGCAGCCCCGACAGATGGCCAAACGTTATCATCTTCATATCCTTCTCCTCTTTCTCCTCCTCCTCCTCTCCCTCCTTTTTCTGTGGAGACCCCTGTCCTTCCAACCAATCATCATCATCATCATAATCTCTGGAGACCCTAACCCATCCAACCAAGCATCATCCCCCTCCTCCTCCTCCTCTGGAGACTCCTGTTCTTCCAACCAAACATCTCTTTCTTCTCTTTCTCCTTCTTCTCTGGAGACCCGTGTCCTTCCAACCAATCATCATCATCTCTGGAGACCCTAACTCTTCCAACCAAGCATCATCCCCCTCTTCCTCCTCCTCTTCTTCTTCCTCCTCCTCCTCTTCTTCTTTTTCTCTGGAGACTCCTGTTCTTCCAACCAAACATTTCTTTCTCCTTCTCCTTCTTCTCTGGAGACCCGTGTCCTTCCAACCAAACATCATCATCAACATCATCATCTCTGGAGACCCTAGCCCTTCCAACTAAGCATCTGCCTCCTCCTCCTCTTCTTCTTCTTTTTCTCTGGAGACCCCTGTTCTTCCAACCAAACATCTCTTTCTTCTCTTTCTCCTTCTTCTTCTCTGGAGACCCGTGTCCTTCCAACCAATCATCACCATCATCTCTGGAGACCCTAACCCTTCCAACCAAGCATCATCCCCCTCCTCCTCCTTCTCTGGAGACTCCTGTTCTTCCAACCAAACATCTCTTTCTTCTCTTTCTCCTTCTTCTCTGGAGACCCCTGTCCTTCCAACCAATCATCATCATAATCTCTGGAGACCCTAACCCTTCCAACCAAGCATCATCCCCCTCTTCCTCCTCCTCTCCTTCTTCTTCCTTCTCCTCCTCCTCTTCTTTTTCTCTGGAGACAGACCCCTGTTCTTCCAACCAAACATCTCTTTCTCCTTCTTCTTCTCTGGAGACCCGTGTCCTTCCAACCAAACATCATCACCATCATCTCTGGAGACCCTAACCCTTCCAACCAAGCATCTGCCTCCTCCTCCTCTTCCTCTTTTTCTCTGGAGACCCCTGTTCTTCCAACCAAACACCTCTTTCTTCTCTTTCTCCTTCTCTGGAGACCCGTGTCCTTCCAACCAATCACCACCACCACCACCACCATCATCTCTGGAGACCCTAAACCTAACTATTCCAACCAAACACTATCCTCTCCCCCCTTCTCTAAAGACCCCTGTCCTTCCAACCAATCAGTATCATCATCATCATCTCTGGAGACCCTAACCGTAACCCTTCCAACCAAATATCATCCCCCTCTTCCTCCTCTTCCTCTTCTTCTCCTCTGGAGACCCCTGTCCTTCCAACCAAACATCATCCACATTGTTGTCTCTGGAGACCCCTGTCCTTCGAAACAAATATCTCCTCCTCCTCCTTCTCTAGAGACCACTGTCATTCCAACCAATCACCATCATCCCAATAGAGTGGGACGGGGGACCAGGGGGGGGGGCTAAGACCATCCAGTCCAATCTCCTTTCATCCAGGCAAGAAGCCCCCATCCAAGCCTTCCCTGCAGATGGCCACCCAGGGGAGGAGACTTGGAAGGGCCCCCATAAGGCCATCCAGTCTAACTTCAGCCTGCAAAGCCGGGAGGGATGGGGGTCATGCGAGTGGAGGTCTTCCCTCTGCTCCCCATTTAGACCTCCTCCGCCCAGGTGCCATTGGGGCCCAGGTGAGACATGGCCACACACTTGTGGACCCAAAGCACCAGGCCTGAAGGGGAGCCTGGGTGGGCCTTTCAGTCAGCATGCCCCCAAAACAAAGGCACCGCTTATATCCTACTCTATTGGGATATAGACGGCCTCAGAGTCCACCCAGAGTCTCCTTCCCTGAATGGCCATCTCTTGGGAGGGTGTTTTTCTGTTCCTGGTTTGAAAGTATTATTTCCTGTTTACTTGGGTGGTGGTGGTGGTGGTGGTGGTGGGGGCTTTGGTTGTCCCTTCCTGCCTGATAGGAGGAGGTTGGACTAGATGGCCCTTGGAGGTCCCTTTTGTCTCTATGGTTCTGTTACTTTATAAGATGCCAAAGGGCCTGATTACAAAGGCCTTCCTCAATGCTGGGGGGCCAAGGAAGCAGAGACCCAGCAGCCATTCCCTCCCCTGCAAAGGCAGAGGGATATGCCCAGTCTCTTCCGTCTCTGGCCTGCCTCCTTCCTTCCTTCCTCCCTTCCTTCCTTCCTTCCTTCCTCCCTCCCTCCCTTCCTTCCTTCTCTCCTTCCTTCCTTTTTTCCTTCCTTCCTTCCTTTCTCCCTCCCTTTTCCTCCCTTCCTCCCTCTCTCCTTCCTTCCTTCCTTCCTTCTTGTCTTCCTTTCTTCTTGTCTTCCTTCCTTGCTTCCTTCCTTCTCTCCTTTCTTTCTCCCTCCCTCCATTCTTTTCTCCCACCCTCCCTTTTCCCTCCTCCCTCCCTCTCTCCCTTTCTTTCTCCATCCCTTTTCCTCCCTCCCTTTTCCTTCCTTCCTTCCTTCCTTCCTTCTTGTCTTCCTTCCTTCTTATCTTCCTTCCTTGTCTTCCTTCTTTCCTTCCTCCCTTCTTCCCTTCTTCCCTCCCTCTCCTTC
Source organism: Anolis apletophallus (assembly GCA_030556195.1). Taxonomy (NCBI): domain Eukaryota; kingdom Metazoa; phylum Chordata; class Lepidosauria; order Squamata; family Anolidae; genus Anolis; species Anolis apletophallus. The sequence continues at coordinate 3,577,063 of JARBWK010000003.1, read as the reverse complement.
CTCCCTCCCTCCCTCCCTCCCTCCCTCAGCGCTGGCCTTGGGACTCCTGGGCTGGCCGGCTGCCCACCTGGCCCAGATTCGCCCTCAATGGAGCCGCTCTTCCAGGCAGCCTTTTGGGGCCCTGCGTCCCTGGCCACTGAGCACGAACAAAGGGCCGTTGCTGGGGCAACCGGTCCCTCTTGGCAACCAGCCGGACGGAGGAGAAGCGGAGGATGGAGGGATGGATGGACGGATGGAGGGGTGGCTTCCCCTTCGAAATCTGTCTGGGAAATGTTTGGTGAGCGTTGGGTGCATCTACACCAGGCCTGGGCCAACTTGGGCCCTCCCTCCAGGTGTTCTGGACTTCACCTCCCACAATTCGGAGTTGTGGTCCAGAAGCCCTGGAGGGAGGGCCCAAGTGTACCCATGCCTGGACTAGATGACCTTTGGGGGTCCCTTCCCGCTCTCGGCTTCCCTGCTTGTCATGAGTGTCCTTCTGCTTCCTCCCTGCTGCAGGCGAGTGCGTGGAGGGCCTGGGCGACCAGGAGGCGCTGCTGCTCCACTCCTGCCGCCAGTGGACCACGGTCACGGCCCACAGCCTGGAGGAGGGGCACTACGTGGTGGGGCCCAAGATCGACATCCCCCTCCAGTTCCCAGGTAGGGCGCCCCACGGCCACCCAGCCCAGCCCTCCTTGGCCCAACTAGGGTATCCCATTCAACCTGTGGTTTCATAACTTCCACAGAATACATCCTAGAGCAGTGTTTCTCAACCAGTGTGCCGGGGCACACTAGTGTGCCGTGAGCAATCATCAGGTGTGCCGTGGGAAATTGGAACCTCCAGAAGGGGAGGAGGGAAGAGTCTAGTGTGTTGAAGTATAAAAACCCTAAGAAACCTACCTCGATAAAGGTACTCCATGTGTGTTCATAGTTCGGCATATTGAGTATTCATGCCAAGTTTGGTCCTGATCCAACATTGTTTGAGTCCACAGTGCTCTCTGGATATAGGTGAACTACAACTCCCTGGATGTAGGTGAGCTACAACTTCCAAACTCAAGGTCAATTCCCAAGCAAACCCTTTCAGTACTTTCTGTTGGTAATGAAAGTTAAATATGCCAAGTTTGGTTCAATTCCATTGTTGCAAGAGTTCAGGATGCTCTTTGATTTATTTAACTATAAATCCCAGAAACTGTAACTCCCAAATGTCAAGGTCTATTTTCCCCAAACTCCATCTGTGTTCACATTTGGGCATATTGAGTATTCAAGCCAAGTTTGGTCCTGATCCAACATTGTTTCAGTCCACAGTTCTCTCTGGATATAGGTGAACTACAACTCCAAAACTCAAGGTCAATCCCACCAAACTCTTATAGTATTTTCTCTTGGTTATGGGAGTTCTGTGTGGGAAGTGTGTGCCTTTCTGCCATTCCTGCCAGGATATCTATGTTGTGCTCATCAAAACAGGCCCAGGTTTCACACTGAGTGTATAAATACATTTAATAACATATTAACTATATGTATTACTGTGTTAGAGTGTCATTTTGTGTCATTTTAGTTGGTGGTGTGCCCCAGGATTTTGCAAATGTAAAAAGTGTGCCGCGGCTCAAAAAAGGTTGGGAAACACTGTCCTAGAGTTGCAAGGGGCACCCAAAGGCCACCTAGCCCAACCCCTTTCTGCCATGAAGGAAAGCACATACACCAGCATTGCAGTGCTGGATCCCACAAGGAAGAGGACGCCGGAGACGCCCTTCCGGTTGCCACTGATCCCTGCTTGTCTCTTCTCTTTCTTTGCCCTAAGGAGCAAATATATTTTCCTCCCTCCCTCCCTCATTTCTCTTCTTTCATCCTTCCTCCTTCCCTCCTTTCCTTCCACACTTTCCTTCCCTCTTTCCTCTTTCCCTCCCTCCCTCTTTCTTTCTCCTTCCTTCATTTCTTTCCTCCCTCCTTCCACTTCCTTTTCTTTCTTTCCACATCTTCCGCCTTCCCTTCCACACTTTGCTTCCTCCTTTCGCTTCTTTGGGTTATATTCCTTTCCTTTCTCTTTTCTCATTCCTTTCCTCTTTCCCTCCCTTCTTTCCCTCCCTACTTTCATTTCCTCCCTTTTCCTTTTTCCCCTTCCACATTTTACTCCCTCCCTTCTTTCCTCCCTCCCTCCCTTTTCCTCCCTCCCTCCCTCCCTCCCTTCCTTCCACACTTTGCTTCCCCCTTTCCCTGCTTTAGCTTCTCTTCCTTTCCTTCCCCCTTTCCTTTTCTCTTTCACTCTCTCTTTCTTTGTCCTCCTTCCCTCCCCTTCATTTTCCTTCTTTCACTTCCTTCCCTCCCTACTTACATTTCCTCTTTCCTTCCACATTTTCCTCCCCGCTTCCTTTCACACTTTGCTTCCTCCCTTCCCTTCTTTAGCTTCTCTTCCCTCACTTCCTCCTTTTCCCTTTCCTTCTCTCCTTTTCTCTCCTTTTCTCTCCTTTCCTTTGTCCTTCTTCACTTCCTTCTTTAGTTTCTCTTCCCTCCCTTTCCCTTTCCTTTCCTCTTTCCCTCCTTCTTTCCCCCTTCCTTCCCTCCCTAATTTCATTTCCTCCTCTCTCCTTTTCCTTTTCTTTCCTTCTACATTTTCCTCCCTCCCTTCCATACTTTGCTTCCTCCTTTCCCTTCTTTAGCTTCTCTTCCTTTCCTTCCCCCTTTCCTTTTTCCCTCCCTCTTTCTTTCTCCTCCCTCCCCTTAATTTTCCTCCCTCCCTCCCCTCTCTACTTTCATTTCCTCCCTCCTTTTCCTTTTCTTTCCTTCCACATTTTTCTCCCTCCCTCCATTCCTTCCACACTTCGCTTCCTTCCCCTTATTTTCCTCTCTATCCCTCCTTTTCCTTTCTTCCACATTTTCCTTCCTCTTTCTATTCCTGCCTGCCTCCCTCCTTCCACACTTCCCTTCCTTCTTTTCTCTTTTCTCCCCCTTTCTCCTTCCTCCATTCACTTTTTAGCTTCCCCTTCCTCCCTCACCTTCTTTTCCTCCCTGCCGCTTTATCTTTCGTTCTTTCTTTCATTCTTTCTTTCTTTCCTCCCTCCCTTCCTTTCCTTTCCCTTTCCTTTCTCCCCTCTCTCCCTTTATTTTCCCCTCCCTTCTTTCTGTCCCTTCTTTTCCTTTTCCTTCCTTCCTTCTTTCCTTTCTCCCTTCCCTTCCTCCCCTCTCTCCCTTCATTTTCCCCTCCCTTTTGTCCCTTCTTTTCCTTTCCTTTCCCTTCCTTCCTTCCTTCCTTCCTTCCTTCCTTCCTTCCTTCCTTCCTTCCTTTCCTTTCTCCCTTCACTTCCCTTCCTCCCCTCTCTCTCCTCATTTCCCCCTCCCTTTCTTCTGTCCCTTCTTTTCCTTTTCCTTCCTCTCTTCCTCCCTCCCTCCCTCCCTCCCTTCCTTCCTTCCTTCCATCCTTCCATCCTCCCTCCCTCCCTCCCTTCCTTCCTCACTCCCTGATTGGGGAAAGCATGGCCAAGGGGACCATTGGGCCTTGCAAGGGGAATTTGCCTTGCCTGGGTGCCCTTTGCAGGCCTTCTGTCCATTTTGCACAATCCTTTCTTGATCTGGGTCCAGTCTTGGGCTGCGTCTACACTGTGAAACCAATGTGGTTTGACACCACTTGAACTGTGAAGACTCAGAGTTTTGGGATCAGGAGAACAATGGATCCAAACTGCGGAAACTTAGGAAGAACTTCCTAACAGACAAAGAAGATGCTTCTGCCTGGGAGTCTGCATGTTTTGAATCAAAGACTGAATGGCTATCTGTAGGGACAGATTGTGTGGTGTCCTCTTTCCTGGCCGAAGGGGGTTGGACTGGGTGTCCTTTGAGGGCCCTCCCTTCCAACTCTAGGATTCTGTGCTCTTGGGGGGCTCGGTTCTCATATTCAAGCGTGTGCTCCTTCTGCCTGGAATAGGGCCGTCCCGCCTCGCAGGGCCGTTGTGCCGGACTTGGGGGGCATTCGAGTCCGTTAATGGCACGGAAGAGCAGAAAAGGGCTGGGAAAAGGAAGCAAGGGCCGGCAGCTTAGCCATTTGTGGACAGATGGCGGAAAGGGGGCCTTGGGAATTAATAGGGCCGGCTGGCTGAGATCATCCCTGGCCCTTAATGAGCCCGTTAAGTGCTGCCTAACGATGTGCGAGGGATGAATAAATAATAATGGGAGAAGGAATGTATGGGGTGGGTGGGGGCTGCTTTGGGGAAAGCAGATGGAAGGCCGAGGTGTGTTAACTGCCCCTCCGTGGGATAAGACCCTTATGGGGAGCCTTAGAAAACTATAACTCCCATGATCCTGGGTATCATACAGCATTAAATTGGCAATATAGGTCTTAAAAGGGGATAGGAGACCGTTGATGGTTGTTGCTCAGCACAATGGCTAAAAGGCTGATACAGGTTTTGGGTTTTCCCTTTTGAAGATAGCTCTGGCCAATGGTGGCCGCCTCCCAAGGCTTGGCTTTGGAATAATAATAATAATAATAATAATAATATAGATCTCTGGGTTGTTGTAGGTTTTTTGGGCTATATGGCCATGTTCCAGTAGCATTCTCTCCTGACGTTTCACCTGCATCTATGGCAGGCATCCTCAGAAGTTGTGAGGACCTCAGATGCAGGCGAAACGTCAGGAGAAAATGCTTCTAGAACATGGCCACATAGCCCAAAAAACCTACAACAACACCGTGATTCTAGCCATGAAAGCCTTTGACAATACAATATAGATCTCATTTGCTGTGAAATACTGTGTTTTGTGTGAGTAAAATAATAATAATAGATTTATTTGTATACCCCACCTCCATCTCCCAAGAAGGAAAAGGAAAAGAAGGGACAGAAGGGAGGGAGGGGGAAATGAAGGGGGAGAGAAGAAGAAGGGAAGCCCAAGGAGCACAGAATTAAAAAAACACACAATCAAATCAAAACGGCAAACGAACATGTCACAATAAAACATAACATCATAAAAACAATACCATGCTGTGCAATAAAAATGTTGAGTTGAGAGGGCTCATTCCTAGATATGTGCAAATTCCTAGACATACCGTAACTAAGGAAAAGTGCAAAGATTCAGTGGCAGTATTGTACTGTGGGGTCCTGCAGGGCTCAGTATTGTCCCCTATGTTATTTAACACCGTGTTTCCCAACAGCTGTGACATGGCACAGTAGTGTGCCGTGACGGACCTCCTGCTGTGCCACGATAAAAGCTCGCTGCCCCCCTTCCTTCCCCCCTCCTCCTGCCAAACTCCTGCTGCTTGGGGGAGGAGGAGGAAGGGCTGGGCGGCGGCGAAGAAAAAGACGAAGGGGCCGGGGCATCGCCTCCTTCGGCCATTTCCCCAGCCAGCCTCCAATCCGTCATGACTCCCACCATGACTCTCGCCCCTCACTTGTTGAAGCCGCGTGGAGGAGCCCTGCCCACTGAAGCCCGTCCACTGCTCATGCTCCTCCGTGCGGCTTCAGCGAGCGAGGGACGGGAGTCATGGCGGAGAGCGGCGCCGGGGACGGGGGCCATGACTCCCGCCCCTCACTCACACTGCCCCCTCAGGGCTGGGGAAGCTGTGGGAGAGCTGAAGCCGGGGGGAGGGGGTGGGGCATGGTGTGGCCTGGCTCCGCCCCTCCCCCAGCTTCAGCTCTCCCACAGCTTCAGCTCTCCCAGAGCTTCTCCAGCCTTGAGGGGACAGTGCCAAGCCAGCATTGTGCTGGCTCTGCCACCGCTGGCTTGGCACTGCCCCCTCAAGGCTGGAGAAGCTGTGGGAGAACTGAAGCCGGGGGGAGGGGGTGGGGCATGGTGTGGCCTCGCTCCGCCCCTCCCCCGGCTTCAGTTCTCCCACAGCTTCTCCAGCCTTGAGGGACAGTCCCAAGCCAGCATTGTGCTGGCTCTGCCACCGCTGGCTTGGCACTGCCCCTCAAGGCTGGAAAAGGTGCGGGAGAACTGACGCCGGGGGGAGGGGGTGGGGCATGGTGTGGCCTCGCTCCGCCCCTCCCCCGGCTTCAGCTCTCCCACAGCTTCTCCAGCCTTGAGGGGACAGTCCCAAGCCAGCATTGTGCTGGCTCTGCCACCGCTGGCTTGGCCCTGCCCCCTCAAGGCAGGCGAAGCTGTGGGAGAACTGATGCCGGGGGGAGGGGGCGGGACGGGGCATGGTGTGGCCTGGCTCCGCCCCTCCCCCGGCTTCAGCTCTCCCACAGTTTCTCCAGCCTTGAGGGGACAGTGCCAAGCCAGCATTGTGCTGGCTCTGCCACCCCTGGCTTGGCATTGCCCCCTCAAGGCTGGAGAAGCTGTGGGAGAGCTGAAGCCAGGGAGGGGGCGGGGCATTGCGCGGCCTGGCTCCTCCCCCTCCCCCGGCTTCGGCACTCCCAGCAGCTGCTCCCAGCAGGCCACCATCCCCCAGCCGTTCTTTACTGTGTTAGAGTGTCATTTTGTGTCATTTTGGTTGGTGGTGTGCCCCGGATTTTTTTAATGTTAAAAGTGTGCGCGGCTCAAAAAGGTTGGGAAACACTGATTTAACATATACATGAAGCCGTTGGGAGAGATCATCTGGAGTTTCGAGTGCGGTGTCACCTGTACGCAGATGATGTCCAACTCTGTCACTCCTTCCCACTTTTGCAGCCCTGACTCAAGGCTGTGGGATCCTGGGACTTGGAGGCAGAAAAGTCGAAAACTTGAACAGCAACACTTGTGGTGCCAAACTGTATTAATTCCACCGTGTGGATGCACCCGGAGTTGGGTAAATAATATTTCACCAAATGCCACATCCCAGCATCGAATTAAGGCCGCTAAAGTGGTGCCAGCGTGCATTCGTTCTCCAGTGTAGATGCACCCTCAAGGCTGGAGAAGCTGTGGGAGAACTGAAGCCGGGGAGGGGTGGGGCATGGTGTGGCCTCCGCCCGCCTCCCGGCTTCAGCTTTCCCACAGCTTCTCCAGCCTTGAGGGGACAGTCCCAAGCCAGCATTGTGCTGGCTCTGCCACCGCTGGCTTGGCACTGCCCCCTCAAGGCTGGAGAAGCTGCGGGAGAACTGAAGCCGGGGGGAGGGGGTGGGGCATGGTGTGGCCTCGCTCCGCCCCTCCCCCGGCTTCAGCTCTCCCACAGCTTCTCCAGCCTTGAGGGGACAGTCCCAAGCCAGCATTGTGCTGGCTCTGCCACCGCTGGCTTGGCATTGCCCCCTCAAGGCTGGAGAAGCTGCGGGAGAACTGAAGCCGGGGGAGGGGTGGGGCATGGTGTGGCCTGGCTCCGCCCTCCCCGGCTTCAGCTCTCCCACAGTTTCTCCAGCCTTGAGGGGACAGTCCCAAGCCAGCATTGTGCTGGCTCTGCCACCCCTGGCTTGGCATTGCCCCCTCAAGGCTGGAGAAGCTGTGGGAGAGATGAAGCCAGGGAGGGGGCGGGGCATTGCGCGGCCTGGCTCCTCCCCCTCCCCCGGCTTCGGCACTCCCAGCAGCTGCTCCCAGCAGGCCACCATCCCCAGCCGTTCTTTACTGTGTTAGGGTGTCATTTTGTGTCATTTTGGTTGGTGGTGTGCCCCTGGATTTTTTTAATGTTAAAAGTGTGCCGCGGCTCAAAAAAGGTTGGGAAACACTGATTTAACATATACATGAAGCCGTTGGGAGAGATCATCTGGAGTTTCGGGGTGCGGTGTCACCTGTACGCAGATGATGTCCAACTCTGTCACTCCTTCCCACTTTTGCAGCCCTGACTCAAGGCTGTGGGATCCTGGGACTTGGAGGCAGAAAAGTCGAAAACTTGAACAGCAACACTTGTGGTGCCAAACTGTATTAATTCCACCGTGTGGATGCACCGGAGTTGGGTAAATAATATTTCACCAAATGCCACATCCCAGCATCGAATTAAGGCCGCTAAAGTGGTGCCAGCGTGCATTCGTTCTCCAGTGTAGATGCACCCTCAAGGCTGGAGAAGCTGTGGGAGAACTGAAGCCGGGGGGAGGGGGTGGGGCATGGTGTGGCCTCGCTCCGCCCCTCCCCCGGCTTCAGCTTTCCCACAGCTTCTCCAGCCTTGGGGACAGTGCCAAGCCAGCATTGTGCTGGCTCTGCCACCCTGGCTTGGCATTGCCCCTCAAGGCTGGAGAAGCTGTGGGAGAGATGAAGCCAGGGAGGGGCGGGGCATTGCGCGGCCTGGCTCCTCCCCCTCCCCCGGCTTCGGCACTCCCAGCAGCTGCTCCCAGCAGGCCACCATCCCCCAGCCGTTCTTTACTGTGTTAGGGTGTCATTTTGTGTCATTTTGGTTGGTGGTGTGCCCCTGGATTTTTTTAATGTTAAAAGTGTGCCGCGGCTCAAAAAAGGTTGGGAAACACTGATTTAACATATACATGAAGCCGTTGGGAGAGATCATCTGGAGTTTCGGGGTGCGGTGTCACCTGTACGCAGATGATGTCCAACTCTGTCACTCCTTCCCACTTTTGCAGCCCTGACTCAAGGCTGTGGGATCCTGGGACTTGGAGGCAGAAAAGTCGAAAACTTGAACAGCAACACTTGTGGTGCCAAACTGTATTAATTCCACCGTGTGGATGCACCCGGAGTTGGGTAAATAATATTTCACCAAATGCCACATCCCAGCATCGAATTAAGGCCGCTAAAGTGGTGCCAGCGTGCATTCGTTCTCCAGTGTAGATGCACCCTGATACAATCGTGTGGGATTCTGCGCAGAATCGTGTGGGATTCTGTGCAGAATCTGGCATACAAAATGCATATGTTTTGGGGGGGCAAATGTACAAACCCCTGGTTTGCAAATAGTCTCCATTCTGAAAGGGTCTGTTCCATTAATTTCCTGCTTGCAATTTTCCCTTTTTGAAAAGTGTTTCTCCCCCAAATTCCCCGGTTTCTCCCCTCCGCCTGGTCTCCAGGTCTGGTCCCTTTTGTGTGCCTTGAAACGCAGGAGGAATGCAAAGCCTGCAGAGGCGGCCAATAGGATTGGGGGTTTCAAAGGGGGGGAGGCAAGCAAGGGGGTGCCATGGCTACCGGGCGCTCCTTGTTGCCCCTTCGTCCCATTGGTGATGCCAATCCCACTGGCCATTGCCCGGTCCAGTCCCCTCCTCCTCCTCCCCAGTAAAAATGCAAAGAGAGGTCCCAGCTGCTTCCAGGATTATTTGGTGTGTGTTTGGAGGGGGGGGGGGGGGGGCAATGCCAAGGCTTCGTAATGCCCCGCTTCCCTTTTGTCATCAGTTTTTTGGCATCACCACTTCCCTCCCTCCCTCTCGCTCTTGCTCTTTCCCTGTTTGTCCTCTTTTGTCTGCAAAGAGGTTGCCCAGCAAAACTGGGGCAGACCTGGGGGGCTGTTTGCAGAAGGAGGCTCTCCCAGCTGGGATTGAATGGAGGGGGCATTGGAGGGGTTTTTGGAAGGGGGGGCAGGGCGGTCTTATGAGGCCTGGCTTGAGCCGAAGCCCCACAGACTCCAAACAACAACAACAACAACAATGATCAATTACTACTAATGTCCACCAGAAGAGGACAACTGCGGCCACAGAGATGGTGACACTGTATTTGGAGAAGGAGGTCCTCGTAGCTGGGGTTGAAGTATGGGGGGGGGGGGAATTGGAGGGAAGGAAGGGTCCTGAGTTCTGGTTTGAGCCATGCTGATGCTGATGATGTTACGAGGGTTGAATGAAAAGTAATGCCTTCTCAGTACCAAAATTGTTATCCGATCACAATTGTCCGGTTTTTCTGAGGTCAAGAAGTTATCTGCTACATTGCATTTGAGTAAGCCTGCCCACAAAGCCAGGTTTTGACTTTTTAAATGAAATATTAACATGGTGAGGCCAATCTAATGGCCCTAGGGAGGGCGTTCCACAGCTGAGGGGCCACCACTGAGAAGGCCCTGTCTCTCGTCCCCATCAACCGAACCTGTGAAGAAGGCGGGACCGAGAGCAGGGCCTCCCCAGAAGATATTAATTCCTTGATGGTTCATAAGGAGAGATACGTTCGGACAGATAAGCTGGGCCAGAACCATTTAGGGCTTTAAAGGCTAAAGCCAGCACTTTGAATTGTGCTTGGTAGCAGACTGGCAGCCAGTGGAGCTGGCGCAACAGAGGAGTTGTGTGCTCCCTGAGTGCTGCTCCTGTTAACAACCTGGCTGCTGCCCGTTGGACCATTTGAACTTTCCGAACAATCTTCAAAGGCAGCCCCATGTAGAGAGCATTGCAGTAGTCTATACGGCAGTGTTTCCCAACCTTTTTTGAGCTGCGGCACATTTTTTACATTTACAAAATCCTGGGGCACACCACCAACCAAAATGACACAAAATGACACTCTAACACAGTAATACATATAGTTAATATGTGTTTAAATGTATTTATACACTCAGTGTGAAACCTGGGCCTGTTTCGATGAACACAACATAGATATCCTGGCAGGAATGGCAGAAAGACACAAACTTCCCACACAGAACTCGCATAACGAAGAGAAAATACTATAAGAGTTTGGTGGGCATTGACCTTGGGAACTCACATCCTTATGCTCAACAGCTGGGAGTTATAGTTCACCCGCAATCAAAGAGCATTCTGAACTCCACCAATGATGGAATGGAATCAAACTTCCCACACAGATCTCCCATAAGGGAGCCCGAGTGGAGAAGAAAAAGTGTTCGGCAGGAGGGGGAAGAAAGGGTATTGGAGGTTCCCATTTCCCACGGCACACGTGATGATCGCTCACGGCACACTAGTGTGCCACGGCACACTGGTTGGGAAACACTGCTATACGGGATGTAACCAGAGCATGAATAGGAAACTGGATATACGCAGGGATGCTCTCATAGAAATCCTAGGAGAAGAAAACTTGCATCTTGGAAGCAGTGCATTTCGATTACCCTCCTCTCCTAAAAGGCCTGGTCTAGGGGATGCTGGGAGTTGTAGTCCAGAAAAGATATGCTATTGTGTGTTTTGTTTGTCAGGGGAAGTTATTTTGTGCATGCGCTGTAGCGTCTTGTTGCTTTTTTTTTGGCTTTTCAAGTCCCTTACCCTATGTTTTTAGTCTTTTTATGAGTGATGGTCACTTGTTGACCTAATAAGTGTGTTGTGTCCAAATTTTGTGTCAATTCGTCCAGTGGTTTTTGAATTATGTTAATCCCACAAACAAACATTATATTTTTATTTATATAGAACAGTGTTTCCCAACCTTTTTTGAGCCGCGGCACACTTTTGACATTTGCAAATTCCTGGGGCACACCACCAACCAAAATGACACAAAATGACACTCTAACACAGTCATACATATAGCTCAGGGCTGTCCAACTGGTGGCCCGCGGACCGTATACGGCCCCCAACCCCTTCCCCACGGCCCCCTACCCTCCTGTAAGATATCTGCTTTTTAAGATTACAAAAAAAAATTTAAAATATTTTTTTCGAATATTTTTTTCGAATATTTTTTCTGAATATTTTTTATTTATTTTTTTGCAGTGGGGGGGGGGGAGGGGCGGGGCGGAGGAGCAGGCTCCCTTCCTCCTCCTCCTACTTCCCTCCCTCCCCCTCTCTCCCTCCCTCCTTCTCTCTCTCTTTCCCCCTTTCATTCCTTCCCTTTTCCACCACCTGAAAGAAAGAGGGAAGGAGAGAGTGCACCAAGCGAGAGGGGCGTGGCCAGAGTGAAAAGGGGCGGGGCTGAGTTTGAGTGCGTGGGGGTGCTCATCCATTCCCTTTCCAGCTTCCTCCTCTTCTGAGGATTCCTGCCAAGTTTGGTCCTGATCCATCATTATTTGAGTCCACAGTGCTCTCTGGATGGAGAACTACAACTCCCAAACTCAAGGTTCAGTACTTTTTGTTGCTCTCATGAGAGTTTAGGTTTGATTCTACATGGCTGAGGAATGCTTTGATTGTATTTTCCCCTTATGGCAGAAGGAGGTAGGACTGGATGGCCCTTGGAGGTCTCCTGTTCTAGGAACCCATTGTAATTATTATTATTATTATTATTATTATCATCATCAGAGGCTGAATGGCCATCTGTGAGGAATGCTTTGATTGTGTTTTCCCCTTATAGCAGAAGAAGATTGGACTGGATGGCCCTTGAAGGTCTCCTGTTCTAGGGACCCATTGTATTATTATTATTATTATTATCATCATCATCAGAGGCTGAATGGCCATCTGTGAGGAATGCTTTGATTGTGTTTCCCCTTATAGCAGAAGGAGATTGGACTGATGGCCCTTGGAGGCCTATTCTAGGAACCCATTGTAATTATCATCATCATCATTATCATCATCATCAGAGGCTGAATGGTCATCTGTGAGGAATGCTTTGATTGTATTTTCCCCTTATGGCAGAAGGAGATTGGACTGGATGGCCCTGGATGGCCCTTGGAGGTCTCCTACTCCAGGAACCTGTTGTTGTTATTATTATTATTATTAGCAGAGGCAGAATGAATATTATGCCTTATCATTCAGGGTTATAGGCCTGTGTGGAAGGGCCTTGGCTTCTTATTTGACTTCCTTTCCACACATCTGAATAAAATCCCATGTTATTTGCTTTAAACCAGATTATATGAGTGTGGACTCCGATAATCCAGTTCAAAGCAGGTATTCTAGGTTATATGGCTGTGTGGAAGGGCCCTGAGTCCACACTGCAATATAATCCAGTTCAAAGCAGGTTTTGTGGGGTTTCCTGCCTGGATATTCTGAGTTATATGGCTGGGTGAAGGGCCCTGAGTCCACACTGCAATATAATCCAGTTCAAAGCAGGGACTGGGACTTGAGAACTGGGATTTTGGTGTTCATCTCTATCTTCAAGTCAAAGCCCCGGTGTCCTCCACAGACACCTCCAAGGCGGGGAGGGGGCGGAGCCAGGGAGGGGGTGGAACTGGGGGCGGGGCAGGGGTGGAGCCAGGGAGGGGGGCGGAGCCAGGGGCGGAGGCAGACCCTTCGGCCCCCCAGGTCATCAGTAACCGGAATTCCGGCCACAGGTCCGGTAGAAGTTGGACAGCCCTGATATAGTTAATATGCTTTTAACTGTATTTATACACTCAGTGTGAAACCTGGGCCTGTTTCGCTGAACGCAAGATAGATATCCTGGCAGGAATGACAGAAAGACACAAACTTCCCACCCCGAACTCCCAGAACCAAGAGAAAATGCTATAAGAGTTTGGTGGGCATTGACCTTGAGTTTTGGAGTTGTAGTTCACCTATATCCACAGAGTACTGTGGACTCAAACAATGTTGGATCAGGACCAAACTTGGCATGAATACTCAATATGCCCAAATATGAACGCAGATGGAGTTCAGGGGAAATAGACCTTGACATTTGGGAGTTGTAGTTGCTGAGGTTTATAGTTCCCCTACAATCAAAGAGCATTCTGAACCCCACCAATGACAGAACTTGGCCAAACTTCCCACACAGAACCCCCAGGAGGCAAGAGGAGGTCTCTACTTGGGGAAAGGGAGGCGGGCCTTCCCAATGCATGGAGAGGGAGAGACCAAGTAGACAACGGGTGGGGAGGGGGGTGTTTATAATTTTGTGCCTTTATCGAGGTAGGTTTCTTAGGGTTTTTATACTTCAACACACTAGACTCTCCCCCCAGGTTCCAATTTCCCACGGCACACCTGATGATCGCTCACGGCACACTAGTGTGCCCCGGCACACTGGTTGAGAAACACTGATATAGAAGATTATATCAGCTCCTTGGTCCTATTGATGTTAAGAACCAAATTATTATTGTCCCTGCCCCACGAGAGCAGCCGGTCCACCCCATCCCCGTCTACAGACTCATCCCCTTCAGGGATAAGAAGAAGCCCCATCACGGTTGTATCATCTGAAACTTGGACGACGAGATTACTATGGTGCAATCATCACATGTGTCAGGAGGAGTATAAAGGAGAAGACTCGACACACAGCCCAGTGTTCAGAGTGAGAGCAGCTGAAGAGTTATGATGACCTCGTCTAACCCTCTGGGAACGTCCAGTCAAGAAAGCCATATTCCAGAAACAGTTCGAATATGAATATAAGTAGGGGGTCCTAGTGCTTGGAAATGTTCCAGTGTCCTGTTTGGGGGGGGGGGGTCTGGCTTATAGAATCCTAAAGTTGGAAGAGACCCAGGGGCGGTCCAACCGTATACGCAAACTACGCGCCTGCGTAGGGTGCCATCTTGGAAGGGCTGGGAAGGGGCAAATTCTCCCGCCCGCCGGGCGCATGGGGAGGCCCCGGCCCACCCCTCCCTGCCGGGACCAGGAAGCCGTGTCATGCCGGCCTCAGAAGTGGCCAAAATCGCTGCTTCTGAGGCCGACGTGGGGGCTTTAGGAGGGAGGGAGGAGCCAAGGGGAGCCTCCCCTTGGCTCCTCCCTCCCTCCTAAAGCCCCCACGCCAGCCTCAGGAGCAGCGATTTCGGCCGCTAAGGAAGGAGAGAAGGAAAGGGTGAAGGGGGAAAAGGAAGGAAGGAAGAGGCGCCAAAAAAATGGTTTTGGGGGCAAAATAATGTTCGTTTACCATTTAAAATTACCTGAGACCACCCCTGAAGAGACCTGGTTGGCCATCCAGTCCAACCCCATTCTGCCAAGAAACAGGACAATCGTGTTCAAACCACCCCTGACAGATGGCCATCCAGCCTTTGTTTAAAAGCCTCCAAAGAAGGAGCCTCCATCACATAGAGTTCCACTGCTGAACAGCTCTCACAGTCAGGAAGTTCTTCCTCATGTTCAGGTGGAATCTCCTTTCCTGTAGTTTGAAGCCATGGCTCCTTGTCCTAGTCCAGGAGTCAGAAACCTATGGCTCGCGAGCCATATCTGGCTCCTTCAATTATTGCATCTGGCTCACCTGTGCGCGCTGCCTTCGCCCTCCTTCGCCCCAAATTCCACACGTGCAGCTCAGCTGGAGGCGGGGTCAGCGCCAAGCTCTCTATGTCGGCTCTCAGCTGCGCGCGGGGAATTTGAGGCAAAGGAGGGCGAAGGTGCCGGCATATGAGGGACAGGCGGAGAGCTTGGCGCTGGCCCCACCTCCAGCTGAGCTGCGTGCATGGAATTTGGGGCGAAGGAGGGCAAAGGCAGCTTGGCTCCCCTTCGCCTCGCTTGGCTCCTCAAAAGCCTCCAAGCGGGCTGCTGCTGCTGACGAGCCTTGCCAGTACCTCCCTCCCTCCTCACCTGCATGCTACATATGGCCTGGGCCATGCATTGGCAAGGGTGCGCCAGCGGCAGCCCTTGCTTCGAGGCACCGCCATCGTGCTGAACCCAAGGGAGTCAGGAAACTACGGAGGCGCTGAAAGCCGAGTCATCTTAAACGGCGAGTATATCCCTAACTCTGTATTTTGTTATGATAAGTTATATCCTCCTTTCCCCCAAAATAATAAAATTATTATGGATTTGATAAATTGATTATGTACGTATATACTCACATTTAATTGAATTCAGTCTATACACACACACACACACACACACACACATGCATACACACACATACATATATACAGGTTCTCACTGAAATAAATATTTCCAAATATTTTGCTTTTATGGCTCTCTGGTCAAAAAGGTTCCCGACCCCTGTCCTAGTCTCTTGAGCCAAGCCCTTCCAGACCCCAAATGCCCAGGAGAAGGGGTCTTCAGGGTCACTCTCCCCTGGAGTTTAGCATGAAGGTGGAAGGACTTCGGCCTGATTTGGGGCCCTCCCTGGACATTCAGAAGGGGCACCCAAGGGTCATGTAGGACCAAGCCCATTCTGTTGAGAGTCAGGCTTAGACTGCCCCCTCCCCCCCCAAACAAGCATCCTCTCAATTTGTCCGTCTTTCTCGCTCCCCTTTCCCTGAGTGGTCATTGGGGAGGCCTTGGAGCCGGACACATCGATCCGGCATTGACCCCTTGCCCTTGCTCAGCCTTTCATTCGGCCATCCATCAGAAAGTGGGAAACGAACAGGGCAAATTGTCTTCTGTAATAGGAAAATTTGAGGTGCAGAGCAATACGCGGAAGAGCTCAGCACTACTCCATGTATTCAGAAAGACAACAACAACAACAAATAACACTTTCAAACCAGGAACAGAACTTTTTTCTGTTTTTGTTACATAGTGTTATTATAATAAGAATAATAAATCATGATTGGAAATTGATATGTATTGGCTAACTTCGATCACAAGGATAAATCAAAACAGGGGATGCTTTTTGTGTGTGTGTTTAACTGTGATGTACCGTGAGCCGTGAGAAGAGGACAACAAACAAACAATAGCAACAACAGTAGTAGTAGCATTATTATTATTTTATTATTTCGAACCAGCTGTGGTCTTTGCTCCTGCTTTCAGGACGTTTAGCCGCAAACCTCCCTTTCCCCTTTGCTTCCTGGACTTCCCTCGATGGTCTCGCCTTGCTTGTGTTCTTTCTTGCTGGTCCACTGAGCCCATATTTGAATGAAGGAATGACCCCCTCTGTTGTGTCCTGTGTTCGGACCCCTTTCCAGGGAAGTTCAAGCTGCTGGACCAGGACCGGGACGTGCGGGAGCCGGTGCAGTTCTTCAGCAGCGTGGAGGAGGTGGCCGGCACCTTCCCCGACCGGGTCTTCGTCCTGGAGGCCATCACCTTCAGCGTCAAGGTGGGCCGCACCTGCACATGGGTCCTGGGGGCGGACGGGGGACTCTGAGATTTGTAGTTTGGTGGGAGGACAGAGGGCCAACATGGGCCGTCCCCCAGGTGCTTTGGACTTTAAATCCCACAATTCCTAACAGCTTACCGGCTGTTAGGAATTATGGGAGTTGAAGTCCAAAACACCTGGAGGGAGGGCCCAAGTTGGCCCATGCCTGCCTTAGGGTCATTGGATAGCCATGACTATCGCAATGGCCTGAAAGTGTCCAATTCTCTGCTAGAGAGTTCTTCCAGGGCTGGGTTAGAGCTCTCTTCCCCCAGTCACACTACCAAACTACAAACCCCAGGATCCCATAAAGTGGAGTCAAGGCCATTTAAGGGGGTCTCTGGGTGGCCCTGGATGAGACCCTGAAAGTGGCTGACCATCCCCATCTGTTTGGGGCAGATTCTCTCCTGCCCCCATCTCTCCCTTTCTCAATGCTGGCGTTGTGAATATCCTTCCTTCCTTCCTTCCTTCCTTCCTTCCTTCCTTCCTTCCTTCCTTCCTTCCTTCCTTCCTTCCTTCCTTGTCTCTCCTTTTCTTCCCTCTTCCTCAGACTCTCCTTCCTTCCTTCCTTCCTTCCTTCCTTCCTTCCTTCCTTCCTTCCTTCCTTCCTTGTCTCTCCTTTTTTCTTCCTTCTTCCTCAGTCTCTCCTTCCTTCCTTCCTTCCTTCCTTCCTTCCTTCCTTCCTTCCTTCCTTCCTTCCCAGTCTCACCTTCTTTTCTTCCCCCTTCTCAATTTCGCATTCTTTCCTTCCTTTTGTCCTTCCCCCTTTTCTTCTATCCTCCCTAATCGTGTCTGCCTGTCCTCCTTTCTTCCTTCTTCCTTCCTTTTTTCTTCCTTCCTTCCCTTCTTCCCAGTCTCTCCTGCTTTTCTTCCCTCCTCCTCAATCTCTCCTTCCTTCCTTCTCTCCTTCTTTTATTCCCTCTTCCTCAGTCTCTCCTTCCTTCCTTCCCTCCTTCCTTGTCTCTCCTTCTTTTCTTCCCTCTTCCTCAGTCTCTCCTTCCTTCCTTCCTTCCTTCCTTCCTTCCTTCCTTCCTTCCCTCTCCTTCTTTTCTTCCCTCTTCCTCAGTCTCTCCTTCCTTCCTTCCTTCCTTCCTTCCTTCCTTCCCTCTCTTTCTTTTCTTCCCTCTTCCTCAGTCTCTCCTTCCTTCCTTCCTTCCTTCCTTCCTTCCTTCCTTCCCTCTCCTTCTTTTCTTCCCTCTTCCTCAGTCTCTCCTTCCTTCCTTCCTTCCTTCCTTCCTTCCTTCCTTCCTTCCTTCCTTCCTTCCTTCCCTCTCCTTCTTTTCTTCCCTCTTCCTCAGTCTCTCCTTCCTTCCTTCCTTAATTCTGATTTTGTATTTGATCTTGTTTCAAGTTGCTTATCGTTTCTTTGTCTCCTTAAACGTTCCTCTTGGTTGTTCCTGCTCACTTGCGATTTTATTTATTTTTATTTATTTATTATTCGGGTTTCTATGCCGCCGACTCCCTGAGGCTCGCGGCGGCTCACAGGAACCGAAGGTACAACTACACACAAGCAATGCGATAAAACATCTAAGACAATTAAACAGTTAAAACAGCAAAATACAAAACCCCCAGGTACAGTTCAGAAATTAGATAGCGTGACACCCCAGGACAGCGGCTAAAGCGGAACATGGGCAGGACCTACTCACCGAAGGCCTGCTTAAACAAATAAGTTTTGCAGGCGCGTCTAAACGGGAGCAGGTCCTTTATAGCCCGCGTTCCAGCCGGGAGGGCGTTCCACAGCGTAGGAGCTATAACGGAGAACGCCCTCCGGCGAGTAGATGTCAGTTTAGCCGATTTCGCGAGGGTATCTCTAACAAATTAGCATCCTCGGAGCGTAGTGATCTCGGGGGACAGTGTGGGGTGAGTCGGTCCCTCAAGTACGCTGGCCCCAGGCCATGCAAGGCCTTAAAGGTAAGAACCAACACGTTGAAGGAGATCCGGTGCTCGATTGGGAGCCAGTGCAGATCCTGCAAAACAGGTGTGATGTGGCGGCCTGCTGGGGTTCCAGACAGGAGCCGGGCGGCAGTGTTCTGCACCAGCTTGAGGCTTCGGTCGCCGACAAAGGAAGGCCAACGTAAAGTGCGTTACAGTAATCCAGCCTTGAGATGACCGTAGCTTGGATCACCGTGGCCAGGTCATTCCGGGAGATATAGGGGGCCAGCCTCCGAGCCTGTCGCAGATGAAAAAAAGCAACCTGGGCCTCCATGGTCAGCTGGGAGTCCAGATGGACCCCCAGGCTCTTAACGGAAGGCGATGGGCATAGCGCCACACCGTCCAGGGTCGGAAGCTGGACATCTACACCACCCGAGCGGCCCGACCACAAGATCTCCGTCTTCGCCGGATTCCAAAGCTGTCTGCGCATGCGCAGGAAATACCATATGTACGATTCCACAGGGACCACGATGGAGAACTATCATTATCATTCATTCCATGCCCCCTTTTCAATTAACTAATATCCCTTAGGGTTTGTCCATACTATGTAAAGAGATATTATATATATATATATATATATATATATATATATATATAATTTTATTTATTTCTGACATTTATATGCCGCCCTTCTCACCCCGAAGGGGACTCAGAGTGGCTTACAAGTAAAATGTAAATACAATATGTTATATTATTGCCATAGCACAATATTAATATTATATATTACATTGTACTATAACATTATACTGTAATATTATTACTAATCATGTTGTTGTAGCTCAGCAAGCATCAGAGGATTTTTTATTAAGGTTCAGAGGATGAGGGGGATGATGGGTTTCAAGGTGAGGCGTCTGTGTGCGATCAGAGAGAATTGCATGCAGATGAGGCCCATGTTTTGGATTCCTGTGCTTGTCCAGGGGAAAGTGAAAGTTCCAGTTTCCTGGAGAAAAGGTCTTGGGCCGATGAGGAGGTTTCCAGGGAGAGTAGATTAGAGGTGAGAACGCAGGGAGTGTAGTCCAGGCAAACTAGATATTCCCAGAGAATCTGAGATAAGGCTCTGAAGGCCAGGTGCGTCAGGCATGATTTCATGGGTGTCTCGGGGCCCTTCCACACAGCCCTCTATCCCAGAATATCAAGGCAGAAAATCCCACATTATCTGAGTGTGGACTCAGATAACCCAGTTCAAAGCAGATATTTTGGGATTTTCTGCCTTGATATTCTGTGATAAGAGGGCTATGTAGAAGGGTCCTTAGAGGGCCTAAATTAAGTAGTTTGGTTTCAGGCTCCTCAGAGGAGACAACGCTGCTTTTAGAAGATCGTTCTGTTTCTGCTCTCAAGTTCTTGTTCAAGTATTTTCAAGTTTCATTGGGGTCTCTTCCTTGGGCTTTTTGTTTCCTGTGTTGCAGTCAGCATTTACTTCAAAGATCTGATCCACTTGTGTGGATTTCATACCCTAAGTCTGCCCACTAAGTGACAAAGCCCAGGATACTTCAGGATGGAGCCATGGCCATGTTGATGTTGATCTCTGGACGATTAGACGTGGCTTGATGTCCCCTCTGATGGTGGTGGTCCCCTTTCACCTTCTCCCTCCTTCCCTCCCCACAGGTGGTCTCAGGTGAGTTCAGTGAGGACAGCGAGGTCTACAACTTCTCCCTCCACGCCGGGGATGAGCTGACGCTCATGGGCCAGGCGGAGATCCTGTGCGCCAAGGCCCCCAAGGAGAAGTCCCGCCTCAACACCTTGCTGCGGAAGTTGGGCAAAGCCGGAGTGGGCGGTAGTGGCATCATCAGCGGCATAGGAGGAGGAGGCCCCACCGAGGGGGTCAGCGGTGCCGGGCTCAAGGCCCCGAAGGGCAAGATGCCCTGCCTGATCTGCATGAACCACCGGAC
Organism: Anolis apletophallus; assembly: GCA_030556195.1. Taxonomy (NCBI): domain Eukaryota; kingdom Metazoa; phylum Chordata; class Lepidosauria; order Squamata; family Anolidae; genus Anolis; species Anolis apletophallus. Next base: position 3,556,763 of record JARBWK010000003.1, on the reverse strand, counting down.
CAATGAGAGCCTCAGCCTTCCCTTCCAGTGCAAAGGCCGCTTCAGCACCCGCTCGCCCCAGGAGCTGCAGATGCAGGAGGGGGAGCACACCGTGCGCAGCATCATCGAGAAGGTTGGGCAGATCATATATGTCAGGGCTGTCCAACTTCTACCGGACCTTGGGCCGGAATTCCGGTCACTGATCACCTGGGGGGGGCCATGCCCCCGGCTCCGCCCCCTCCCCTCCCCTGGCTCCGCCCCCTCCCCGCCCCCGGCTCATAAATATACAATTAAATATTATATTATTTAAATAAGGGGAGAGGGAGGGATGGATGCAACAGGAGGAGTATCGCGAGACTACGCGAGCCACATGGGATTTCGATCGAAATCCCGTGTGGATGGCATAGTCTCGCGATACTTCCTCCGGAACCCGGAAGTGGGTAATTTTTTTATTATTATTTAATTTATTTTTCTATTTTTATTTTTTATTAAAAAGCTGAGCGGGCCGCAGGCAAGGGGCTGGCGGGCCGTGTGCGCCCCGCGGGTCGCCTGTTGGACAGGCCTGATGCATGTGAAATAGGTCCAGGAGACTGAACAGGGGCCGGGAGTGTGATGCCGCAGGGGAAATAAGCCAATGCAAATCTAGGCTGCATCCAGGGGGGTGGAGTGCCTAGAACAGGCATGGTCATGACTCTTGCTTCTTTGCATGTCCCTCAATTTCCACATCACCACCTACTTTGCCCTTCAGTAGCTGTGCGACCACTTGTCCATTAGAACTGTATTTTCTAACCATTTATTCATAATGGTGTTACAGTCAATGCATTCCTATCTAACTGCATTCTCTGACAGAAACTTTCTCTAGCATGGGAGTAGGTTGGAGATGGCTATCCGATGACCCTAAGTCAGACGTGGCCAACTTCGTTCCTTCCCCCAGGTGCGGTGGTGCCAAGGAATATGTGACAGCGTTTCAATAGGTTGCCACTATGGGAATATTTGCATAAAGAACTCTGATTGACCAGGTGTTCAACTCCCACAAGTCCAATACCCCGGGGGGGGGGGGGAGTTGGCCTATGTCTAAACTTGGACTAAATGACCTTTTGGTGTCCTTTCCAACTCAATGATTCAATTACTAAAGCTTGTATGAATGATTGAGAATGGGCCTGGACCTGGGTGGCCTTAGAGCTCCCCTTCCGTTTCAAGGTCTCCTTCTCTGGAGGCCTTTGAATAGAAGCTTGATGGCCATCAGTTGGGAGGGCTTGGCTTGTGTGCTACTCATGGGATTGGACTGGGTGAGGTTTTGAGGCTGTCTAGCCATCAGTCAGTCGGGAAGGCTTGTAGATCTCTCCTGGAGTCAGACTGGATGACCTCTGGGATTCCCCTCCAACTATAGTGGGACACTAGAGTCCAGTAGAGCCTCCTTCTCTGATGTATGGCTGTCAGTTGGGAGGGCTATGATAATTTATTTCTTGTGGGATTGGATTGGATGGCCTCTGGGGCTCCCCTTCAACTCCAGTAGAACATTAACTTCTCTGGTGTCCAGTGGAATCCCTTTTTCTGATGGATGGCCATCAGTAAGTGTGTTGACTTCCTTACTTAAAAGAGTCATTGTCTTTAGTAATGTAAACATGTTGTTTTCCACCACAGAGTGAATCCTTTGTCTCTGGTCATGTCAGTAGTTCTCATCAGCAACTTTTAATTACAGTGCATGAAATCTTCACCTCCTCCTTGTAGTTTTCCAGCCATCAATCCTAGGATGGCATCTCTAGACTATATGAACCTCAACCATACATCTTTCACAAAACTCCATTCAAACCATACATCATATTTCATGACACTCGTGTGTTCCTCATGGGGTGGGACTGGATGGCCTTTGGGTTGCTCTCCACCTCACGGACTCACTCCCTGCTTCTTTGTCCGTCCGCAGGTGCGTCTCCCAGTGAATGTGACGGTGCCGAGCCGCCCGCCACGCAACCGCTACGACCTGCACTGCATCCGTGAGGGCCACTGCTACAAGCTGGTCAGCATCATCTCCAAGACAGTGGTGCTGGGCTGTGCAATGCGGGAGGCGGAGGTGTCGCCCTTCCACCTGCTGCTCCTGGCTGACGTGCCACGCTTCCTGCTGCCGGAGGGGCTGGCACTGCCGGGGGGGCTACCGGACCACCCATTGGAGAGACTCCTGCGTGACTGCACTGCTTTGTGCCAGGAGCGTTTCGACCCTAACGAGTACTCCCGGGCTGTGCGCGAGGCTAAGCCGGACCTGTCTGAGGAGAGCGTTGCCAGCCCCCGGCGCCTCCGGCTGTGCCTCCAGGGCCGCTCCGCTCGCGACCAGGTGGCCCACTCCTTCCAGCGCCTCTCCCTTTGCCTCTACAGTGCTGGCACCGTCACCGCTGCATCCTCCTCCTCCTGCTCGTCCTCCTCGGAGAACTCTGGCCAAGACCTGGGCCCTTCTATGGGAGGCGGAAGGACTCCCCGGCGCCTGGTCCTGCCCCCTACCTTCCGCCCCCAGGAGCCCCCCGAGAGAGACGAGTATGTGGCCCCTGACTGGGCTCCACCTCCCCTCCGCCCCCCCTACGAGCGGCCCTATGAGGAGCTCTGGTCTGGGCAGAACTACGCCGAGGCCCCCAGTGGGAGGCCAGCGCTGTGGGCAGAGGACCGGGCCAAGGCCGACGGGGGCCGTGACCTCAAAGGCTTCGCTGGACCCGCATCCCTGGACACCCCGCCCCCTGTGCCCCCCAAGTCGGAGGCGGTGAGTGGGCCGCGGTGGGGCCTCAAGGGGGGTGGAGGCATTATATTATTAAAGTGGCAGGTAGTTAGCCTGACCTGGGGCAGATTGCTTTTTGAGACTATTATTATTATTATTCTTGCTATTATTTCAGGCACAGAGGAAACAAAGTTGTTGAATTGTCAAGGTTTAGGAAATGGATTGACATGGTGTGGAATTATTATATTTTAAAGTTCCAGGTAGTTCGTCTGACCCAGGAGAGGTTGCCTTTTTAGATTGTTGTTATTACTGTTGTTGTGGTTGTTTCAGACACAGGATAGGATCAAAGCAGCTGAACTTGGCTTAAGGCAGGCATGAGCCAACTTGGGCCCTCCCTCCAGATATTTTAGACTTCTTTGCATGTCCCTTTAGTTTCACATCGCCACCTATTTAGCCCACAGTAGCTGTGTGACCACATGTCCATTAGAACTGTATTTTCCACCCAGTTATTCACCATGGGGTTACAGTTAATGCATTCCTATCTAACAGTGTGTTCTGTACCTAACAGAGACTTCCTCTAGCATGGGGGTCAATTGGAGATTGCTATCTGATAACCCTAAGTCAGGCATGGGCCAATTTCGGCCCTCCCTCCAGGTGTTTTAGACTTCAACTCCCATCATTCCTAACAGCCGGTAGGCTGTTGGGGATGGTGGGAGTTGAAGTCCAAAACACCTGGAGGGAGAGCCAAAGTTGGCCCATGCCTGGCTAGACCCTGTTCTCCCTTGGAATGGCATTGGCCTTGGTGGCTGCTGCATCATAATGAAGGTGCCCTATCCTGTCCTTGTTTTGCAGGTGCGGGAAGAATGCCGGCTGCTTGTGGCTCCACCGGTGCCACCCAGAGGGTCCCTCGGGCCCCCTGGCTCCAGCCCCCCGCCCCCGGTGCACTTCCCCAAAGCCCAGGCCGACTCTTTGCTCACGTCCGGCCTCTCGTACTACTCTTCCGGCCTCCATGACGACGCGTGAGTGATGAATTGGAGGAATTCTATGCATGCTGTGCTCAGGGGAGCCCATGCCCCTTGTAATTTTGGGGTGCAGAATGACCCATTCATCCCAAAGCTTGGGCTCCCCTTACTGGAGTTGCTTTGCCCAAAAGGCCAGGAAGCGAATCGTCACAATTGAAACCATCTCTGTTTAAAAGCATAACTCATAACGAGAGGGTTCTCATGGTGGCCAAAGGATTAGATGCATAACCAAAGGGTTAGATGTCCATCCTGACTGACCGCATCTTTTCTCCTCTTTGCAGGCCTGTTCCCCGGAGCAGGAGCTGCTCCCCTTCCCCGGATGCTTACTCCCTCTACTGCTATCCCTGCACTTGGGGTGACTGCAAGGTCGGCGAGGGTCCCAACAGGCCGATGCTGTGCAGCCCCCCGACTCAGCCCCGCTCTCCTCCGCCGGCAGCCCCTCCAGCGCCGTCCGTTCCGGGGCCTTTGTGGACGGATTCTTGGCCTTACAGCGACCCAGGGAGGTCCACCCCATTGCTGGAGTCTGCCCAGAGCTGCCAGAGCTGCCCCCTCCTCAAGGGACTCCCTCCCCAGAAGCGCTTTGCCCCCTTCGGGGCCTTGAACCCCTTCTCCAGCCCGGCTTCTTCCTCCTCCTCCTCTGACTGGCCAGAGCCCCTGGAGTGGACCCGGCCCCCCTCCCCAGAGCTCTTTGAGCCCTTTGCGGGGACACCCTCCCCACCACCTCGTGCCACCCTGGCCTTTGAGCCTCCGCCGGCCGAGGCCACGGCCGCCTGGACACTGGGGTGCGAGGGGCCTGCGGGGCGGCTCTTCCTGACAGAGGTGCCCCCGACATCCACCCGGCCCAGCGCCCGGCCCAACGGGGATGGCTCCCCCTGGCAGCCTCCCGGCGACCTCTCCTCTCTCTCGCTGGAGGGTGTCTCCCAGTGCCTGCGTTTTATCGGCCTCTCGGAGGAGCTGGCCGGCCGCTTTGCCCGCGAGCGCATTGACGGCAGCATATTTGTCCAGTTGACTGAGGAGATCCTCTCCGAAGACTTCCGGCTGACCAAGCTCCAGGTCAAGAAGGTCATGCAGTTCATCAAGGGCTGGCGGCCCAAGATTTAAGCATGGATGATGGTAGTCTGAAAAGCAGGCTCTGGACATTGATTGGCCCAGAAAGATGAGAGGGACACCTGGACCCCAAACCCAATGAAAAGATGACACTTGGAGGGCACAACGGGGTTCTTGTTGGTGGGTTCTCATGGTGGCCAAAGGGCCGGGGGTCTTAGGAGGCATTGGGGAAGGGCCTGCAATGGGGCTTCTCCTCCCTTCTCCAGAATTTGGAGTAAGAAGGATTCTCTCCGAAGACTTCCGGACCAAGCTGTATGCCAAGGTAATGCAGTTCATCAAGGGCTGGTGACCTAAGATTGAAGTATGAAAGGTTGGTCCCAAGAGCGGACCCTGGACAGTTGCCCAGAAAGTTAAGAGGGACACCTTGACCCCAAACCCAATGAAAAGATGGCACTTGGAGGGCAGAACAGGGGGTCTTTGTTGGTGGGTTCTCATGATGGCCAAAGAGCCGGGGGTCTTAGGAGGCATTGGGGAAGGGGCTGCAATGGGGCTTCCCCTTCGTTCTCCAGCATTTGGAGGAAGAAGGACACTCTCTGAAGACTTCTGACTGACCAAGCTCCAGGTCAAGAAGGTCAAGGGATGGTAGCCCAAGATTTAAGCCTGGAGCAGGAAAGCAGGGGGAGGTAGATTGGCCCTGGGCATCACTCTCTCCAAGGTAGGAGGAGGTGACTGTTGGGAGTGAGGTCTGGCTTCAAAGGAGGACACTTGACCATGGACCACCCTCCACTGAAAAGATGGGTCTTGGAAGACAGGCCAAGGGGGTCTTGCCGGAGAGTGGACCATGGAGGGGCCGTGTGGGTGGTTTCTCCCATCCTCGGCTTTTGGCGGGAGCAGCTCCTTCTCCAAAGGCCTCCGGATCACCAAACTCCAGGTCAAGAAGGCCACGCAGTCCATCAAGGAATGGACGCCGGAGGTCTAAATGGGTGGTGGTCCAAAAAGCGGAGGAGAGGCTGACCATGGACATTGTTCAAAAAAAAAGAGGAGGAAGAGGACGGGATCTTGAACCAAAACTCAAAGAAAAGATGGCACTCAGAGGGCAGACCATTGCCGGTCCTATTGGGTCCTCCACTCCACAGTTGGTGGGGAGATGGCACCACACAACCCAATACGAATCCCTTGTATGTGTTGACACAGGGTGCCACAAAGTAGTGGATTACGTCTGGGTTGCTTTTCACGGAATTGGGTCAAGGTGTTAGAAAATTATGTTAATTAATGGCATTGGGAAGATGAAGCTAAGCACACAAGCAGAGGGGAACATGGCTTTGTTGTGCGGAAAACACGTATCTCGGTGATGGTTGTATGTGTCCGATTTGGGGCCGGTAGTGAGGTCCAAAAAGAGGAGGAAGAGGCGGATGAGGATGGGGCAGCTTGGCCCTGACCCACAGGAAAATGGGTTTGGAAGGCAACTCTTGGGACAGGAGGGTTGGGGGACTGGCAGGAAAGGCCACCGTTCCTGCAGCAGGAACAACCCTAACAGGCATGGCTTCTCTCACCAAAAAATCCTTCCTTCCGTCCCCGTTTTCTGGGAGACCAAGTTCTAAAGGGTGGTCTTAGCCAAGCCACACTCTCTCAGTCTCAAAGGAGAACCAGGGTGACCACGGTTGACTCATTCACTGCATTCCCCCCGCCCCACCTTTCTCTCAGATTGAGGTGTACTTAAGCCGTCTGAGGGCTCGCACAAAGACTCTATCTAGTCAGTGAGCTGCTTTTTGCCGACGATGCTGCCCTTGTCGCCCATTCAGAAGCAGCTCTGCAGCCTGACATCCTGCTTTGCAACAGCTGCAGAGCTGTTTGGGCTGGAAGTCAGCCTGAAGAAAAGGGAAATCCTCTACCAGCCTGCACCACAGGAAGAACACCATCATCCCCACGTCAGCATAGGCAAATCTGTGCTTAAGTCCATTCAGCAGTTCACTTACCTGGGAAGCATCATCTCTTCAGAGGCCAAGATTGACAAAGAGATAGATCACAGATTAGCAAAGGCATATTGTGCATTTGGAAGGCTTCCCAAAAGAGTCTGGAGCAACAAGCACCTGAGGCAAAGCAACAAAATCAGTGTGTACAGAGCTATCGTACTATCTATCCTTTATGGGTCTGAAACATGGGTCACCTATCGCCAACACCTACGACTCCTCGAACTCTTTCATCAGCGCTGTCTTCGCACAATCCTAAATATACACTGGACTGACTATGTGATGAATTTTGCTGTCTTTGACCAAGCAGGAATCACCACCGTTGAGGCCATGCTATTGAGGACACAGCTGCGCTGGGCAGGGCACGTCTCTAGGATGGAGGATCATCGCATCCCTAAGATACTACTCTACGGTGAACTCAGTGCAAGAGAGGCATCCCCAAAAAGAGATATAAGGACTCCCTGAAATATCATCTCAGGCGTAGACAGATTGATCACCAACAATGATCCACCCTGGCCTCACATAGGGAGGCATGGAGGCGCACTATCCACAATGCTGCGGCCTCTTTTGAGAAGACACGCCAAATGAGACTTGAAGAGAAACGACAACGCAGAAATAACCGCAACTTGGAAACCACATCACCCAAGGAGACTTTCTGCTGTGCTTTCTGCAACCAAACTTGCCTATCTCAGATTGGCCTTTTTAGTCATCAACGCACTTGTAGAAAGCGTGGGATGAGCCCTTCCTAAGAATCTTCATTTGCGAAGAAAAGCCAAGAAGATATTGCCTTCAAGCCATTTCCAACTTAGGGTGTCCTCCTCACAAGATGAGACTTGTGGTGTCCTTCTCACAAGATTCCTTCAGAAGGGCCAGGCCTTTTCCTTCCCCTGGGGCTGAGAGAGTGTGACTTGCTCAGGGTCACCCAGGCGGAGAAAGGATGTGGAAACCGGCCTGCCGTAGTCCTTATTCTGCATTCAAAGAACTAACATGCTGGGATGGGTTGGTTGGGAATAACACGAAGCCCTGTCTCTCACAATACAGAATCTCTCTATGTGGGGTGCCTCGGTCCTGGGACTCTGGACTCTGAATGGTGTGCTGGGCTCTGCAACCCACACTCACTCCTTTGTTATGGCAGCCTGCAAAAACGAAGGGGAAACCAATTACGGGAAGTAGCACTGACCGGCTGGATTTCTGTGGGCCCGGATTGGGTTTGTGACGAGGCCCACTGCACTCGGCTGCCTCTCTTGCGTTCTCTGTTATTTGCAGACTGCACTGGGCACCTTTCCTCAACTGCCCCAAAGGCCACGACTGCACAACGCAACAATCGCATTCAGCATTGCCATTGCTCTCCAGATGCATCGGCTGCACTGCCCTGAGTTGGTAGGACTTTTATTATTATTATTAAACTTTATTTATACCCCGCCCTCATCTCCCAGAAGGGACCTGTGGCGGCTTACATGAGGCCAAGCCCAACAATACAGCAATAATAATAAAAACAACACAACAGCAAATAAAATGCAATGCAATCAATAAAACACATATAAACAGTAAGTACACGAAGTAAAACTGTAGTGGCCAGGCCAAAGGTCATATATTAACATTTTTTTAAATAGACAAACACTGGGCGTGGACGGAGATAAGATGTATCTAGCAGAAGGGTTTTTGGGTAACGTGGAGAGATCAACCCAACAGGTAGTTAAAGTGCACCTGAGGATATTTGCTGGGGATTGGTCAAAGCAGGCTCCTAAAAACTGCCAAAGTAGGGGCTTGTCTAATCTCCTTGGGGAGCGAGTTCCAGAGTCAGGGGGCCACCACAGAGAAGGCCCTCTCTCTCTCTCGTCCCCACCAGTCACACCTGCAAAGGGGGCGGGAGCGAAAGCAGAGCCTCTCCAGATGATCGAAGAGATCGTACGGGTTCATAGAAATGCGGTCATGCAGGTAGGCGGGTCCCAAACTGTTCAGGGCTTTGTAGGTAAGAACCTGCACCTTGAATTGGGACCGGAAGATGAATGGCAGCCAATGGAGCTCCTTAAATAGGGAGGTTGACTGTTCCCTGTAGGACGCTCCAGTTAGTAACCTGGCTGCCACCCGCTGGACCAGTTGAAACTTCTGGGCCGTCTTCAAGGGCAGCCCCACGTAGAGTGCATTACAGTAGTCCAATCTGGAGTTTACTAAAGCGTGGACCACCGTGGCCAGATCTGACTTCACGAGGTATTGTCACAACTGGTGCACCGGTTTCAATTGTGCAAAGGCCCTCCCAGCCACCGCCAACTCCTGAGCTTCAAACGTTAGCGATGAATCTAGGAGGACACCCAAGCCAGTGGCGGTGAGGCTGCACACAAGTCTCCATCATCCCCATTTGCCAGCTGTGGCCTTACGTTGGGCAGCCAGAGGCCTCCGAAGGCTTGCCAGGCACTTTTAAAACTGCATGATGAGCACAAACGTTGCTTTGCGTGCCCCTCTTGCCGCCCTGTGGGCCTCTCCTTTGGGCCGGTGAAGCTCCAATATCACTTGCCACCTCTTTCCAGCAGCAGTAGCTGTAATTTAATACCTAGGAGAACTACAAGCTAGCACCTCCCAGCAAAGGATTCCCCCCAGGCAGCAACCAGTCAGGCTTTGAAGCTGCAAGGCCATTCAGTGCTAATCAAGGTGGCCAATTGCAGCATTCACATTTGCTTCCAACAGACAAAGAGTTCTTTCTTCCAGCCTGGACATTATATAAGCCCCACTTGCCTAGTTTCAAACAGACCTCGCAACCTCTGAGGATGCCTTCCATACAGCCCAGAAAACTCACCACAACCCAGTGATTCTGGCCACGAAAGCCTTCAGCAACACAACTACAAGTTCCTTTATGAATCTTTGGAGCACAGGGTGGGGTGGGCAAGGGGTTGGCCGGCTCAAACCGAATAATGCCTTGTGTTTCTACCTTTAACGACTGCCGTAGTCAAATAAACCAATTTATTAAAAAAATTAATTTTGTGTCTGGAATCTGGGTGCGGGTGGGAACAAGTCACTCTCTCAGGGGACGGGCGCTTCCCCAGACAGCACTAAATCACGGGACAATTTAAACAGGGGCAAAAAAACCCCAGGACTTCAGAAGAGGTCCACATACGGACCTGTTGGGTCCCGGCATTTCTGCCTCCATTGTCCAGACCGGATACTTTGCTGTGAGATCTGGAGGCTCCCAAGATGGCCGCCGCGGGACTTCTGCCAGAAACTTCGGTAGAGATTCGGAAAGGTGAATCGCTGCTAAAGTTCCGTTCTGTGTCCTGGTCGGAGAAACCGTGCACGCCAGGCGCTTCATGAAGTATCTGCCACACTAACAAAGTTTACGGGGTAGGACCACTTCCACCCAAGTCAGGTGGAAGTGCACAATCAAACGGGAACACACACTTTCAAGCCAGGAACTGAACTTTGGTATTATTGACACTTTTTAGAGCCCGGCTGCATGGCCATCTGTCCAGATAGATTTGGTTCTGTACTTGTGGCATAGAAAAACAGGATGCTATTCCTGGGTTATACATGGCTGTTCCTGATTGCTCTTATTGTGATCCCTCGCCACTTTGTGGTTTCCTTTTCGCAGACTCGCTGTTTCGCAGTTTTCCTTCCTTGCTACTCACCGGGCCGAGTCCTGTTTCTGCCACCGGGATTGCGGCCTGGTGAGTAGCAAGCGAGCAAGGGAGGGCGGGTGAGCAAGCGAGGGAGGGCAGAAACAGTGGCAGAAGCAGGAGCCTTGCCACGTCTTCTAGGCTCTTGCTGCTGCTTACACCTTTGCAGCCCTTCCTCCCTCGTTCGCTCACCCACTCATCCTTGCTCGCTCGATATTCACGGGCCGAGTCCTGGTTCTGCCAGTGGAACCCAGCTTGGTGAGTAGAGGGGAAGCAAGGGAGGGCGGGTGAGCAAAGGAGGGAGGGCTGCAAAGGTGGAAGCAGAAGCAGGAGCCTGGAAGAGGTGGCCAGGCTTCTGCTCCTGCCGCCGCCCTTGCTCGCTCACTCACCTGCCCTCCCTCGCTTGCACACTCACCAGGCCGGGTCCCGGTGGCAGAAGCAGGACTCCGCCCGGTGAGTAGCGAGTGAGGGGGGTGGGTGGGTAAGTGAGCAAGTGAGAAGGGTGGTAAAGGTGGCAGCAGCGGCAGAAGCAGGGGCCTGGCTGCCTCTTCCAGGCTCCTGCCCCGGCCGAACCAGGAGTCGGCCCGGTGAGTGAGTGAGCAAAGGAGGAAAGGGTGAGGGAGCAAGTGAGGGAGGGCAGGGAGGGTGGCAATGGTGGCAGCGGATAATACGGAGTTTCGGATAAGTGGAAGTCGGATAACCGGGGCTCTACTGTACATAGCGTCCCTACTTTGTGGATTTTCACTTTTCGCGGGTGGTCCTGGAACGTAACACCCGCAATAAGTGAGGGAATACTGTACAACATTGACAAAAGGGCCACAACTTTGTCCTGACCAGAGAAAACGTGCCTTCCTCATGTTTCATGAAGTTTCTGGCACACAAACAAAGTTTTTGCCTTCTACACAAGTGTTGCCTTCTTTTTAGGAACTGACCCATCAGGAACAAACATCTAAAACTCAAAAACAAACCCAGAGGAAAGAAAATCACGTGATTTCTGATTGCAGGGACGTATACAGACATGTGAAGATCTATATGTCCAGCTCAAAACCACGATATTATTCCTGCACCTGGAAATCTTGCATTTTTTTGCCTTTTGTAGCAATTACTTCTGCGTTTACGGGGAATGGCGTCTGGCCACCTTCCTGTTTGCTTCAGAAGCTCCTGGGATAATGGTACTGTCTGGGCGGGCCCATAGACATGGAGGAGCCCCACCTGAGTCCAGCAGACCAGAAGGGAGCCACTCTTTCAGCAAAAGTCTCCTGGTCTGCGGTGGAACAAAGATGCAGATTGTGTGGATGATGGGATAGGAATGGGTCCTTTGCAGTGGAGAGAAGGCACAGGTGTTTCACCGGAGGAAGACTTTCTCTCTCTGACCCAGGTATAGGCAAACTTGGGCCCTTCAGGTGCTTTGGACTCCAACTCCCACAATTCCTAACAGCCGGTAGGCTGTTAGGAATTGTGGGAGTTGGAGTCCAAAGCACCTAGAGGGCCCAAGTTTGCCCACGCCTGCTGTGGCCAAACCAAGACTTTGAATCCAGAAGGAATGAAGGGAGACGAGATGACCCACAGAACAAGAGGCTGGGATTTATTGTCAGGAATCGTCTTCCGGGCATTTGTGGTGGAAGGCCGGGTCCTGGAAAGGGGGGGCTCCCTCCTCACCCGCAAGAGTCCAGGGGCAAGCCCCTCTCCCAATCCTCCCCCCTGATAACAGGAAGCCGATGTTCAGCCATCGGGCGATGGGAGTGGGCCAGGAGGGGCAGTGCCTGATCGGCTAAGGCACTGAGAAAGGCGGTGAGGCTCCTCCGTTCCCCTGGGGCTGCAATGTGCGTCAATGGACGGCGGGGTTCCAACCAGTTCACTTGTGGAACCTCTTGCCAGAGTCCTTGGCGTGGTCCAGCAGTAGCTGGCAAGGCGTGAAGGGGCTTCCGTAGACCTCCTCGTACTTCCGCATCCGGTCCACCAGCCGCCGGGCACCGTAGAAGTCCGCGTAACGGAAGGGACCTGCGCCAAAATGCAAGCGGAGAGAGGAGAAAGGTGAGGCCCTCCTCTAAGCAGCGGGAGCACCTGCAAACAGGTACCACTGCTGTGGGTTTGCATGGCTGCCACATCCCTCTCTCTCAGCCTTCTCTTCTCCAGGCTAAACACCCTCAGCTGCTTCTCAAAGGGATTCGTGGCTTCCAGATTGTGATGGATGCATTCAAACTGATTTGCCCAAAACGGGGCACAATCCTATTCCAGGTGAAGTCTGACCCAAGGGGAACAGACGAGAGGGGGACTTCCCTCAATCCAGAAATTTGGTTAGCCAGCTGTAAATAGTTTTATAGTTTTTAGCTAAGAGTTTAATTTTTTGGGTTGTTTTAAAGTATGTTTTTATACTCTCTGTAAGCTGTCTTGAGCCCCCGGGAAAGACGGCATACAAAACTGAATGAATGAATAAATAAATAAATTTTGTCCACAATTCCTGGCCATTGGGCAAACTGGCTAGGGCTTCCAGGAGTTGGAGGCCAAAACACCGGGAGGGATGCGGGTTGTGCAGGCCTGGTCGAGATTGTTCTAATTCAGGAACGGACCCCCGAAGGAATGAAGGAAGGGAGGGAGGGAGGAAGTGCACGTACCGCCCAGGCAGGGTGGGAAGCCCAGCCCGAAGACGGCCCCGATGTCCCCCTCGACCGGGTTGCTGAGGATGCCCTCCTGCAGGGTCAGGACAGCCTCGTTCACAAAGCGGGAGATGAGGCGCATCTGGATGTCTTCCTCCGTGGAGCTGCAAGGAGAGAGAGATACAGAGGTCAGTGGGTCAGAGGCAGCCAAAGTTCCCAAACACCCCTCTTGGGCCCTCCAGGTGTTTTGGACTTCAACTCCCACAATTCATCATAATCTCACTGGCAATCACGTGTCCGCGTCTGTTTGCCTTCCAGGTGTAATAATAATATTTTTGTGTGTGTCAGGAGCGACTTGAGAAACTGCAAGTTGCTTCTGGTGTGAGATGATTATGATGATGATAAGGTACCATGGCAAAAGATCTCAGCCGGCATTTGGAAGCAATAAACATTGACAAAATCACGATCTGTCAACTGTGAAAGGCCACCTGACTTGGATTTGCAGACCACTTTCAATGTTATATGTGCACCCTGGAGTGATTTGATTTAGTCATCAATGCGCTTGTAAAGCGTGGGATGAGTCCTTCCTAAGAATCTTCGTTCGCGAAGTAATGCCACAGAGAGAAGGGGGGGAACTGATTGGTAAGTTGCCCTGAATCTCTTCGGAGAGATGGTGGTGGGATATAAATAAATTATTATTATTATTATTATACTGACAAAAACCACAGTATGTCACAGTAAACGAGATCTATATGCTGGATTTCGTATCTAAAAATATATATTATTTATTTTCTTATTTATATATTATCATTTTCATCATTACTATTACTTATATATTATTTTTATTATTATTTATATTCTATTATTATTATTCACACAAAAACCACAATATGTCACAGCAAATGAGATCTATATGCTGGATTTCGTATCAACAAAATCACAAGTCGAACATTTCCCAAGCGTCTAGGATTGTGTAATGTATTTCCGAATGATGCGTGCAGATCCAAGTCAGGTGGCCTTTTGCAGTTGACAGATCGTGATTTTGTCCAAATGCCAGCTAAGATCTTTTGGCACGGCACCCAATGTGCCAATGACCACTGGGACCACCGGTACTGGTTGATGCCAGAGCCTTTGCAGTTCAATTTTGAGGTCTTGATATCGTATGAGCTTTTCCTGTTGTTTTTCCTCAATGCGCCTGTCACCTGGAATGGCGACATCAATAATCCAGGCTTTTTTATTTTCCACAATTGTGATGTTTGGTGTATTGTGTTCCAAAACTTTGTCAGTCTGGATTCGAAAGTCCACAGTATTTTTGCATGTTCATTTTCCATGACCTTTGCAGGTTGATGATCCCTTTACCAGTTCTTTACTACTGGCAGGCGATACTTGTGACATAAGTGCCAGTGAATCACTTGGGCCACAGAGTTGTGCCTCTGTTTGTAGCCCGTCTGTGCGATGTTCTTGCAGCGGCTGAGGAGATGGTCCATGGTTTCATCCGCTTCCTTGCACAGCCTGCATTTTGGGTCATCAGCTGATTTTTCACTCCTGGCCTTGATTGCCTTTGTCCTGATGGCTTGCTCCTGGGCTGCAAGAACCAGGCCTCCTTCTGTCTCCTTCTTCCGTGTTCCATTCGTGAGCCATCACCAGGCCTTCTCCTTGTCAACTTTTCCATTTTGTCGAGGAACTGCCCGTGTAATGCTTTCTTGTGCCAGCTGTCAGCTCTAGTTTGGAGTGCAGTTTTCTTGTACTGACTCTTTGTCTGTTGTGCTTTGAGAAGTTTCTGATTATTGACTTCAATTAAAGCAGGTTCTTGGCTTCCTTCTCCTTCTTCTCCTTCTGATGCTTGGCAGAGACCTTCTTGCCCAGAGAAGAGCGTGTGCAGTGAGCGAAGGAAGGCCAGCCCCCGAGTGTCCCCATTTCCCAACCTCCACTTCTTTGGGACTTACACCTCCGGCTTGGCCGCCACCCGGAACTTCTCCAGGATCTCATCCATGCCGCTGTTGAGGCTGCGCTCTTTGACCCCGGACTGGTAGATGTAGAAGCCCTTCCCTGCTTTGCGGCCTGTAGGGGGAATGGAAACAGTGAGCACCAAAGGCACGTGGAGAGCCGTGCTCCTAGGTCACACAGGGCCTCTTTGGCAGTGAAAGGAAAGAGAGCCACGAAGAGGGACAGTGCAAGGGAGCTGGCCCTATGGGTTCCACCCAAGCAAGAGGGGGGGGGGGTGTCTATTAATCCATTGAGCCTGGCCCAACCTGCACAGCTGCATCAGGCCACAGCTCCCCATCTTGGCCCAATGGATTCTTCACTCAACAGTAGCATAAACCTGAGCGTTGTCCCCCATCATACCTTTCCCTCTGGGGACATTTGGAAACTCAAGGGAGGAAGGAAGGCAGGTCTCTGATGCTTCTGTGAATATTATTATATATTTTTATTATTTTTATATATTTATATTATTATTATTTATTTATTATTACAGTGACTGGCCGCTGTGGCTGTCTGGATGAGGATGAATAAGCTGAAGATTAATCCTGACAAGACAGAGGTCCCCCTGGTCGATCGTAAGCCAGATCAGGGTATAGGGTGGCAACCTGTGTCACAGGTCAACAGCTTGGGTGTCCTCCTAGACCAGGGGTGCTCAGAATGGTGATCGGGATCACCAGGGTGATCTTTGGGCCTCATCCTGGTGATCTTGAGGCCCCTGACCAGGTTTTTTGCAGTTGGTCCTTTTCATGCGCCCCTGCATGCTGCAAAGAAGTCCTCCCTCGTTGCTCCTCCCGCTCCTGCTTGCTTGCGCCGCCTCCAAAAGCTCCAGAGTCCAAGAGGCAGAATGGGCCCCCTCTTTTGGATTCCTCCTCCCCCCCTCCGTCCTTCTCCAGCCACTCAGAGTCGTAGGAGACCAAAGGGGGCGGGCCTGGATGACGCAATACATGGCTGGCCCCGTGTGCATGCGCAGTAGCGCCCATTCTGCCCCTCGGACTTCTCGTGAGCTCTTGGAGGTGGCACGCATGCTGGCACCGTGGAAATAGGACCAATGATGGAGGAGGAGGAGAAGGACGCTTTGGGGTCATTTCCTTACCACATCTCAAAGGTCGGTCTTTTTACTTGGGGGTGGGTGCTTGATTGTTCTGTGGCATGTCTCTTTGTTTATTTTTAATGTTTAAAAATGGCCTTTTAGCTCCAAAGCCTCTCTGCTTGCTTTGTTCCTTGAGAAATATATGTTGGGGAATATGGAAATGTGGGAGAAATGGGGTGGTTGGATGTATTTTTGCATGTCCCTTTGTTTACCTTGCTGAGTATTAAATGGCCTTGCAGTTCAAAAGCCTCTCTTCTTACTTTCTGGCTGATAATATGTGTGGTAATATGGCAGTGTGGGAGAAATGGGGTGGTTGGATGTATTTTTATGCTCTGTTTTATATTGTTATTAAATTGAAATGTTGATGTTTTATAACTTCATTTTACGTAAACTGTCCCGAGCCTGCTGGAAGGAGTGGTACATAAAAATGAATAATAAATATAGATAAATAAGAAAATAGTTATACGTTTTACATTTCTGGGTAGGTGATCTTTGGGACTTGGTTTTTTAATCAGTAGCTCCCATGCTGAAAAAGTGTGAGCACCCCTGTCCTAGACTCATCGCTAACGCTTGAAGCTCAGTCGTTGGCGGTGGCTGGGAGGGCCTTTGCACAATTAAAACTCGTGCGCCAGTTGCGACCGTACCTCGTGAAGTCGGATCTGGCCACAGTGGTCCGCGCCTTAGTCACCTCCAGATTGGATTACTGTAATACACTCTATGTGTGGGGCTGCCCTTGAAGACAGCCCGGAAGTTTCAATTGTTCCAACGGGCGGCAGCCAGATTGCTAACTGGAGCGACTTACAGAGAGCGGTCAACCCTCCTGTTTAAGAAGCTCCGTTGGCTGCCGTTCATCTTCCGGTCCCAATTCAAGGTGCAGGTTCTTACCTACAAAGCCTTGAACAGTTTGGGACCCGCCTACCTGCGTGACCGCATGTCTACGAACCCAGGCGATCTCTCAATCATCTGGAGAGGCCCTGCTCTCGCTCCTGCCCCCTTCGCAGGTGCTTGGCGGTGGCTGGGAGGGCTGGGTTGTCTGCCCCACATTATCCTTTAAAACCTTCCTGCTACATACATTCTACCTCTGTTCCCATCCAGTGTTTATTTATCTTAAAATTCTAATATTTCACATCTGGCCCGGCCATAATGGTTTTAAATTGTCTGTTACTGGCTTATGTTTAAGTTATATTTATTGTATTGTTTTATTATTTGCTGCGATGTTGTTTTTATTATGTGTCATTGGGCTTGGCCTCATGTAAGACACCCCGAATCCCCTTGGGGAGATGGTGGCGGGGTATAAAGAAATTATTATTATTATTATTATTATTATTACAGTCGATAACCAGCACCAAGCTTCTGAGTATAGGAGCCTGTGATTGTTGTCCAAAATTGTTGAAGGTGATGTTTATCGAGTTATTATCTCAGGCAATGCATAGAATAGTATTTACGTATGAAGAGCTTATAGATCTTGTGTAGAACTTCGGCCCATCTCCATTATTATGTATATCATGAGCTATCTTAAACATGGAATGCAGGTTTCTACACAGAATCCATTGATATTTTGTGTGTGTGTGTGTGTGTGTGTGGGTAGATGTGTGTGCATGGCCTGAGGTAACTTTGTGAACACTTTTTGATGGTTTTAGACATTACACTGCAGGTTTGTGTGGTATTGTGGCTCGGCGAGTAGCAGAAGATTTTTCAAAGGATGAGGGAATTGATGGGTTTCAAAGTGAAAAGTCTGCTAATGATCAGAGGGAATTGCAGGCCAATGTTTGGGATACCTGTGCTCGTTTCCAGGCAACAGAAAGTGAAGGTTTCAGTTCCTTTGTGAAACGGCCTTCAGCAGATGGGGAGTTTTTCCTCGAAGCCAGATTGGATATGAGAACAGAGGGAGTGAAGAATAGACTAATTAGTCATTCTGAGAGAATCCATGAGAAGTCCTTGAAGCCCAGGTCCGTTCGGCACGATCTCATGGCTACTTAATTGGGCTTTGGGCTCTCTTGACTTTAGGTACTTGGACATATTGGATTGCTGCTATTTTGTATTTTATACTCTACTGCCTTTTTGAGATAGGCCCTTTTGCCCCTTTGTACATACTTCCTTTAATGAACCTTTGTAGACAGTACGACTGGGCTCTGGTGTTGCTGGGTTAAAAAGTGCTCCAGGGCTAGAGTGCAACATGTGGAAACCGAGGCACCAGAGGGCAGGGCTATCTCTCTCTCTCAGCCACCAGACACTATTTGTAATAATTTGTAATTATTATTTTATTAAATAAATAATAATAAATGTATGACTTAAAACATATTTTAAATAAACGTGGATTTGAACATCCAATAAAATATGTGTTGTTTTGTGGTGTGCGCTGGATAAAGCATTTAATTTCATTGTACAATGTATAATGACAATAAAGTTATTCTATAGAGCAGGGCTGCTCAGGAAGTCAATCGCAATCGACTAGTCGATCCCAAGTCCAGTTGAGGTAGCTCGCAGCCGAATGGGGCGCTTAAGCGCGTGCGAACCCCCCGTGCGCTCCCGCCGCCGCCTTCCGACCGCGGGGCTTCTTTTGCCAAAATGAGGCTTTAGTGGGTGGGCCCTGGCGCTCGTCACTTGACACGGTGTGGTGACGTGACTGCCCATTGGTTGCTCCTGGGAGGGGGGGGGAGCAAAGCGAAGGCGCGCGCAGAGATAGGATGCAAGGCTGTGGGAGGGAAGCGAGTGAGAGACAGGGCGCGCTCTTCAGCTGCAGCCCCACCGCAGGGACCATCCTCCTCCGGAGTGAATGAGTATGTGTGTGTGTGTGTGTGAGAGAGAAGGCCTCGCTGGAGGAGGATGATCCCCGCAGTGGGGCTGCAGCTGAAGAGCACGTCCTGTCTATCACTCGCCTCGGCCCTCGAGGAGGACCGGGAGCGCGCCAGGTAGATCTTTTTGACTTGGTTGTTATAAAGGTAGCTCGCAAGCTGAAAAAGTGTGGGCACCCCTGCTACAGGGTTTCACATTTAATAAATTAATATGTAGATCATGGTGTTCTTGGTGGAATAAAGTGAGGCAAAAAGGAAAAGGCGCCTGAGATGATTATAGAAAGAAAAAGAAAAAGGGACGAAGGAAGGCAGGCTCCACCTCTGGGTCCTTCCTTCCTTCCTCTTGCCCTGACCCCCTTTCAGGCCACTTACCCAGGAATCCCTTGTCGACCATGGCCTTCATCAGCTCCACGTTCCCGCCCTTGAAG
Source organism: Anolis apletophallus (assembly GCA_030556195.1). Classification (NCBI taxonomy): domain Eukaryota; kingdom Metazoa; phylum Chordata; class Lepidosauria; order Squamata; family Anolidae; genus Anolis; species Anolis apletophallus. The sequence continues at coordinate 3,537,543 of JARBWK010000003.1, read as the reverse complement.
CGCTCCCCAAAGGCCTTGCCCAGGTCCTCCGCCACATGCGTGGCCACGTCCACCCCCACCTCGTCGATCAGGGTGGCCGCCCCGACAGGGAAGCCGAAGCCGGTGGAGATGGAGTCCACCTTCTTGGGGTCCGTGCCTTCCTGTGGAAAAGGGGGAAAGATAGCAGAGGAAATGAGGGGGAGAAGAGGGCTGCATGGGAGATACTGTTGGAAGTGGAAAACCATCTACATAGAGCAGGCATGGGCCAACTTTGGGCCTCCTCCAAGTGTTTTGGACTTCAACTCCCGCAATTCCTAACAGCTGATAGGAGGAGACCCAAAGTTGACCCATGACCATTTGCCAGCAGCACCAACCTGGAGAACGCGGACTATTTCAGCCAACATGGGGGCCAGGCACCTGGTGGTGTAGAAACCAGGACCGTCCTGCAGAAAAGGAAAGGGGAGGAATGTAAAGGCAGTTTTGCAGAAGGGAAAGAAATCACCAGCAGTTGCCAAAAGTCGTCTGCTAACACTCCTTCCATCCCGCGACCCAATCACTATTTCTTTTATTTGTTTATTTATTTACAGTATTTATATTCTGCCCTTCTCACCCCAAAGGGGACTCGGGGCAGATCGCAATGCATACATACACGGTAAACATTCAAACAGACAGATAGAGGTATTTTGGCATTTTCCAACGTCGGCACCTGGAGGTTATGCTTGATTTCGGCCACAGGGGCGAGCTGTCACCGAGCTTGATTGTAGTATTTCCTTCCTGTTCTTTGATCGCCAGCAATTTTATGGTGTCGTAAAATAAGCGGTCCCTAATTTCTCTACTCCCAGCTCAGCTGTTTTTGAACAGCTTAGGTGAACAATAACCTAGGCTATCAACAGTCGGGAACTCAAACCCGACTCATGCTGCAAACTTTCCACCTTCCAGTCGGCAGTGATTTATTGCAGCTGGCAATTAACCAGCTGTGCTACAGCCCAGCCTTTCTATATAACAGTCTAATTAAACAATTAAAAACAGTAGGGTATAAAACCATCATTAAGATATATCAAAATAAAACCTCAATAAACCAGTACTACTTAGGTGGACAGTAAGCTAGGTTTAAAAGTCAAATGCTCAATCCGACTTGGGCTTCAAACTTGTAGTAATCTATTGCTGCTGGCGATTAACCAGCTGTGCTACAGTAATTTATTTCAGAGGGGAAAAACATAGTAAAATAGCAGAAATAATACAAAGGAAGCATAATATTCTCAACCTCTGTTACTAAAACTAAGCAGCTATCTCACTAGCCACTAGTGCATACTCTACAGCTAAATCAAAAGCAAAGACACTAAGGAAATGCCTACCTATATTAACAGATACATGCTAGCCTGCAAACGCACCACTACCGTGTGCTTCCAGGCACAGTTCAAAGGGCTGATGATGAGTTATAAAGCCTTATAGGGCCCAGGTCCAGGATAGATGGCAAATTATATCTCCCAGTACAAACCTGCCTGTCCCTGAGATCCTCAGTAAAGGCCTCCATGGCAATATCTATAAACGTAGAAATGCTGGCTCACTACAAAGACCGAGGTTCCAACTAACGCTTTCAGGTACATCCCTCCCTAAAATCTCCTTTATGAAATGGACCAGGTTTTGTGGGAAGCGATGGTGGACCCATTGCCACACAGAGCCAGTGTGCACAGCATGGGGCTAGCCTAGGCATGGGCAAATTTGGGCCCTCCCGGTGTTTTGGACTTTAGATCCCACAATTCCTAACAGCCAGTAGGCTGTTAGGAATTGTGGGAGTTGAAGTCCAAAACACCTGGAGGGAGGGCCCAAGCTTGCCCTTGCCTGGGATAGACAGTGTGCTTGTGCCCCATATCTGGCCTACCTTACTGACCCCAGTGGCTTTGCCTCCAGATCCTCAACCCTGCCATGCAGCCACTCAGAGCAAATCTAGACCCTCGTCCTTCTTGCTCCACCAAGGCAGTGACTCCACCTTTAAGCATCCACAACCACGGACACCTGTAAGGCCTCACCTTAACCACAATGATGACTTTCCCTTGCTTGAGGCCCACGGCAACAGCAGCAGCCGCCGTGTCCTGGGAGGTCTTGTCAGTCGTGATGATCTCCAGCAGCTGCATCTTGTCCACGGGAGAGAAGTAGTGCATCCCGACCACCTGGGACACCAAAGGAGGAATGGGAGCAGGGTCAGGGCAGGGCCGGGCACCAGGGCCGTAGCCAGGATTTTGGTTGGGGGGGGGGCTGAGACTGGGTGGAAGAGGGTCTACCCTAGCAAACCTTTTGTATTGTTATCCCAATAACCCCATGAATGTGGGATATAATGAGCATGGTGATCAGATCATGATATGAATAAACATAACAGTTTAAATAATGTACCAGTAAGGCCTTCTTGCGGACCACCCTGAGAATTTCAGGGGGGACTGAAGCCCCTTAGCCCCCTGGCTACATGCTTGCCGGGCACCCTTTCTCTATCTCTGTGCCACGTGAAACAATGGAGCAGACCAGGTCTCTTCCCCCAGGGCACGGGGCGCCTCAACAGTGAGCCCTGATATACGAACACGTGATTGCAAGTTGTATGTGTCTGTGTGCATGTCTGCCCTCGAATCTTCTACAGCTGGAATCCTCAGATGTTTCGGGATTACAACTGCCATCAATGTATACTGGCTGGAGGGATGATGAGAGAAACGTGGAAGATAAATGGTTATCCAGATCAAGGCGCTTGGAACTTTGGAAGCAGAGCGTACAACAGAGGCTCGTTTTTCCCAGAGGCTTAGAGATAAGGAGAGGAAAAGCAGGTGTGCGCGGAATGATGTCATGGGAGGGATGGAGGTCTTTTAATTGGGTTTCTGCTGGTACAATCTTTTGAGAGTAAAAACCTGGCTTTGGGATCAGGCCCTCGGAGTCTCAGTGTAATAATATAATTGGAATATGTGCAATGATGATGGAACGGCCTTAGACTACGATGTTTGGATGGCGGGATTTTACTATTGAACATAATTTAATATGTTTAATATGTATTAATTTTAATTCTATTGATTTTAAGCTCTAAGTTTGTATGTGTTTAAGGCATCAAATAATTGCCATATGTAAGCTGCCTTGAGTCCCCCTTGGGGTAAAGAAAAAGCCGGGGTATAAATAGGGATTGAGTCACTTATCTGTATATTGTTTTTATTGAAATGCCTGTATTTTATTGTGTTTGTTGCTGATGTTTTGATTTTTATTTATTGTATTTGTTGTTTGGGCCTGGCCTCATGTAAGCTGCCCCAAGTGGAGAGATGGTGGCGGGGTATAAATAAAGATTATTATTATTATAGGGTAAATAAATAATAATAACTGTGAGAGTAACGTTGTGTTCAGGTGAACAGCTCTCGGTTCTGAGTCGTATGTATTCAAGTTTCTAAGTTCGTTCCTGTTTCTAGTTTCATGTGTGGCATAGGTGGCCCGCCTTGGATTCATGCTTTCTTGTGTATGGATATATCTGGATTTTGGAATCTTGGCGATCTGGGAAATAACTTTTTGAGCTTCGATTCTCCTTTTTAGATTTGCTTATTTTTTATATTTATTTATTTATTTACGACACCCCGAAGGGGACTCAGAGCAGCTTACAAGTCATATCTACATAAAACATACTATATTATTAGCATAATACTAATACATCATTAATAATATTAGTATTATATAATATTATATTGTTGCTGGGGGAGGAGCTCTGATGCCGCTAGAGACAAGATGAAACGGTCTTCTCTGCTCCCTTCTTTACTCTGGCCCCATATATACTCTTCTCTTAATAAACTTTTACTTTCTGGATTACCTGGACAGGGTGTGGTTTGTGGTGAAAAGGTGTTTCAGGGCTCTAGTGCCAGAGAAGCTGACTCACACCATAGAATCCTAGAGTGGGAAGAGACCTGGTGGGCCACCCAGTCCTACCCCTTTCTGCCAAGAAGCAGGAAAATCACATTCAAAGCACCCCCGACAGATGGCAATGCAGCCTCTGTTTCAAAGCCTCCAAAGAAGGAGCCTCCACCACACTCCGAGGCAGAGAGTTCCACTGCTGAACAGCTCTCACAGTCAGGAAGTTCTTCCTAATGTTCAGGTAGAATCTCCTTCCTTTCCTGTAGTTTGACGCCACTCTTCCATTGCGTCCTAGTCTCCAGGGCAGAAAAGGCTTCCTCTACCTGCCTCCCACTCTGTTTACGGCAGAGGAAATATCCCAGGCCTTGAGCTGGTGGAACCCAATGCCCCCTTGTGGCAAGTGGCAGAATTGGCAAGTGGCTGAAACTCCCTGGCACATCCCAATATTGTGGATCCTTATGGATGGACCACGGTTCCCCAAGTTTCTCAAACTCTTGCTCCTCCAGATGTTTTGGACGTTGCTGCAGGAGAGACCCTGGGGCTGGAGCATTTGCTATCCAACTTTGCTGTCTCGCTCAGCCCTGGGCTGACCCATGAGGAGACCTGCGGCCACAGCCCCATTCCACCTTAGCACTCCTGCACTTTAAGGTCTGGTGTTTGGAAACGGTGGCACCTGTGCCCTAATCCTGTAGCCTTCTACACCAGCACGTTGTATCTCCTTTCCCCTTGGTAATAACGCATAAGACCACTTTTACTAGCAGGCTTATGCTTGGCCTGTGGGGGGAGGGTGATTGGAAAATTATGTTTTAATCTGTTTTGTTGCATTTACTGTATATGTTTTAACTGTTTTATGATTTGATATGTTATATTTTTTATTTGTATGTAAAATGAGACATCAAATTTTGCCATAATCTGTAAGTTGCTCTGAGTCCCCTTCGGGGTGAGAAGAGCGGGGTATAAATATAGCAACTAAATAATAAATAAATACATAAATTATTTATTATTTATTTACAGTATTTATATTCCGCCCTTCTCACCCCGCAGGGGACTCAGGGTCAATTACAATGTACACATACATGGCAAACATTCAATGCCACAGACACACAACACATATAGACAGACAGTCAGAGGCTATTTAATATTCCAACTTCTGGCCACCAGGGGAGCTGTCGCTTCACCGTCCATCTGCGACACTGATGAAGTACTTTCCTCATTCCACATATATAAATATAAATATAGGTCTCTTTCCGCATAGAGACATATATTTATATTTATATATTTGTAAATAAATAAAGCAACTCCTTTGCCCAGTTCAGCTCTGATGATGGCACAAACTGCAAGGCCGGTGTGTGGCTGGCAAGGCAGGGAGACCCAGGAAGAGTCCTTGCTCCCAGGGCCATGTTGTGGTCAAAGGGGCCACTCTTCCCTCGGCCTTTCCACAGCGGACAGCAGAAAGCAGCCAACGAACGGCCTGCTGGGATGAGACTCACCTTTTCGGGTCTTTGGCTGGCGGCCGCTATCTGATGGATGGGGAGGGCTGAGGTGTTACTGGCAAAGACGCAATGAGGAGGGACCACCTGCAGAGAGGAAGAAGACCTTAGATGCTGGAAGGACATCCAAAGTTGCAGGATCCAGGTGAGGCCTCACTGGGGAGATCCATGTGCCCAATGGAAGGGACACCAAGCCCAGCCTGAATGCAGGCCTCTCAGGGAGTGTTCCCTGGGAGGGTGCCCCCCCTCCACAAAGAAGGAGCGACACCCTCCTGAAGGACGGCCTCGACCCCCACTCACCGCCTCCACCTCCTTCAGCACTTTGTGCTTGATGCTGAGGTCCTCAAAGACGGCCTCAATGACCATGTCGGCCTTCCCAAAGTCCTTGTAGTCCAGCTGCCCCACCAGGTTGCTGAGGATGGTGTCCCGCTCAAAGGAGGTCAGGCTCTTCTTCTTCACCTTGTCATTCAAGCTGGGAAGGGGAAACACTCATGTTTTGAGTTTGTAGGGCGGAGATCCAGGTGTGCAAAAGAAGCCCACCAATGTCCACCAAACTCTGCCTGTATTCACCCTCATAGAATCATAGAGTTGGAAGAGATCTCGTGGGCCATCCAGACCAGCCCCATTCTGCCAAGAAGCAGGAAAATTGCATTCAAAGCACCCCTGACAGATGGCCATCCAGCCGCTGTTTAAAAGCTTCCAAAGAAAGAGCCTCCACCACAATCCAGGGCAGAGAGTTCCACTACTGAACGGCTCTCACAGTCAGGAAGTTCTTCCTAATGTTCAGATGGAATCTCCTTTCCTGTAGTTTGAAGCCATTGCTCCACTGCGTCCTAGTCTCTAAGGCAACAGAAAACAAGCTTGCTCCCTCCTCCCTATGACTTCCCCTTGCATATTTATTCATGGCTATCATGTCTCCTCTCAGTCTTCTCTTCTGGAGGCTAAACATGCCAAGTTCTTTAAGCCGCTCCTCATAGGGCTTGTTCTCCAGGCCCTTGATCCTTTGAGTCACCCTCTTTCTCTGGACACATTCCAGCTTGTCAATATCTCTCTTCAATTGTGGTGCCCAGAAATGGACACAATATTCTAGGTGTGGTCTAACCAAGGCAGAACAGAGCATGGGTAGCATGACTTCTCTGAATCTAAACACTATAGAGGCCAAAATCCCATTGCTTTTTTGCCGCTGCATCACATTGTTGGCTCATGCTTAACTTGTTGTCCACGAGGACCCCAAGATCTTTTTCACACGTACTGCTCTCGAGCCACGCATCCCCCATTCTGTCTCTTTGCGTTTCTGCCTAAATGGAGTCTCTTGCATTTGTCACCGTTGCACTTCATTTTGTTAGTTTTGGCCAATCATCTCTCTAATCTGTCAAGATCGTTTTGAATTCTTGTCTTCTGGAGTATTGGCTCTCCCTCCCCATTTGGTCCCGCCTGCAAACTTGATGATCCTGCCTTCTCACCCTTCGTCTAAGTCAGGGCTGTCCAACTGTCGACCCGGGGGGCCGTATACGGCCCCCAGCCCCTTCCCTCCGCCCCCCTAAGCTTTTTAATAAAAAATAAAAATTGAAAAAATAAAATAAATAATAAATTAAAATAAAAAAATACCTACTTCTGGGTTCGGAGCAAGTATCGCGAGAATACGCAATCCACACGGGATTTCGCTGTCAATGCGAGATCACGCCGGCGTTGACAGCGAAATCCCGTGTGGATTGCGTATTCTCGCGATACTCTTCGGCTACTCTACTACTGGATCGCTGAGGCCCACAGACGCGATTAGGACCCTTCTTCGACTTTTACTCCTGGATTTGGAAAAGGTAGGCCGAAGCAGGGGCTCCTCAGGGGGCTCCTCATTCTCTCCCCCCCCCATCTCCCCTCATGTATTAAATATAAAATTAAATATATTTAAAGATGAAATAAGGGGAGATGGGATACATTATGGGGGGAGGATGGAATTAAATATATTTAATATTAAATTAAAATAAGGGGAGAGGGGAGGATGGAATTAAATATATTTACCACCCTGCATTGAATGTTAGTAAAAGATTATATTTGACTGTATGGATGCCCCTTTTGAATGCCCACCCTGCATTTTATCTCAGTAAAAGATTATATTTGACTGTATGCATGCAGGGGCGGGGCGGGGTGGAGCTGGGGAGAGGGCGGAGCCGGGGCGGAGCCAGGGGCAGACCCTACGGCCCCCCAGGTCATCAGTGACCGGAATTCAGGCCCCTGGGCTGGTAGAAGTTGGACAGCCCTGGTCTAAGTCATGGATATGAGTGACAATAGCCCTCAAAAGTATATTGCTTCTTTTGAAATAGTTCTGAAGCCTCCCAGAATTTGCAACCCTGTGAAATGACAAATGGAAGACTCAAATGTCTGGGATGGACTGTAAAGTGGGCCTACCCCTTGTAGACTTGCTGCTGCCCGCGGCTCAAGCCCTCCAGGGCCGTGTCCTTCAAGATGGTGGTCACCCCCTTGTCCACAGTGACCTGGGCGATGCCCGCCCCCATCAGGCCAGCCCCCAAGATGGCCAGCGTCCTAAAGAGGGAGGAGAGAGAGAGAGAGAGAGAGATGGATGGAACACAGACAAACACAACAGAGAAGCAGACAGCAAGGTTAACTTTTGTTGTGTAGACAAATACAGGAAACAATGGACAATATATATATATATATATATATATATATATATGGAAATGCAGCACACCTTTCAAACTAGCAGACTAACCCATTACCTACCGTATATACTCGAGTATAAGCCGACCCGAATATAAGCCGAGGCACCCAATTTTACCACAAAAAAATGGGAAAACTAACTGACTCGAGTATAAGCCGAGGGTGGGAAATGAAGTCGCTATGGGTAAATTTCAAAATAAAAATAGATACCAATAAAATTACATTAATTGATACATCAGGAGGTTAAATGTTTTTGAATATTTACATAAAATTATAATTTGAGCTCTGATTAAACCATTATTCTAACCTTCTTCAATGTAAATGTGCTTAAGTATCCTTCCAATAATAATAAAGACAGGAAAATCATCAATGTTATAATAATAATAGAGTAAAATAAGTGAAACATAATAATAACAGTGATAATAGAGTAAAATAATAAATGTAATAATAACAACAATAAAGTAAAATAATAAATGTAATAACAACAATAATAAAGTAAAATAATAAATGTAATAATAAAAAATGGAGTAAAATAATAAATGTAAAATAACAACAACAACAACAACAGAGTAAAATAATAAATAACCTTGACTCGAGTATAAGTCGAGGTGGACTTTTTCAGTCTACAAAAAGGGATGAAAAACTAGGCTTATACTCGAGTATATACAGTAAATTGTATCCTGGCCGTGTAGGGGAGGAAAACCCACTTCCTCAGATACAGCAAATGAGTTAAACAATCAGGCGTCAATAAATGAGAAAACTCCCAGTCAGAGGCTACATGGTTCTACACAAATCCACATACTGTGTAAACTGCTTCAACTGATTTTATTTACTTGTTTATTTATTTATGGCACTGATATTCCGCCCTTGTCACCCCAAAGGAGACTCAGGGCAGATCACAGAACACATGCACGGCCAACATTCAATGCCGTTAAGCAGAGAGGACAGACAACAGATAGGGGTGTTACGTCGGCATATCCCCCAACTTTGGCGTCCTGGAGGTTGTGCTCGATTCTGCCCACAGGGAGGTGCTGTTGCTCCATCCTCTAAGACGAAGAGCCCTTGATCATATTCCTCATTTCTTTGATCGCTGGCGGTTTCTGGTATTTACTTTTTATGGTGCCATAAAATACCTCCCCGATTAAGCGGTGCCTAATTTCTTTAAAAACAGCTCACAGCTGTTTTTGAGCTGCTTAGGTGGACAGTAAGCTGGACTGAAGGTCGGGTGTTCATCCTGACCAGGCTTTGAACCACAAAGCTTTTGATTGCTAAGATCTAGTGCTGCTGGTGATTAACCAGTTGTGCTAAAGCCTGGCCCAAAGTTCCCTTCTTTTGATGTGATGAACTATTTGAAAAGTATTATACTATCTAAATCAGGGCTGTCCAACTGCCGGCCCTGCAGGTGTTTTGGACTTCAACTCCCAGAAATCCTAGCCAGTTTACCAGCTGTTAGGATTTCTGGGAGTTGAAGTCCAAAACACCTGCAGGGCCGGCAGTTGGACAGCCCTGATCTAAATGATTTCGTCTTACTGGCTGTATGTTTACAATGTATTAGTGCAGGCTTGTTTTATATTAGGGTTGTTGGGATTTGTAGAAATCCTAATAAAGAGAAATAAATGTATGTTTGATTGCTTATGTATACTACTCATGAATTAATGGGGTTTGTGTTGCTGTATACTAGAGTGTAAGAGGTTTCTAACCTGTGTAGTTTTACAGCTAGTAGCAAGCTCTGAGTACAGCTAATTAACCAGGATTGCCTAGACCAGGGCTGTCCAACTTCTACTGGACCTTGGGCCGGAATTCCGGTCACTGATCACCTGGGGGGCCAAGCCCTGGCTCTGCCCCTCCCCTCCCCCAGCTCCGCCCCCGCCCCGCACCCGGCATTGCATAAATATACAATTACATATTATATTATTTAAATAAGGGGAGAGGGAGGGAGGGATGGAACACATGAGGGCATTAATATACAGAATATCAAGGCAGAAAATCCCACAATCTCTGCTTTGAACTGGAATATTTGACTGCTCTGGCCACATTGATCAGCATTGAATGGCCTTGCAGTTGAAAGGTCTGTGTGCTTTCATTCTGCCAGTTTACCCCTGGCTGATTCCATTCAGTGCAAGTCATCAAAGTAAACTTAGGTAATTGCAAAGAATGTAAATAATTCTGGGGGAGGAAAAGGAGGGGGAAAGGGGGTGGGAGGCCTTTCCTTGAGCTCCCTCTCATTCAATTCCCCCCTCCCTCCTTTTCTCCTCCTCCCCTCTCCTATGGCTGGCCGGTTCTCTCCTTCTCATTAAAGAGACAGTAAATGAAACGCAAATGAAGGGGTCAGAAAGGAAGGGGCTTGTGTGTGTGTGTCTGAGAGAGCCAGAGAGATCTTCCCTTTGCGCTGGGGAGAGGTGTGCCCAGGGCAGGTCCCCCTCCTCTCTCTCTCACTCATGTCACTCTCACTCACTCATGACACACTCCCTCCCTCCCAAACCCCTTTTGCTTTCCTGGCGCTGAGGGCCTGAGTGCCTCCCAGACGGAACAGCAGCAATCCTGAGGAGGAGGAAGCGGCGCTGCCGAGGGGAAAGCCATGCGGCCGGGTCGCTCTTCCTGTTTGCTGCCAAGGGGGCGGGGCCCAAGAGACGTCACTCCCTCCCATTGGCCCCCTCCCTCAGGAGGAGGCAGCCAATATAAAGCCAAGGGGGCAGGACCAATAAATAATAATAATAAATATTTTTAAATTGAATTTTTTTTAAAAAAAAAAATTTAAAAAAATATATTATTTATTGCAGGAGGGTAAGGGGCCATAGCCAAGGGGCTAGGGGGGCGTGTACGGCCCCTGGGCCGCCTGTTGGACAGGCCTGGCCTAGACTAATTAGATGGGTGGAGTCTTGGGACTATATTTTCTCCATGTTGCTCATTGTATTTTTGTGCTCATATTGGAGCAGATAGAAGCTGAGTACGCTTCTGGATTATTTACATCGCTTGTGGGAGAGAGCTGGAAAAGTCGCAATGTATTTACTGTAAGGCTTCGCTATTTTTGCTTGAACTGTAAGTAAGCTTCGCAGATAAGAATCAGGGCAAAGTGTGCTGTTATCTTATGTTTCTGTTCTAACATCACTGAAGCTGAAGTTTAAGTATGTTTTGTCAAAGCAAGCTGCTGGATGTTTTTTGTTTAAAGATTTTGCAAAGGAACTGAACAATAAAGAAAAAATTGCCTGCCGTGTTTGGCAAGAATGTCGCCTATTAATTTGGCCAGCATCACCATTTGTGTGGGAGAGAATAGCTGTGTGTTCCAGGCTGCTGGAGCATACAAAGTCTATATTCACGTATAACTTCTGCTGAGCAGAGTAGAGGATTACAATTTACATCATTCCCTGCTCAGTCACCTGCACCAACAGGTTATGGGCCCAGCACGCTTCCGCTGACCAAGAAGGAGCGACATCACCCTTAAGGACCCCCTTCACCTGGTCCGCAGCTGTACTTACTTGATGGGTTGCTTTGACTGCCCGAACTTGTTCTTCTTGCACTGGACCTGTCCGTGGTACAGCCCGATCAGGGCCCTGCTCTCCGAGGTCATCCCGAGTTCCCCAAATCTCTACAAGGAGACAGAGAGAGAGGAGGGAAACATGGCCACGGGTCCAGACAGGGGAGCATGAGGTTATTATGCAGGGAGAAAAGGGTGGGCACCAGAGAGGGGCAGACCAGGGCACACAACCACACACACACATGGAAGGCAGGAATGGTGAGACTGGGCCTCTTCAAACAGCGCAGACCCATTTCCTCAAACTACAGGAAAGGAGATTCCACCTGAACATGAGGAAGAACTTCCTGACTGTGAGAGCCATTCAGCAGAACTCTCTGCACCAGAGAAGGAGCCTCCACCATACTCAGGGACAGAGCGTTCCACTGCTGAACAGCTCTCATATTCAGGAAGTTCTTCCTCATGTTCAGGTGGAATCTCCTTCCTTTCCTGTAGTTTGAAGCCATGGCTCCGTTGCGTCCTAGTCTCCAGGGCAGCAGAAAACAAGCTTGCTCCCTCCTCCCTAGGACTTCCCGTCACATATTTATACATGGCCTCATCATGTCTCCTCTCAGCCTTCTCTTCTTCAGGCTCAACATGCCCAGCTGTTTAAGCCGCTACTCATAGGGCTTGTTCTCCAGACCCTTGGTCATTTTAGTCGCCCTCCTCTGGACACATTCCAACTTGTCAATATTTCCCTTCAATTGTGGTGCCCAGGATTGGACACAGTGTGATTCCAGGTAAAGTTGTCTGACCAAGGGAGCATGACTTCCCTGGATCTAGACACTATAGAGGCCAAAATCCCGTTGGCTTTTTTTGCCGCCGCATATTGTTGGCTCGTGTTCGTCTTCCTCCTGAAGAGGACTGCAAGATCTTTTCCCCATGTCCTGTTCTCAAGCCGGGCTTTGTCCCCCATTCTGTCTCTTTGCATTTCCTTTTCCTTGTCTAAGTGGAGTCTCTTGCATTTGTCCCTGTTGAACTTCATTGTGTTAGTTTTGGCCCATCATCCCTCTCATCTGTGAAGATCGTTTTGAATTCTGCTCCTGTCTTCTGGGGTCTTGGCTCTCCCTCCCAATTTGGTCCCGTCTGCAAACATGATGATCCTGCCTTCTCACCCTTCATCGAAGTCCGGGACCAGGAGGGAACCCTGCTTCGGGCCCTCCACTCATCACTTCTTTCCAGGATGAAGAGGAGGAAGCATTGGGAAGAATCACCCCCTGGGTGTTTATCTCACCCAATTACAGATCCACCTCACCGTAGTTTTGCCTAGCCCACATTGGACTAGTTTCCTTGCCAAAAGGTCATGGAGATGAGCCCCAACCCCCAGAGTCAAACATGACTAGACTTCATGTCAAGGGGAAAGATTGACTCTCCTAAGCCCTTGCCCTTCAATGAAAGGGTAATGAACTGACAAGACGTAAGAGTGGAGGGATGTTCTGGGTTCAACTCTAGATCAGACGGACAAATGAGAGCAGCAGGAACCGATGAATGGAGGCAAAGGCCAGAATGAGATAACACTCGGAAAAGGAGGCACTGCCAGAAAGGGCACGTGAAACATTACCTGTCCTCAGGTGAGTGGCTGAGCATGCTTATCGGTCCAGCCCAAGTAGCCAAGCCAAAGGATGAGCAAAGGGAAGAAAAACACACACCAAGCTGGAAGGAGGCATGCAGGCAGGCTACAGGACACAGCACAGGGGCCCATCTCAGCCCCCAGCCCCCCTTCATAACCCAAACCGGAACCAGAAGCAGCCCCCAGCCCTCCTTCCTCCTCCTCCCTCTTCCGGTGAAGCCAGAGAGCCAAAGGCCCTTTCGTTACCTGGGACTCTGCAAGGTACCCGGCTTCGTTCCCCTGCTCCAAGCCAGTCTTCACAACCTGAGCAAAGGAGGGACACAAGGTCAGCAATTCTCCCCAGTGCACACTTTGCCAAGAAGGAGCCACAACTGATGGAGACAAGCCCCTGGGCAAGGCACGTCAAGAAGAAACACAAATAAGAGAACAATTTCAGGATTACTATAAAGAGCTATACAGGAAAGATAATATCAAAAAAACCGATATCCAAGACTATCTAAGCAAAAGAGTATTAAATAAAGTCACAGATGATCAAAGGGAAATGTTGAATAGTCCAATTTCAATACAAGAAATTAGCAAGGCCATAAAAAAATTAAAAAATAATAAAGCCCCGGGGCCCGATGGCCTGACAGCAAAGTATTACAAAGTATTAGAAAAAGAATTAACTCCACACCTTCAAGTAATATTTAATGACGTGCTGAATAACAAAAGATCCCAGATACATGGTGTGAAGCTAGAATCGTTGTGATACACAAAGAGGGAACGGACGAAGTAAATGTTAAAAATTATAGGCCGATATCTTTGCTGAATACGGACTATAAAATATTTTCCACCATCTTGGCTGAAAGGTTAAAGAATTTCATAACATCTTGGATCAACCCAGACCAGACGGGATTTATACCTGGTAGACAGTCTAAGGAAAATGTGAGGATCCTGATTGATGCTTTGGAATATTATAGAACAAATATCCAAAAAGAGATGGCCCTCATATTCGTCGATGCCGAAAAGGCATTCGACCGAGTATGTTGGGACTTTATAAAATTATTACTGAGAGAACTGGACATTGGATATGGTTTCGAGAATGCCATCAAAGCCATATATGCAAAACAAACTGCTAAAATCCTAGTAAACGGTGAGGACTCTCAAAAGATATCAATATTAAAAGGAACCCGGCAAGGGTGCCCCCTCTCTCCCTTATTGTTTATTTTAGCTTTGGATATACTTTTACAGGACATAAAAAAAGATGAAAGGTTAATAGGCCTAAGCATCAGGAAGGAAACCTACAAAGTCAGAGCGTTCGCCGACGACATGGTCGGTATCGTCGAGAATCCAATTGACAACTTGGAGCTGTGGGTACAAAAATTGGAAGAATTCGGGAAAGTGATGGGCCTAAAAATTAATAAGGAAAAAACCAAAATAATGACCAAGAATCTGGATGCCAAAAGCAAAGAAAGCTTGGGGAAAAAAACAGGTATCCAAATTGTTGACAAAGTTAAATATCTAGGTGTGGTGCTGACAACGAATAACCTAGACCTCCTCAAAAATAATTATGACAACAAATGGAGGGAAATTAAGAAAGATCTAGAGAAGTGGCAACATCTTGGGCTATCATTACTGGGCAGAATTTCAATGGTAAAGATGAGCATACTACCTAGGATGCTCTTCTTATTTCAAAATCTCCCTATAATAAGGGAAGAAAGGAGGCTCCTTGAATGGAAAAGGGATATAACAAAGTTTATATGGAACGGAAGAAAACCCAGAATAAAATGGCTATGCATGATAGATTTAAAGGAGAGAGGGGGATTTGGCGTTCCAGACTTGAAGCTCTATTATGAGTCATGCGCCCTGGAATGGACCACGGAATGGACAACCTTAAGAGACCCAAGACTTTTGGCCCTCGAGGGATATGACCTAAGACTGGGTTGGCATGGATATCTATGTTATGGAAGGGCTAAACTGGAGAAAAACTTTAAGGACCACCTCATTAGAGGGTCCTTGTTACGAATATGGGAAAAATATAAAAACAGAATCATTGAAAAGACGCCACAATGGCTGTCGCCACAAGAAGCCTATTATAGAAGGCAGTATGGCAAGGCTAATTGGATGAAATATGAGTCGATGATAATGAAAACAGAATCGGGACCAATGCTGAAGACCTTAGCAGAATTAAAAAGTATGGACAATACAATAAACTGGTTCCAATATAACCAAATCCATGAAATATTTAAAAAGGATAAAATAAAAGGTTTCGAGCAAAAACCCAATTTTTGGGATAAGTTGTCAAAAAAGGAAAACAAAAGGATATCAACAATATATCAAAAACTGTTGGAATGGGAAACGGAGCCGGAAATGGTAAAAACTTACATGTCCAAATGGGCCCAGGACTTCGGCCATAACATAGCCTTCAAGGCGTGGGAAAGAATCTGGAAATCACACCTCAAGTTCACGTACTCTATGACCTCAAAGAGAACACCTTAAAGATAATGCATAGGTGGTACCTCACACCAGCAGCCATTGCCAGATACAGCAAAGATTATGATAACCGCTGTTGGAAATGCAAAAAGGAAGTAGGGAGCTTTTATCACAGCTGGTGGAGCTGTGATAAGGTTAAAGGTTTTTGGAAAAAAATTTATTTTGCGTTACAAAAAATTCTAGGACTGAAATTTAATTTTAGACCAGAATATATGTTACTAGGTCTATTAGATTTCCAAATAGAGGAAAATAATGAAAACTATTTATTTACAGTATAACAGCGGCAAGATTAATAATTGCAAGAAAGTGGAAGGAAGAAGATATTCCAACACTTGAAGACTGGATGATGAAAATCCTAGAGGTGATGCAGATGGACCGCCTAACTCAGACTTTAAAAGAAAATACAAATATGAATAAGACTGACTGGACACAGTTTATAAACTACCTTAAAGGACAAAAATACGAATGGTCAATTAAATTGGATATGTGATAGGAGGTTTTTTTTTTCTCTCTACTGAAATGTTACCAGACGGGCATGAGATAAGTCCCAATAAGACTCACAATAGAGTCTGACTCTAATTCAGAATGGATAAGGGAACTTGCATGGGATGGAAGTACTTGTAATGTATCGTTCTTTTGCTTTTCTTTCCCATTCACAATCCCAACCCTACCCGATTCCCTCCTTCCCCTTTTACCCATACCCTTCCCACTCCCGACCCTCTACCCTGTCTTTTGTTTTTACTCAAAAAATTGTGTTTTTAAAAAATGAAATAAATAAAGCATTTAAAAAAAAAAAAGAAGAAACTGGGCCAAGAAAACCACAAAACAGGTGTGCAAGGGGGATCGATACTATTACTACTACTACTACTACTACTACTACTACTACTACTAATAATAAATCCTTGGCCAAGCCCAAGGATTACAATACAGCAAAGTAAAATACAACGACAAATAATAACAGCAAAGTAAAATGCAAACAATAACAAGTATACAATAAAAAAACACAATTTTATTATTTACTATTTATTTAAAACTTTTGTACCCCGACCTTCTCACCTCTATCGAGGGACTCAGACCGGCATAACAGCAAAGATTCAATGCTATACAATTTAAATATAACTACAACAACTATTAAAATACATAAAAACCCAGCATAAAACCACATTGCCATTAAAACAATTCCACTCGATCTGTAAACAAAATAAAATAATAATATTAAATAATATTATTTATTATTATTTATAATAATAATAAATAAATAAAATGGTAGAAAAATAAAAACACAGTGGGCGGGCCAAATGCAAAGGATGCAATTGATAAAATCCTGGATGAGATAGATCAGGGCTGTCCAACTGGCGGCCCGGGGGCCGTACACGGCCCCCCAGCCTGTTGGACATGGCCCTCGCTATGCCCCCGGCCACCATTTTTAATTCTTTTAAAAAAAATGGCGGCCGGGGGAAGGGGGGCGGGGCAGGGAGGAGGAAGTGAGCCAGCTCCTCCTCCCGCACCCCCTCCGTCCCTCTCTCCGTGCCGCCGCTGCGAGATCGCAGGGGCGGGGGAGGGAGGGAGGAGGAGGAGGCGGGGCAGGAGAAGGAAGGAGCCAGCTCCTCCTTCCTGCACCGCCCGCCTCTTCCCACTCGCGCCGGCGCTGATGCAAACCGGATTGCATCGGCGCCGGTGAGAGAGGGACAAGGGGCGGTGCAGGGAGGAGGAGCCAGACAGGGAGGAGGCGTGCCTAAAGAGGAGGAAGGCAAGCGCTTGCCTTCCTCCTCTTAGAAACCTGCCTTTCTGTTCTGCCTCTCCCACCGGCGCCCTGATCGGTGCGCCGGTGGGAGAGGCAGAACAGGGGAGGAGGCTGGCGTCACACTTTAGGAGGGAGGGAGAAGCCATGGAGGGCTCCCCTTGGCTTTGCCCTCCCTCCTAAAGGGTCATGCCAGCCTCAGAAGCGAAATCGCCGCTTCTGAGGCTGGCGTGACACTTTAGGAGGAGGGGCTGGGGGCGTGGCCGGGGGGCGTGGCCGGGGCGGAGCGGTCCCCCAGGTCATCAGTGACTGGAAGTCCGGCCCTAGGTCCAGTAGAAGTTGGACAGCACTGAGATAGATAATGGAGTAATGTGTATCTGAATGGAGAATTCAGAAAGGCGAACAGTGTGGTCAACCTTCACTAAGGAATGAGGGAAAGTGCACCCAGAGAACAAATCTGGACTCGGACGGACATGGTATGGGGACACGTATTCATTCATCAAAGGCACGCCGGAAGAGCCAGGTTTTTAGGCCTTTCTTGAAAACTGCCAGGGTAGAGGCTTGCCTAATCTCACAGGGTAGGGAGTTCCAAACATACCTTGTTTCCCTGAAAATCAGACATTCCCTGCAAATAAGACCTAGTTTTGCCAAATGGCTAAATATAAGGCCTCCCTTGAAAGTAAGACCTAGCAAAGTTTTGTGCTGAGCTCCCCCTGGTGGCCGGAAGCTGCAATATCTTTCCTGCTGTTCAAGTGGTCCAGGAACTGTTGTAGGAGATCGTGACAATCTGCAGACAGTGTGTGGGAGCCAGGGACTTCACAGTCCTGATTCTTTGTGGCCCTGGGTATGAATCAGGCAACCAGTCGTCCAACAAATGTTCATTTTTTTGTTCAAAAAAAGTGAATTCTTCTTCATAGAAAAATAAGGCATACCCCGAAAATAAAAACTAGTGCATCTTTGGGAGCAAAAATTAATACAAGACACTGTCTTATTTTTGGGGAAACAGGGTGTATGGATAACATTTTGGAGAATTGTTTGTTGTCCTCCACCCTGAGTCCCCTGAGTTGGGGTAAGAAAGGTGGAATATAAATGTTTTAAATAAATAAAATAAATAATATTTTAAAGCCATCCTAATGAAAATAATTTTGAAAATAATTTTTAAAATGCAAGATTAGCATAAAATAAACGCCAGGCTGAAAACCCATCACTTTCGGACCCCACAGATAATTATTATTATTATTTTCTTTCTTACCCGCCTCTCCTCTTGGCTCGAAGCGGGTTACAGAACAATTAAAACACACAAACATTGCAAAAATACCACAAATCCATATATTAAAATGTATCTTAATACAGAGGCAGGCCCCCAGGAACGAGGCCCTTACCGTAATGATGTTGAGAGGTGCCGGGTAGAGGCCTTTGGTCTGCTTCTGGACCCGTCCCTCCACCGTTTTGTAGATTTGTTGCCGCACAAAGGGGATGCCCATGACGTAGTCCGTCACCCCTGCAAGGCAAGGCAAGGCAGAGCGGCTTCAAGGGGAGGGAATCCCAGGAGGATCCCGAGGGGCAGTCAAGCACGGCCTTGGCCCAGGAAGCAAAGGAGGACCCGGGGACCCACCAGGACGGTCAGCCAGCCTCACTCACTCTGGACCAGGCCCTTGTCCTTCTTGAGGGAGATGGTCTTGTTGGACAGGCCCCGGGCAAAAAACACGGACACCTCCTCCAGGTACTCCAGCGTCCGCTCCTGAGGGCTCTTGATGCCTGGACCTGAAAGCGCAAAGCGGGTCAAGCTGCCCATAAGTATATGATTTTAATTTGTCATCACCAGTTCACTACAGCTCATGCAAACAGTGGCAAAACAATGCATTGCCAAAGGCTTTCATGGCTGGAAACACCGGGGTGTTGTGTGGTTTCTGGTAATATGGCCACGTTCCAGCAGCATTTTCTCCTGATGTTTCACCTGCATCTGTGGCTGGCATCTACAGTGGATTCCAATGGATTCATTTATATTAATAGTCTGGTTTCAATTGTATCCTTATCTATATAAATCAAAATGTAACGTTCGTTTGTGGGATTAACATAACTCAAAAACCACTGAAGGAATTGACACCAAATTTGGACACAAGACACCGATCAGGCCAACAAGTGACCATCACTCATGAAAACATTGAAAAACACAGCTGAAGAGAGACAAAAGACAAAATATATATAATACATTACAACGCATGCACAAACACACACACATACATACACGCAAACACACATATATAAACACACACACACACACACACATATACAGACACAAAACACATATACACAGACTGGGCCACAGCAGCGTGTGGCACGGGATGGCTGTGTGTGTGTGTGTACAATATCTATAGCTGGATGGCCTTTGGGGTCATGGCAAAAGGGGGTTAGGCTGGATGGCCTTTAGGGTTCCTTCCAAGCCTAGGATTCTATGATATACCTATCATATATCTCTTTCTCAATAATATATACTATGCCTAGGAGTGGATGGCCATCTGTCAGGAGGGACTGGATGGTGTCTTCCTGCCTGGCAGAAGGGGGCCGGGCTGGATGGCCTTTGGGGTCTCCTCCAACTCTAGGATTCTATGAATCTGCTACCTGACTTCCACATAAAGTGCTAATGACTTGGAGGCTGGCTGGCCATCTGTCGGGAGGGCTTTGATTGTGCCTTCCTTCATGGGGGAAACGGTTCGACTGGGTGGCCTTTGGGGTCCCTTAAAAAAAAGCCACCAAAAATACATTACAATGCATATGCAAAACGACATATATGTATGTGTATGTATGTATGTGTATATATATATACACCCACATATACACAAATATATACACACACAAAACACGTGTACACAGACTGGGCCACAGCAACGCGTGGCAGGGGAAGGTAGTTGCACCCGGAGGAGGGCCCAAACTTGCCCATGTATGCTATAAGTTAAGGAACCCATATGGGAGCTTTTAGGACAATGACTCAAATCGGCGACTGTTTGACTGTTTGAATGTGTTTATACTGTTTTTATATAGTTTTTATTTAAATTGTATATTTATGCTTTTGGTTGTGGGCACCGTGGTGTGCCGGTTGTTAGCCACCTGAGTCCCTTTGCGGAGGTCAAGATAGGACGGGATACAAATGCCCGAAATAATAAACAAACAAATAAATAAACAAATGTGCCTGCAGAAGGGCCCCTGCCTCACCCAGAGGGTCCACCAGCTGGTCCACTAGGCCCATCTTCTTGGCTTTGTCGGCCCGAATGTTGCGCCCAGTCAGCATCATGTCAAAACCTGCCGGGATCCCCACCTGAGGGAAGAAAGGGCACCGTCAGGTACAGGGAAGGGAGGTATAGGCCGACCGCTCCCCCTCACCAGGCCCCATGAGGGTCCGCTCCTCCGCTCACCATCTTGGGCAGGCGCTGAGTGCCCCCGGCCCCCGGCAGCAGCCCCAGCAGCACCTCCGGCGTCCCCAGCACCGTCTTCTTGTCTTTGGTGGCGATTCTGTAGTGGCAGGCAATGGCTACCTGGAAGGAAAGAGGCAGGGAGAAGAGGAAGAAGGCAAGATTCGACTGTGTATATATATTGCATTTAAATTCTTGTACTATGCTGTGGCGCAGCTGGCTGGGTGTCAGCTGCATTAAAGATCACTACTGACCGAAAGATCATGAGTTCGAAGCCAGCCCCGGTTGGAGTGAGCTTCCGGCCAATTTTGTGTAGCTTGTTGTTGACCTTTGCAACCCGAAAGACAGTTGCATCTGTCAAGTAGGAAATGTAGGTACCACCTGTGTGTGGGGAGGCTAATTTAACAAAATTTACGAGGCCATAAAAAACCTCCAGCAAAAAGCATACGGGGAATGCGGAAAGCACTTAATCAGTGTCGCAGATGGACGGTGAAGCTACAGCTCCCCTGGTGGCCAGAAAAACAGTTAAATAGCCTCTGACTGTCTGTCTATATGTGTTGTGTGTCTATGGTATTGAATGTTTGCCATGTATGTGTACATTGTAATCCGCCCTGAGTCCCCTGCGGGGTGAGAAGGGTGGAATATAAAAACTGTAAGTAAATAAATAATAATAATAGGTTGCATTAGGAGGATGTCCTTAGCATAAGAAGGGAGGGGGTGTTAGGCTCACAGATGGGAACCCCCTCCCCAATTTAGATGGCATAATCCCCTGTCATGATTGAGACTGTAGAGAAAGCTCGAAATGTCCTGGGACCAGAAATATGGGATGCCACTTTCTTTCTTTCTTTTCTCCAGACCCTCCCTGTCCTTGCAGCCCTTTCCTGGGACCCCTGGGACCCCTCCCTTGGGCCTTACCTCCAGGCCCCCTCCAAGGCAGGAGCCACTGATGGCGGCCACAATGGGCTTGGGGGACTTCTCCAGCTTGTCCATAATCTTCTGCCCCTCCTGAGAGAGCTGGGTGATCTCTTGGCTCGACTTGCATGCTTCGATCATGCTGGAAGCAGAAGGGAGAATCATGCATTGTAGAAGGCTTTCGTGGCCGGAATCACTGGTGAGTTTTCCGGGCCGCCTGTCCCTATTCCAGAAGCACTCTCTCCTGACATTTCACCCACATCTATGGCAGGCATCCTCTGAGGTTGTGAGGTCTGTTGGAAACTAGGAAATTGGGGTTTATATATATCCCTGTGGTATAGTGTCCAAGGAGGGAGAAATAACTCTTGTCTGTTGGAGGGAAGTATGAATGTTTCGAACTGGCCACCAGTCTTGCAGCTTCAAAGCCTGGCTGGTTGGTGCCTGGGGGAATCCTTTGTTGGGAGGTGATTAGCCAGCCCTGATTGCTTCCTGTCTGGAATTCCTCTGCTTTCTGCTTTCTTTATTTACTATCCCGATTTTACAGTTTTTTTAAAATAGCCAGATTTTCATGGTTTCCTCCTTTCTGTGGAAATTGTCCACAAAGGATTCCCCCAGGCAGGAAGCAGCCAGGATTTGAATCTACGGGTATATTCCATGCTAAATAAGGTGGCCAATTGCAACATTCACATTTGCTTATAACAGAAATAGGGGTGTGTGTATATATATATTTATATATATATATATATATATATATATATATATATATATATATCCCCACTTGCCTAGTCTCCAGGAAGCAGCCAGGCTTTGAAGCTGCAAGGGCGTTTAATGCTAATCAAGATGGCCAATTGCAACATTCACATTTGCCTCACACAGACAAGAGTTCTTTCTTCCACCCTGGACATTATTCCAAAGGTATAGAAACCTTACTATGTCTCTCTCTCTCTCTCTCTCTCTCTCTCTCTATCTCTCTATCTATCTCTCTCTCTATCTCTCTCTCTATCTATCTCTCTATCTATCCCTTAATGCCTCTGGAACATGGCCAGAAAGCCTAGAAAACTCACAGCAACCCAGAAGGGAGAATAATTGAGAACAACCACATCCTCCAAAGTCAAAACTGCAGATGTGGAGGGACATCTGTGTGTCTAAAACAAGAGGGCTGACTCCCCTGAGGCTGCAAACTATGCAGGGTGGTGGGTAAAGGCTTCTCCTCCAGAGGGTCTCAGTCATTCATGATTGAATGGCATGTAAGGGCAATGAGTGCACTAGAAGGAAGGCTGATAGGAGAGGACTGGGCCAAACCCACTCCCCAAAGACGGGCTTCCCACCTCCACCAAAGGCCCCTGTTCGCTTCTCTAGCCTGCCCCAGCCTCCTTGGGCAAACCTACTTGATGTCGGCCCCAGCGATGAAGCACCCCGGCTTTGCTGAGATGAGGACGGCGCTGTTGACGGCATCGTTGGCCCAGATTTCGTTCATGACTTCCGTGAATTCGGCTTGCACTTGCCTGGAAAGCGTGTTCACCTGGAAAAGAGGCAAACTGAGGCCAAGGCGGGGCACATTTCCCCTGGTCTTTTGGCTCTGACATATGGACCTCAGTCACAATGAGAAGTGCGGCCTCCCTGGGATCTTAGGAAGCCACTTTTGCTTCCACAGGAAGCACCACCACGGACCCTGGAGGGTGGGATAAGGCAGGCAAGGGCAAACTTGGGCCCTTCCTCCGGGTGTTTTGGACTCCAACTCCCAACATTCCTCACAGCCTCAGGCCCCTTCCTCCCCCCCCCCCCCCCGGGCTTTCAGCCGCTTAAGCTAAACCTGAGTCAACAGCGTGATGCAGCAGCCAAAAAGCCAATGTGATTTTAGGCTGCATCAACAGGAGTTTGGGGTCTAAATCGAAGGAAGTCTTGGTGCCCCTCTCTTCTACTTTGGCCAGACCTCACTTGGAGGTTCAGTTATGCACTCAACAATTTAAAGAGGAATGTGGAAAAGATGGAAAATGTCCAGAGAGGGGCAGTAAAAATGGTCAAAGGTCTGGAAACGAGGAATCCCTCTGATGGGCGGCTCAGGGGATGTTTAGCTCGGAGAAGAAAGGGTTCAGAGGTGATACCAGAGTCATGTTCAAATATGTGAGAGGATGTCACATGAAGGAGTGGGCATGTGATTTTATGTTGCTTCAGAGACTAGGACCTAAAGATGTAATAGCTTCAAATTGTAGGAAAAGATATTCCATCAAAACACCAGGAAGAACTTCCTGATGACTAGATTTTATTTATTTATTTATTACTTCTATTTTATATAATGCTCCGTCCCAACAGGCTCGGGGCAGTTTACATAAGGCAACATTAACAATAAAATACACTAAAAACAATACTAAAACCAACAATAAAACAGTCACCCCTAGTACACCTAGTTACATTTATTTATTTATTTTATTTATTTCCACCAATTAAAATACATTAAAATACAGTTAGCAAACAAAATACATTAAAAAAACCAAAAACAGTTAGCATTAAAATCCATTAAAATAGTTACATTAAAATACATTAAAATACAATTAGCATTATTCCTTCCATAGTTAAAAACAGTATTTGGGCCATTGGGCCATGTCCCAGCTTGCCATTACAATCCAATCTAAAGTGCTGTATTGTGCTAATGTGCAAACGCCTGGTCCCATAGCCAGGATTTCACTTTTTTCCTGAATGCCAGGAGGGATGGGGTTGATCGTATATCAATTGGGAGCGCGTTCCACAGATGGGGAGCCACCACCGAGAAGGCCCTCTCTCTCGTCCCCACCAACCGCGTTTGAGAAGTTGGCGGGAGCGAGAGCAGGGCCTCCCGGATGATCTTAAATTACGAGGTGGGACGTAGCGGCTGATGCGTTCGGACAAGTAAGCTGGGCCAGAACCGTATAGAGCTTTAAAGGTCAAAACCAGCACTTTGAATTGAGCTCGGAAGTGGACAGGCAGTCAGTGGAGCTGACACAACAGGGGGGTGGTATGCTCACTGTATGTAGCTCCCGTTAGTAGTCTGGCTGCTGCCCGCTGGACTAATTGCAGTTTCCAAACTGTCTTCAAAGGCAGCCCCACATAGAGTGTGTTGCAGTAATCTATTCGGGATGTGACCAGAGCGTGGACGACCGTAGCCAGATCAGACTTCCCAAGGTACGGGCGCAGCTGGCGCACAAGTCTTAACTGTGCAAAAGCTCCCCTGGCCACCGCCAAGACCTGGGGTTCCAGGCTCAGCGATGAGTCCAGGATCACTCCCAAGCTGCGAACCTGCGTCTTCAGGGGGACATCTTCAGGGGGACATTGGGTCAGTTTAGATTGAAAGCCTGCCGAAATAAAGCTGTTTTGCAGGCTCTTCGGAACGCAGGCAACTCTCTAAGGGCCCAGACCTCACCTGGCAGGGCATTCCAAAGAGTCGGGGCTGCCACCGAAAAGGCTCTCTGTCTGGTAGAGGACAGGTGATAAGTGCAAACAGACGGGACTTCCAATAAGTTATGTTCTTTAGACCGTAGTGATCTCTGGGGAACATAAAGGAAGAGACGGTCCCTCAAGTACAACAGACCCTAGACCACATAAGGCCTTAAAGGTTAACACCAACACTTTGAATGTAATCCGGTACTCTACTGGGAGCCAGTGATAGGAGTCATGTGGCATCTAACCGGAGTTTCTGGATCACGGACAAAGGAAGGCCAATGTAGAGGGCGTTACAGTAGTCTAGTCTCGAGATGACCGTCGCCTGGATCACCGTGGCAAGGTCGCCCTTCAGCAGTGGAACATGCTGCCTTAGAGTCCAATGGTGTCTCCTTTCCTGGAGGTTCTTAAACAGAGTCTGGATGGTCTGTTGTTGGGAGGGCTTGGATGGTATCTTCCTGCCTGGCGGAAGCAATCAAACTAAATAGCCCTTGGGGTCTCTTATAGAATCAGAGTTGGAAGAGACCTGGTGGGCCATCCATTGCAATCCCATTCTGCCAAGAAGCAGGAAAATCACCTTCAAAGCACCCCTGACAGATGGTCACACAGCCTCTGTTTAAAAGCCTCCACCACACCCTGGGGCAGAGATAGAGCTCCTCACACAGTTCTTCCTCATATTCAGGTTTTTCCAACTCTAGAATACTACCACGATCCTCCTTGTTCTCAGGTGGCTGGGCTCCCTTTTAATCCCCCCTTTGTCCTATCCTTCTTTTGCACCTTTCTCCTTTCAAAGCGCCCCAGACACAAGCCTCCTTTGCCTTCCAGGAGGGTGTGATGAATTCCCTACCTGGTAGGCTAGGTAAAGCCTGAAAAAGTAGGCCCAAGTAATTGGCAGCCATTTTAGATAGGTGCCATGGGGGCATCCATCTTAGGATCTCATTTCCAAAAGGGGGCGTGCCTAAGAGCAGCCTGGAGGGACATTAAGGGAGTTAGGATTGGCTGGTAGAGAAGGGGGCGGAGCCTAACGTAGAGAAAAAATTCCCTAAAGAAGAGGCGTTTTAAAACTGACAGCAGTTGGTGTTTGGGTGTCAGAGGAGAAGCAGGAGGAGTGATAGAGTTGGGGGGGTTAGTGTGTAGAAGAGTAGATAGATAGATCCAGAGTAGGACTATCTGTATCGGAGTTAAGATTTACTAGGCAGAGAAGAGATCCTGTCAGTAAATCCTTTAAAGGGAGAAAGGAGTTTGAACTGTTTAAAGGAACCATACCAAAATCTCTGAACCATTAAGTTTATTACCTATTTTGCAAGTTCTCTTAAATAAACTTCATTGTTTTGTTGATCAAAACACCGGCCTCACGTGTGCCTCTGTCCAAGAAGTCTCGAATCAGTTCCCTGCAGCAATCAAGAGTCTAATGGTGGCAGCGTACATTCTGAAGAAGAAATCTCTTCAGTGTTACCTCAGTGCACAGGCCTGAATGCAAGTCCAGAACATTCTTGCCTGAAATACCTCCATTAAGCCAAAGGGCTTAATATTGCTGATAATTGTGGTGGTGGCCAGTAGGTTTTCAAAAGGTTTTCCGGCCAGAAGAACGTGCCAGCTCAGTGCAGCTTTGGGTTTCCATTTAAGCAATATCACATTCCATTGTATTTGGGGTATACAAGCCCTTGACACATTGTAAGTGGTGGCAGCGGTGGGAGGAAACAGGAAGGTCCCACCCTGCCTGAAGAAATAAGTCCCAGAGCTTTCTCTGCACCCGCAAAACCAATCCTGCCCACAATGGAGGAAACCTACCTTGGAGTTTGGAGAGTTAAACCGCACAACCGCAACATCGCCTTTGATGTCATAGTTGACGTGCGTCCGAGCTGCAAGGAAGGCCCAAAAGAGGCACTTGTTAGGATCACCATGAAGATTATGGAAAAAGCAGGGAAATGCAAGAGAAGTGTGGGCTGGGTCCTCAGTGAACCCATTTCGTTTATAGGAGGCAAATGGAGAAGCGCCATTTCCCCAAATACACTGGACTGGATGCCCATCATCAACGGGTACATTGCCTGGGCATAACGGGAGCAATAGCCAAGCTCTTCGGAAAGGGAGGAAACTGGGGGCAGTGGCTGTGCATTTCCTTCTTTCCTTGCAACAGCTGTATTTTCATTCTTGCTTTATTTCTCTCTTTCTAAAAGAAATGTGCCCGTAGTTCACTCCTAGGGGACCAACATCCTCCTGCCTTGCACATATGCATTTCCCCCCTCCCCAAACAGAGTAAAGCCATTTATTTATTATTATTTAATTAAAACATTTTTATTCCGCCCTTCTCACCCCAAAGGGGACTCAGGGCGGAGCACAGCAAACATTCAATGCCAGGACAAGAATTCATATACGCATGCATAAACATTAAAAACATTTATCTCAATCATTAAAATACACCATTTAAAACCAAAAACATTTATCTCAATCATTAAAATACACCATTTAAAACCATCGTGATCATCTGCGTCTAATCTAATTGGCCTGGTAATCTTTCCTATTGCTGCTTTATTGCCCTGTCCCGAAAGCTTGGTCCCACAGCCAAGTTTTGACCATCCTTCTGAAGGACAGGAGGGAGGGGGCCGATCTGATCCCGCCAGGAAGGGAGTTCCATAGTCAGGGGGGCCATCACTGAGAAGGCCCTGTCTCTCGTCCCCACCAATCGTGCCTGTGACAATGGCGGGACAGAGAGCAGGGCCTCCCCAGAGTATCTTAATCTCAGCGATGGTTTATAGGGGGAGATGCGTTCAGACAGGTAAGTTGGGCCGGGCCTGTTTAGGGTTTTATAGGCCAAATCCAGCACTTTGAATTGTGCCCGGTAGCAAACTAGCAGCCAGTGGAGCTAGCATAACATGGGAGTTGTATGCTCCATGCATGCCGCCCCAGTTATTAACTTGGCTGCCTCTCGTTGGACTATTTGAAGCTTCCGAGCAGTCTTCAAAGGTAACCCCACATAGAGAGCGTTGAAGTAGTCTATCCTGGATGTAACGAGAGCGTGGACCACCGTGGCCAAGTCTAACTTCCCAAGGTACGGGCGCAGCTGGCGCACAAGCTTTAATTGTGCGAAAGCCAAAAGCTCCCTTGGCCACTGCTGTAACCTGGGATTCCATGTTCAGTGATGAGTCCAGGAGGACCCCCAAGCTGCGAACCTGTGCGTTCAAGGGGAGTGAGACCCCATCCAGCACAGGCTGTAACCCTATACCTTGTTGGCCTTGCGACTGACCAGGAGGACATCTGTCTTGTCTGGATTCAATTTCAATTTGCTCACCCTCATCCAGACCGTCACAGCAACCAGGCACCGGTTCAGGACTTGGACAGCCTCCTTAGCATTTGGTGGAAATGAGTGATAGAGTTGGACGTCATCTGCGTACAGATGGCATCGGACTCCAAAACCCCTGATGATCTCACCCAACGGCTTCATGTAGATTTATCCTTTGCCTTCTCTTCATACTGTTTTAAAACCAGAAGACTAGGCCAATTATTCTCTCAGCCAAGCAACCCAAATGGTGTATTCCTACTTACATTTGAGAGGGGCGGAGGTGCTGAGGTTCCGGCAGGCATAGCCTAGAAGAAAGATTTCGGGAGTTAGCACACAAAAGCACAAAAGTCTAAATACTGGAAGTCGAAATGGAAAGGGCTTATTATCGCCACAGAAAAAGGGAAAGGAAAATACAAGGAATTGAATAAAACAATATTCATGATTGAACAAATAAAATAATGCATAGAGCAGAGGTACAACTGTTCCCGGAGAGGGGAAGAGGGAAGGGGAAAACTTGGATAGGTACAAAGAGTAGATAAATCTATGTGTTTGTTTACAGCATTTACATTCCGCCCTCCTCACCTCAAAGAGGACTCGGGGCGGATCACAGAACACATACACAGCAAACGTTCAATGCCGTTAAACAGATAGGACAGACAGCAGATATGTTGGCATTTTTCCCAACTTCAGCATTCCGAAGGTTGTGCTCAATTTTGGGCTGGGTGTGTGTGTGCGTGTGCTGTTGCTCCATCCTCTATGACAGTGTTTTTCAACCTTTTTTGAGCCGCGGCACATTTTTTACATTTACAAAATCCTGGGGCACACCACCAACCAAAATGACACTATAACACAGTAATACATATAGGTAATATGTTTTTAAATGTATTTATACACTCAGTGTGAAACCTGAGTGTATGAACGCAACATAGATATGACGCAACATGAACGCAACATAGATATGACTTCCTCTCACATACATATACATGGCTATCATGTCTTCTCTCAGCCTTCTCTTCTTCAGGCTAAACATGCCCAGCTCTTCAAGCCGCTCCTCATAGGGCTTGTTCTCCAGACCCTTGTGAAATTTCACCCTGAGTGAAACTTGCTTCCAGTTAACTATGGATGTCATGAAGCTGTTATAAACAGTTCCTTTGGGGGGGGCAACTCTCAAAAATTCCAGTAAAATAGTAAAAAACATTTCCAAGCGGAGAGACTCAATTTGTTTCTTGAAACCTGTGAATGCTTCAGCCTCCCGATGCTCCCAGGTTCGCTCACTGCCCAATTCACCGACGTGGAGCTTCCGGCTTTGGCTGTTCTCGCGAGATATCCAAGCCAACGCAAAAACGCTGACTCCCTCCTCCTTCCGCAAAAGCAGAGCACTGGGCGGAAGTGATTGAGTTGGTGTTTTTGCGTTGGCTTGGATTTCTCGTGAGAACAGCCAAAGCCGGAAGCTCCACGTCGGTGAATTGGGCAGTGAGCGAACCTGGGAGCATCGGGAGGCTGAAGCAGCTCTGAGCGGGAGCTGGAGCCATGAAGGCTTCCTCAAGGCGAGCCTGGGCCTGGCATTCGTCGGAGCCCTTCCTTTGCCTTGGAGAGGATCTTTGGGGAGGGAAAGAGGGAGAAAGAGCTGCTAGGAGGGGGAAGAGTGCCAATTTCCCACGGTACACCTGATGATCACTCACGGCACACTAGTGTGCCGTGGCACACCGGTTGGGAAACACTGCTCTATGACAAAGAACCCTTCATTACAGATTTCCTCCTCCTTTTGATCACCAGCCCTTTTTGTTATTTCCATTATGGTGCCGCAAAATACCTCCCTGCTTAAGCAATGCCTAATTTCTCTACTCACAGCTATTTTCGAACTGCTTAGGTGACATGTCAAAGATTCTGCAAAAGATGTGAGGCTGACCGGACATTGGTCATTGTTTGGGTCATCCTTTTTTCCCTTCTTGAAGATTGGGGCCACTTTGGCCCTCCTCCGATCTGCTGGGACTTCTCCCGTTATCCAAGAACTCTCAAAGATGAAAATAGTTTGACAGTGGCATGTTCTGCTGCTTGGGAGTTCAGAAGCCCCTCCTTTTCTGGAGGTTTCAAACAGAAGCTGGATGGCTATCTCTCAGGAGGGCTTGGATAGTGTGGGATAAAGAGACTGGATAGCCCTTGGGGTCTCTTCCAATCCTAAGATTTTATGATTCTAACTTTTCAAAACCAGACATGGTCTTTCCGATACTTCCCTCCCATTAATTTCTGTGCATTTATGGCACTTTGCCCCCATTGACCACCCCTGTCCTGGGGCCTCAGCACAAGCTCTCTCTGCTGCCCAGGCGGTTTTTCAAGTGAGAAACGTGTGGGCAGCCAGGAACAGTTTTCCAATAGCCGTGGGAGTGGACTCCTATTGTAGAATAGAAATTCAACATTTAGAGAATGCAACATTATGAAAACAGCTCTTCTGGCATGAATATAGTGCAAGAGATGCTTCTTTGCATGAAGGGCAGATGTAAGAGAGTGCTAAACAACCTTACCGCTTCCCTTTAACCATCAGAAGAATCTTACTTGGGTCCCCATAACTGATCACATGAGCAAAAGGTCTTGAAGAGAGTTCTTTTCCTTTGGGTCGAGGCCAGGCATCTTTCTGTTATCTACAAAGACCTTGCCCTTGCAAAGACCTTTGGCAAGACAAGTGGTGATAAACTGGACTGTCAACACAATGGCCAGCTCTGTCCACAGCACATCAAGAGGGATGGGAGTCCGTCCAAGGCACCTGTGATGTGACCGGAAGGTTTCCCATAAGCACCATTCCTCTTTTGGGACGCAAAACGCAGCACCCCTTTGCACACTGTTGCACTGAAAAAAAGCCAGTTGGTACAGCTTTTGCTTTTGGGTTTAACTCCCATGCAGGCAGGAATTGTGTGTCCAAGATATTATCCCATCATTACCCCCTTCTAAATATGTCAGTAAATATTAATGTTTTTCAACATTTCAGCCCCAGAGAGAGAGAGAGAAACAGACTAACTTCCTTTGAATAAATCTGGTGTAAGAGAGGTCTGCCATAAGTTGGAGTTATTTATTTATTTCATATCAAAAGCATTACATAAATTAGTATAAAACTGATAAAAATAGAAGGCACGCAGGCAGCAAAATATCTTTTGACCAAAAACGGGCAACAGCATTGTCTGTAGCCTCCAACAATTCCTCCTCTATACATGAGGCAGGGCACAGTGGACAAGCATACAGGTGCGGAGTTGTCTTTCCTGCTCCACAGTCACACCAGGCGTGGGATTCTTTTAGGTGGGGGACACGGAAAGAGCCTCCTCGAAGGATGAGTAAATACAGTCGGGCGTCCCCCGGGCAATGTTTCTCGTAAACGGTTAATCTTTTCAAATCCAAAAGCATTGCTTTTAAACATTTGAAAGTTGGAGTTTCAATACAACAATGCAATGCCCTTTGCCACCAAAAATGTACTTTCTAATTTTTTTCCCAGACATTTATTTCCCACCCTGTATCCAACGATCTCCCAACACTCAGACTCCCCAGTGGGTTTACAGTGTGTCATCATGATGCCCTGAATCCCTTTTCCTAGCATGGCTGCGTAACACCTGATTCCTCCAGTCTGCTGTTTCGCAAGGACCTGGGATCTCCACGTTGACAGAGTTCAAAAAGCTCAAGCCTTTCGCAAGGGAGGCACGTGAGGCTGGAAGGCGGGATGCCGGCCGTGCCCTTTGGCCCGCATTCTGCTGGGTGGAAAGCCAGAGACCTTTCACCTAAATCCCCAGAAGGCAAGGAAGGTTGGCAGAGGGCCTCTTGCAGCCAGGAAAAAAGGGCACTCTTGCAAATGCCCAGGGACCAGAGAGCCTGCGCATCTTGCTAAACTCTGGATCAGCCTGCAAACTATGGGCACTCCTGCAGAAACCAGTAGAGCCTGCACATCTTGCTAAATTCTGGAGCAGCCTACAAACTATACCAGAAGGTCTCCAGCGACAACAAATATTTCACACACAAGCCGACACCAAAACCCTCGTTCATGTAATCTGAAAGGATTGCAAGAACGCACACTAGATCCTGAAGGCGTCCTTGTTTCAGTAGCACTAAATGATCTTGCACCAGAAGGGAAACACTCACTGGTGCACCCAAGACTGCTTGCTCTCAGTAGAGACCCAGCCCCTTCCAAAGTTCCCAAGGTCAAAAGTCAATGGCTTTGGCAGCAGTCATGGCTGCCATTCATACATCACCCTACTATTACATCCCATTTGGAGCCCACGACAGCGCAATAGAATAAACCCTTGTGCCGGTAGGACTGAAGACCGACAGGCCAGAGGTTCGAAGCCAAGGAGTGCGCGGATGGGCTCCCATCTGTCAGCTCCAGCTTCTCATGCGGGGACATAACAGAAGCTTCCCACAAGAGAGTAAAACATACGGGCATCCCCAGGGCAACATCCTTGCAGATGGCCAATTCTCTCACACCAGAAGTGACTTGCAGTTTCTCAAGTTGCTCCTGACACACACACAAAAATGTCATCGATAATAAATAATAAACTTTATTTATACCCCGCCACCATCTCCCTAAAGGGGACTCGGGCCGGCTTACATGAGGCCAAGCCCAGTAGTGCATTACAATAAAATAAAATCAAAGTGATTGCAATGAAAGCATTATAAATAAAATGAAATAAATAAATAAATGAAATGAAATAAATGAAACAAATAAATGAAAGGATATAAAGTGTAGTATTATTATTATTTGTAGCAGTCATGTTCTCCAACACACACCTGTTGACACAATCCAGACAAAGGATGCAACACACCTGCAGGACTTGGTCTGATCCAGCAAAGCTGCAACCATATTTCATATTACATGTAATATTACTAATAATATCACAGTATAATGTTATAGTACAATGTAATATATAATATTAGTATTGTACTATGGCAATAATATAATATATTGTATTTACATTTTATTTGTAAGCCGCTCTGAGTCCCTTTCGAGGTGAGAAGGGCGGCATATAAATGTCGTAAATAAATAAGTAAATATTCTTAACATCTACTCCAGATTAGTATGTAACTGATTAAACAATGAATCATAGAATCCTAGAGTTGGAAGAGAACCCTCCCTCGCCTCCATCCTTATCTTTGGTAGGTCAGGACGATAAGAAACGGGTGGCTGATGGCGTACATCTTAAGCGCTTTCCAAAATGGCTCTCGGGGTACAAAGGTTTTAAAGGGTTACAAAAGGGAAGGACCAAAATGACACTTTTCTAAAACTCAAGCCTCAAAATCAGCCGAAAGCAACAAGAGAACAGCCCAAGCCATAATAATAATTATTATTTATTTATACCCCGCCACCATCTCCCCAAGGGGACTCAGGGCGGCTTACATGAGGCCAAGCCCAATAACACATCAATAAAATAATAACACATCAGTAAAATAACAGGCAGCAAACAATAAAACAGTACAATTAATATAACTTAGATATAAGCAATAACACACAAGAATTGAGACCTTAAGGCAGGATCAACTCCTTCAGCCGGCTTTCCGTTCCTATTTCAGTAACGTTCTGCTCTTCTTTTCCAAAACTGTGACCACAGGCAGTGTTTTCATATTGTAATGAGTCTAATTCTATATCGATATTTACTCTTTGAATGTTAACTGTATTACTTTTTTTAAAACTTGTGAGATGCTTTGGACCTCAATCTTGGGGGAAGGAATGAGAATAACAATAACAGAACAAATCATAGTTTTAGAGCAAAGTCAATTGTGCCATCTGTTCAAAGCCCCTTCCTCACTTGTTGCTAACATCCTCCGAGTCAGCCTGGCCTCCTTTGGCAGGGAGTTCCACAGCTCCAGGGGCCAATCCCTGAGAAGGCCCTTCTACTCGTGTACACCTGCAGAAACAGTGCAAGAGACGAAGACCTTTTGTACCAGCTTCTGAGCTTGTCCCATCCTGGCCATGGGCTGGCATTTACCAAGTCATATTTATCTGTTGGGTTATATCCTGCCTGTTTCTCAAATAGGCCTTTAGTGAGTTTTATACCAGCCATAGTGAGTCAGGATGTAACAACTCAGAATTAGAGAGCACTGTGGAAGTTTTGGAATATACATTCTTGGACGTCTTCATCATGCATGGAGCAACAGATCTGGAACGCACTCCCCAAGCAGTTTTTAGCCCCCACTTTGGCAGTCTTTAGGAGGAGCCTGAAGACGTGGCTGTTCCAATGTGCCTTCCCTGAATGAAGGGTCCTCAGCCCCGGTGGCAGATCCTTATAAGTCAGACTGTTCCCTCGTCGCACCTGATCCTGACCGGGGTGCCAAGACGGAGACTTGCTGCCCATGGCCGATTGTGTGTGGTGCTGGCCGGTCCAGCGGCCCTACGCCAGCGGGATGTCCGTGGAGTGACCAGACGTGCCTGGATACCACGGGAATTTTGGCCTGGCCTCGGGGGAGTCGTCTCCAGCACTGTGACCGCCTGGTGGAATCGAATAGGGAGCATGAGGGACTGGTCAAGATGGCAGACGACCTTGACGACGCCAAGAGGAGGCGGTACTTCTTGTCCTTCCCCGATCTAAGCCGGAAGAGACGAACACGCAGACACCGGAAGAGTCGCCGGAAGAGGAAAGCAAAGAACCTCCCGACTTTGGGTCTGCCAACGGACCTTCCGGAGACAGCAGTGCCCCAGGACGCACAGGTTCCTAGGACGATGGGCTCCTCTTCGGCGAATAGAGACAACACTGAGGTCCACCGAAGACATTGAGCTGCCCCCGTAATTCCTGGGAAGAACGCTGGAGACAGGGATGGCCTCGGATTTAATCCGGACAATGTTTTGAACATATGCCATAGTTTCGAACATATACCAAATGGAGCTATAGTCTTTGTGTCTACTTTTGGCTCTTATCTTTGTGTGGAATTGCATTTTGGCTTCAAGTCTTCTGTATAAACTACCTTGAGTGTGGTTTATACCAAAGGACCACAAAAACAGTCCAAAAGACACAAACACATACAGACTTGATGAAGCAAAGCAGAGAAAATGGGGGTGGGCAGCAAGGACTCGGATTTTGGAGTCGTAGCTATCAAGGAGCTCACTGTTTACCAACCAGTCTTGCAAAACCCCATTCCAAGGCTGGAGAGAGGCAGCACCGTACTTTGGCCAGGAAAGCTCCTCTTCAATCCCAAGCCCTGTTCCTTCTGGTTGTAATGGAACACCACGCCTTGGAAACCAGATGGAAGGCAAAGGCCGATTCTCCATTCTGCTCTCATCACCTTCAGGCGACAACAACTGGGGATAACTGTCTTCCATGCTCCTCTGGAGAGAATATGCTGCCACAAGGGCTGCACCTGGGCACCCACTATGCTAAACACTGTACCGGCTGACAAGTGTTTCCCATAAATATGCCTCCCAGACATAATTTGAGCAGATCTCCAGCAAAAGAAAATGTTTAACACACATTCCCCATACCAAAAGCCTCCCTCATGCGATCTAAAAGGAGTGCAAGCAAGCGCAGCGGATGGTTTCAGCAACCCTAAAACAAGTCTGCATTATAAGGGAAACCCAAATCTACTGTCTTTCAGCAGAGATCCAATTCACTCCAAAAGACATCGTAGCAGTTACGCCTACCGTTCACGTAGCACAAGGGACTGCTACCAGTTACATACAATTTCTACTTTCTGCATCCTCAGTCTGACAAGTCCACGTGTAAGCAACTCTACGGCAACGAACGCAACTCTTCCTATGAACCATATAGGTGTTTAAGATCGTCTGGAGAGGCCCTGCTCTCAGTCCTGCCATCTTCGCAGATCCAAGTGGCAGGGACAAGAGACAGGGCCTTCTCAGTGGTGGCCCCTCAGCTATGGAACACCCCCCCCTAGGGACATTAGATCGGCCTCTTCCCTCCTAACATTTCAAAAGAGAGTTAAGACCTGGCTATTCAAGCAGGCGTTTGCAGGCGCAGTTTAACTGTTTAATTGAGACCTATGGAATGATAAGACCAGTGTTTTTCAACCTTCTTTGAGCCGCGGCACATTTTTTACGTTTACAAAATCCTGGGGCACACCACCAACCAAAATGACACAAAATGACACTCTAACACAGTAATACATATAGTTAATATGTTTTTAAATGTATTTATACACTCAGTGTGAAACCTGGGCCTGTTTCGATGAACACAACATAGATATCTTGGCAGGAATGGCAGAAAGACACAAACTTCCCATACAGAACTCCCATAACCAAGAGAAAATGCTATAAGAGTTTGGTGGGCATTGACCTTGGGTTCTGGAGTTGTAGTTCACCTACACCCAGAGAGCACTGTGGACTCAAACAATGTTATGTTGTTGTTGTTTGTTTTCTATCCAGAATCACAATGTTGGAAGGAGGCTCACCACTTTAAGGTCCCTCAAACAGGCATGGGAAAACTTCGGCCCTCTGGGTGCTTTGGACTTCAACTCCCACCGTTCCTAACAGCCTGAAGCCCTTTCCTGCTTAAGTTGCTGAGGGGGGAAAAGGAAAAGGGCCTGAGGCTGCTAGGAATGGTGGGAGTTGGAGTCCAAAACACCTGGAAGGTCCAAGTTTGCCCATGCCAGCTTTCGACAGAGACCTCTTCCTCCCCTACCCCTTCACGCCCTTTCTACCCTCTCCTGCCAAACACTGCCGCTTCTGCCGCCATTTTGATCCGAGGGGGCAGCGTGAGCATGCCTTTATAGAAACTAGCCTTCACTGCCAAGTTTTCTTCCCTTAGAGATTCACACAGAAGTAGTCTGTGTTCCTTAATGTAAAACAGGTGTCATTTATGGAAAACTGCCAGATATGTGAACCTCAACATCAGGACTTAAGACCTCAATTATTTCTGTACAATTGGGACCTCTAGCATTTTATTTTATAGATACAGCTATACTATTAGGAGGGGAGGGGGAGGGAAGAAGATGTGACCCGTGTGGGCGCTACTGCGCAGACCCGCCTCAGAGCAAAGCAAGGCAAAGCGAGCAGAGCGAGGCTGGGAAGAAGGGAGCCCAAGTGGAGAAGAAAAAGTGTTCGGCAGGAGGGGGAAGAAAGGGTATTGGAGGCTCCAATTCTCCACGCTCACGGCACACTGGTTGGGAAACACTGGATAAGACGATGCGACGGAAGGTTATTTTAACGATGAGACGCTGAGAATTGTATTTTATGGTTTTAACTGCTAATTGTTTATGGTTTTATATGGTTATATTATTGTTTCGATTGTATTTTATCTTGTGGGCATTGATTGCAATATGTAAACAGCCTCAAGTCACCTTCAGGCTGAGAGAGGCGGTATAGAAATATAGTAATAAATAAATAAATAAATAAATAAATAAACGACACTGCCTTGTGGCAAATATATTCTTCACTAGACACAATCCAGACAAACAATGCAGTAGATCTGCAAGACTCCGTCTGATCCAGTAAAGCTCCAACTATATTCTTCCCATCTATCCCAGATTAGTATAATTGATTAAGAAGATTTGAAGAGGAGCTTAGACACGTAAAAGATGGGCCACTACAGCCGACGTGAGCAAACTTAAGCCCTTCCTCCAGGTGTTTTGGACTTCAACTCCCGCAATTCCTAACAGCCTCAGGACCCTTCCTTTACCCCCTAAGCCGCTTAAGTGGCTGAGGATGAAAAGGAAAGGGCCTGAGGATGTTAGAAATGGCAGGAGTTGAAGTCCAAAACACATGGAGGAAGGGCCTAAGTTTGCCCACGCCTGCACTACAACTGTGCAGAAGCCTTACATTCAAAGGCAGAATAGCCCCAAACCCTGATGGTCAGGGGAACATAACAGGGAGGGACCCTTCTGGACAACCATTCTTCTATAGCACCAGTTCAGAAACCATTCAAACTAGAATCAGGTTTCCTATAAGCCAGTTCAGGCTCAGGCCTTACTAGAGTTCTTTACTGCTGGTCTTTACCCAATGGTCTCAGAAAGAAAGGTTTCAATCCAGATCTAATTTGCTATGGGATTTCAAGAATCCCTCCAGGACCAGGTACATCACAGTGTGCTTCTCATAATGATGTGATGAGTCCTATAAGGAAACAGGAGGTTGAAGTGCTCACTCTGGAGTGACCCAGCACCTGAGTTCTGTCAACCTTCTCATTTATTTGATGCTTTACAGCCACAGTTCCCAAACTTGAGGAGGTGGCAACCTGAAATCTGTCATAAAAGAAACGAGAGGAGAAAACAGGAAATATGTATGTACCATATTTTCCGGCGTATAAGACGACTGGGCGTATAAGACGACTGGGCGTATAAGATGACCCCCAACTTTTCCGGTTAAAATATAGAGTTTGAGATATACTCGCCGTATAAGACTACCCCTCTTCCAAATAATTTTTTTTAAAGCATCAGATTTGATTTCAATATGGTAATTTTCCTATTCCTGTACCTTCTTCTCTGCCTCTCAGATCTCACACATGAGTACTTGCACCGCTTCACTGCCGTCTTCAGGAGCGAGATCTGAGAGGCAGAGGAGGAGGTACCATCATAGGATACAAGGGCAGGCCAGGCTGGTAAAACAGGTGTGGTTTTCTGAGCCACTCTATCTCTTTTTCCCATACCCTGGATGCCCCGGGCGCCTGCAGCTTGCTCTGCCCTTCACTTACACCTTCCCGGTGAGGCACCCCTTCACCTCACCATCGGGACCGCATTAAGTCCATGAATCCTGATGAATGGATTTTCTTCTACCGTACTTGTACAGTGTTGCCCTTAATGCTTTCATACAGTCGCTACATACGGCAGGGACGCGGCCACTGCCATTTTTGTGCCCCCCAAACCATATGCGGCAACACAGATTCTCCAATCCGGAGTGGAAGTTTCA
Organism: Anolis apletophallus; assembly: GCA_030556195.1. Taxonomy (NCBI): domain Eukaryota; kingdom Metazoa; phylum Chordata; class Lepidosauria; order Squamata; family Anolidae; genus Anolis; species Anolis apletophallus. Next base: position 3,498,402 of record JARBWK010000003.1, on the reverse strand, counting down.
GCACTCGCTCTATGAGACGACTTCCAGTGTATAAGTCGACACCCGCATATAAGACAACCCCTGACTTTTGAAGTTTCCTTGGGTTAAAAAGTAGTCTTATACACCAGAAAATATGGTAGTTATTTCAGCTGCAAACCCTTAGATTTTTGTAAAGCCTGGAAGGATAACTGAAGAGAGCCAAGGAAGAAACTGCAAATGCGGATTACAGCCAAACGTTACAATCACATTGCATTACATTAATGTAAGGTGAAGACACTGAAACAGTTACAGATTGACAGTTGTCAGTCAGAAGAAATTTCAGTCAAATCAGAAGATGAAGAGGACTTGGAAGGAGAGCAATGACAAGGCACTCAAGCGTCAAGGCAGAGAATTGAATACCAAAGTCAGGAATATTCATGTCATTCTGTCCCCCAATTTCTATGAATAACTGCAAAGAAAGGTGTTACAAAGGGAAACTGATGTGAAATGTGGATAGGGTAGGCTGCCAAGATGGCTCAAAAGAGGCTGGACATATTACACTATGTAACACAATTTTTGTTCCTGGGTTATGTCATTTCTTAATTGATTTTATCATAAAACATGGGGAAAGTTGATTAAACTGCAATAAACTGTACTTGGGGAACAGCCCACAGTATGGTTTGCTATAATTTTTCAATATCTGATAGATGCTCTTTATAGATCCCTTCCAAATCTGTGATCTCTCTCTCTCTCTCTCTCTCTCTCTCACACACACACACACACACTATTGTATATATGGCTGGATGGCAATCTGTTGGGAGGGATTGGATGGTGCCTTCCTGCCTGGAAGAATGGGGTTGGGCTGGATGGTCTTTGGGGGTCCCCTTCCCACTTTTGGGTTCTATATGAACCTATAGCCTCACATCCACATAAACCTTCATTCTGTATCTGGCTGTTAGGAATTGTGGAAGTTGAAGTGCAAAACACCTGGAGGGAGGGAGAGCTGAAGTTGGCCCAGGTCTGATGCAGAATGAAGGCATCCGGGCCCCACTTGAATTGCTTTGACTCCCTGCGATGGAATACGAGGAGCCTGGAGAGGCCTAGCCTTTTTGGGCAGAGGAGAAAGAAAGGAAACCCTCGGAAAACTGCAACTCCCAGGACCCTGCGGTGCTGCCCCATGACTTCACAGCACCTGAGAGGCAGGTGAGGTCTCTGAAGAGAGAGATGGCCTTTCTATCTGGGGAGAGGTATTATAGTAATAATATGATAATAAACTTTATTTATACCCCGCCACAATCTCCCCAACGGGCCAAGCCCGACAACACAACAGCAAATTAAAATCAATCACATTACAATGGTCCTTGCTGCCTGACTGGGTGGCTTTCTGTTGAGAGGGCTTTGATGGTGTCTTGCTTCCTGGCGGAATGGGGCTGGACTGCATGGCCTTTGGGGGGTCCCTTTCCAACTTTCAGGTTATATATGAAACTCTAGCCTCACTTCCACATAACGAAGCTGCTAATGACTCTGAGGCTGAACGGACTATCTCTTGATTTCGTGGGCATTTTGAATGCTGAATGCCTGGGTGGCCATCTGTCTGGAGGGGTTGGATGCTGCCTTTCTACATGGCAGAAGGAGGCTGGTCTAGGCCTTTGGAGTCGCCTCCCAACTATTTTGTAGCTCAATAAAAGGGGACTCAGGCTGGATGGGCCTCTGTCATGAAATCTCTGGCGAAAAGGGGACCTTGCTGCTGCGGCCATCTGTCGGGACTGATGGTGTCATCTGTCTGGATGGCCTTTGGGGGACCCCCTAACCCTTCGGGTTATATGAATCTATAGCCTCATCCTCTGTCATGAAATATCTCTACAAAACAGAAGGGGGCTGGTGGCCTTTGCTCTGACCCCTGTCATAAATAACAAATCTATAGCCTCTCAATAAAGGGCAGAATTATATATGGGAATGGCTATGGATGGCCTCACCTTCCACAGGTTCTATATAAGCCTCAGGTCATGCTGGTAATCTGTCCTAAGGGCCCTGTGTCATGAGGAAACATCCTGGCGAAAAGGGACCTTGCTGGATGCCTGGCTGTCTGGCCATCTGTCGGGAGGGATTGGACGGTGACTCCATTCATGGGAGAATGGGGCTGGGCTGGATGGCCTTTGGGGCCCCCTTCCTTCCCACTTCCACATAACACCTAAGGGCCCTGTGTCATGAGGAAACATCCCTGGCGAAAAGGGACCTTGCTGGATGCCTGGCTGTCTGGCCATCTGTCGGGAGGGATTGGACGGTGCCTCCTTGCATGGGAGAATGGGGCTGGGCTGGATGGCCTTTGGGGGCCCCCTCCTTCCCACTTCCACATCACACCAAGGTCCCTGTGTCATGAGGAAACATCCCTGGCGAAAAGGGACCTTGCTGGATGCCTGGCTGTCTGGCCATCTGTCGGGAGGGATTGACGGTGCCTCCTTGCATGGGAGAATGGGGCTGGGCTGGATGGCCTTTGGGGCCCCCTTCCTTCCCACTTCCACATCACACCTAAGGGCCCTGTGTCATGAGGAAACATCCCTGGCGAAAAGGGACCTTGCTGGATGCCTGGCTGTCTGGCCATCTGTCGGGAGGGATTGGACGGTGCCTCCTTGCATGGGAGAATGGGGCTGGGCTGGATGGCCTTTGGGGGCCCCCTTCCTTCCCACTTCCACATCACACCTAAGGGCCCTGTGTCATGAGGAAACATCCCTGGCGAAAAGGGACCTTGCTGGATGCCTGGCTGTCTGGCCATCTGTCGGGAGGGATTGGACGGTGCCTCCTTGCATGGGAGAATGGGGCTGGGCTGGATGGCCTTTGGGGCCCCCTTCCTTCCCACTTCCACATCACACCTAAGGGCCCTGTGTCATGAGGAAACATCCCTGGCGAAAAGGGACCTTGCTGGATGCCTGGCTGTCTGGCCATCTGTCGGGAGGGATTGGACGGTGCCTCCTTGCATGGGAGAATGGGGCTGGGCTGGATAGCCTTTGGGGGCCCCCCCTTCCTTCCCACTTCCACATAACACCTAAGGGCCCTGTGTCATGAGGAAACATCCCTGGCGAAAAGGGACCTTGCTGGATGCCTGGCTGTCTGGCCATCTGTCGGGAGGGATTGGACGGTGCCTCCTTGCATGGGAGAATGGGGCTGGGCTGGATGGCCTTTGGGGCCCCCTTCCTTCCCACTTCCACATCACACCTAAGGGCCCTGTGTCATGAGGAAACATCCCTGGCGAAAAGGGACCTTGCTGGATGCCTGGCTGTCTGGCCATCTGTCGGGAGGGATTGGACGGTGCCTCCTTGCATGGGAGAATGGGGCTGGGCTGGATGGCCTTTGGGGCCCCCTTCCTTCCCACTTCCACATCACACCTAAGGGCCCTGTGTCATGAGGAAACATCCCTGGCGAAAAGGGACCTTGCTGGATGCCTGGCTGTCTGGCCATCTGTCGGGAGGGATTGGACGGTGCCTCCTTGCATGGGAGAATGGGGCTGGGCTGGATGGCCTTTGGGGCCCCCTTCCTTCCCACTTCCACATCACACCTAAGGGCCCTGTGTCATGAGGAAACATCCCTGGCGAAAAGGGACCTTGCTGGATGCCTGGCTGTCTGGCCATCTGTCGGGAGGGATTGGACGGTGCCTCCTTGCATGGGAGAATGGGGCTGGGCTGGATGGCCTTTGGGGGGCCCCCTTCCTTCCCACTTCCACATCACACCTAAGGGCCCTGTGTCATGAGGAAACATCCCTGGCGAAAAGGGACCTTGCTGGATGCCTGGCTGTCTGGCCATCTGTCGGGAGGGATTGGACGGTGCCTCCTTGCATGGGAGAATGGGGCTGGGCTGATGGCCTTTGGGGCCCCCTTCCTTCCCACTTCCACATCACACCTAAGGGCCCTGTGTCATGTGGAAGTGGTGGATGCCTGGCTGTCTGGCCATCTGTCGGGAGGGATTGGACGGTGCCTCCTTGCATGGGAGAATGGGGCTGGGCTGGATGGCCTTTGGGGGCCCCCTTCCTTCCACTTCCACATCACACCTAAGGGCCCTGTGTCATGAGGAAACATCCCTGGCGAAAAGGGACCTTGCTGGATGCCTGGCTGTCTGGCCATCTGTCGGGAGGGATTGGACGGTGCCTCCTTGCATGGGAGAATGGGGCTGGGCTGGATGGCCTTTGGGGCCCCCTTCCTTCCCACTTCCACATCACACCTAAGGGCCCTGTGTCATGAGGAAACATCCCTGGCGAAAAGGGACCTTGCTGGATGCCTGGCTGTCTGGCCATCTGTCGGGAGGGATTGGACGGTGCCTCCTTGCATGGGAGAATGGGGCTGGGCTGGATGGCCTTTGGGGGCCCCCTTCCTTCCCACTTCCACATCACACCTAAGGGCCCTGTGTCATGAGGAAACATCCCTGGCGAGGAAAAGGGACCTTGCTGGATGCCTGGCTGTCTGGCCATCTGTCGGGAGGGATTGGACGGTGCCTCCTTGCATGGGAGAATGGGGCTGGGCTGGATGGCCTTTGGGGCCCCCTTCCTTCCCACTTCCACATCACACCTAAGGGCCCTGTGTCATGAGGAAACATCCCTGGCGAAAAGGGACCTTGCTGGATGCCTGGCTGTCTGGCCATCTGTCGGAGGGATTGGACGGTGCCTCCTTGCATGGGAGAATGGGGCTGGGCTGGATGGCCTTTGGGGGCCCTTCCTTCCCACTTCCACATCACACCTAAGGGCCCTGTGTCATGAGGAAACATCCCTGGCTTAAAAGGGACCTTGCTGGATGCCTGGCTGTCTGGATGGGGCTGGGCTGGATGGCCTTTGGGGCCCCCTTCCTTCCCACTTCCACATCACACCTAAGGGCCCTGTGTCATGAGGAAACATCCCTGGCGAAAAGGGACCTTGCTGGATGCCTGGCTGTCTGGCCATCTGTCGGGAGGATTGGACGGTGCCTCCTTGCATGGGAGAATGGGGCTGGGCTGGATAGCCTTTGGGGGCCCCCTTCCTTCCCACTTCCACATCACACCTAAGGGCCCTGTGTCATGAGGAAACATCCCTGGCGAAAAGGGACCTTGCTGGATGCCTGGCTGTCTGGCCATCTGTCGGGAGGGATTGGACGGTGCCTCCTTGCATGGGAGAATGGGGCTGGGCTGGATGGCCTTTGGGGGCCCCCTTCCTTCCCACTTCCACATCACACCTAAGGGCCCTGTGTCATGAGGAAACATCCCTGGCGAAGAGGGACCTTGCTGGATGCCTGGCTGTCTGGCCATCTGTCGGGGAGGGATTGGACGGTGCCTCCTTGCATGGGAGAATGGGGCTGGGCTGGATGGCCTTTGGGGGCCCCCTTCCTTCCCACTTCCACATCACACCTAAGGGCCCTGTGTCATGAGGAAACATCCCTGGCTGGATGCCTGGCTGTCTGGCCATCTGTCGGGAGGGATTGGGTGGTGCCTCCCTGCCTGGGGGAATGGGGCTGGGTGTCTGGCTGAATGAAGGAGCCCCCGCCCGGCCTCCCCCGCCTCCTCCCCCTCCTGCTCACCGGCGGGGCGCCGTCCTCCTCGCGCGGGCCCGAACTTGGCCAGGCGCTCCGCGGACAGCTATAAACTGTGTGGTCGCGAGCCTGCTGAGCGGAAGGAGGCGGGTCCTTCCTCCCTCCTTCACTCAGGTCAGAAGGAGCCGCGGAAGGGAGCCGGGAGCAGCTGCCGGGAAGCGCGCGGTGAGGGCCAGGGAAGGCGGGGCGGGAGGGAACTCAGAGGCCATCCAGCCCGGCCCCTTTCCCCCATGAAGGGAGGCACCGTCAAACCCCTCCCGACAGATGGCCAGCCTGCCTCTGAGTCACTATCACTTTATGTGGATGGAAGTCAGGCAGCAGGTTCATAGCATCCTAGGCTTGGGAGGGACCCCAAAGGCCACCCAGTCCTGCCAGGCAGGAAGGCACCATCCAATCCCTCCCGACAGATGGCCATCCACTCCTAGGCATCTATTATATAAATGGGTTCACGTCATGTGATGTATACCTCAAACGAAGAAACCTTACAACGCAGAAACTCAATACTTGCCAACAGAAATAGGCCTCAAGCAAGGTACGTTTGTAGCAAAGAAACTTTCCCCCCCAAAACCTAAAAGGCCCCCAAAACAACGAGTAAAAATAAAACTACATTTACCAGCATCCTCCGGGGCAGCCAAAGACTCACCCAGCCTCTACATTCTGAACAACATGATTGGCTGCCAATAAGGGCGGATTTGCATAACTGCTGCACTGGCCAGCCAACATGAAAATTCCGATCCATAATAAACTGCCAAAACAGAATAAGGAAAAGGCCTCAGCCAATCCCCAACACAACACCCAAATCACTTCCAGCCGAAAAATTTACACCCCAAAAAAAACACAGACCACGCCCAAAATTTACAGTAAGGCTTCATTAACTTGATTTCCCTAACTAGCCCTCACTTACTGGGAAGCTGTTTACGCTCTGAATTGACAGTAAGACTTCATTAACTTGATTTCCCTAACTAGCCCTCACTTACTGGGAAGCTGTTTACGCTCTAAATTGACAGTAAGGCTTCATTAACTTGATTTCCCTAACTAGGCCTCACTTACTGGGAAGCTGTTTACGCTCTAAATTGACAGTAAGACTTCATTAACTTGATTTCCCTAACTAGGCCTCACTTACTGGGAAGCTGTTTACGCTCTGAATTGACAGTAAGACTTCATTAACTTGATTTCCCTAACTAGCCCTCACTTACTGGGAAGCTGTTTACACTCTAAATTGACAGTAAGACTTCATTAACTTGATTTCCCTAACTAGCCCTCACTTATTGGGAAGCTGTTTACGCTCTAAATTGACATTAAGGCTTCATTAACTTGATTCTCCTGACTAGGCCTCAGCTCATTGGACATTGTGTATGGCCTGAATTGACAGTAAGGCTTCATTAACTTGCTGTTCCTAACTAGGCCTCAGCTCATGGGACATTGTGTATTGCCCGAATTTACAGTAACCTACCTTGGCACACACAGCCCCGACCATGCATGATGGGACTTGAAGTACCACCATGGAAAATGGGATTTGTAGTACTTCAAAACCCATCATTCCCCACAGACCACTGTGGCCCAGAACCAAGACCAATAAAGACCCAACTTGGCACACCATGCCCCCATGACCCACACTCCATCCAACTGCAGTTTAGAGAGAGGCACACCGTGGATGATTGGACTTTCTCACATCTCTAAAAGGGCACAGCAACGCGTGCGGGTACAGCTAGTAGTATATATCAGTGTTTCCCAACCTTTTTTGAGCCGCGGCACACTTTTAACATTAAAAAAATCCGGGGGTACACCACCAACCATAATGACACCAAATTACACTCTAACAAGTAAGGTTGGTGGCCTTCTGGGAGCAGCTGCTGGGAGTGCCAAAGCCGGGGAGGGGGTGGAGCCAGGCTGCGCTATGCCCCGCCCCCTACCCCCGGCTTCAGCTCTCCCACAGCTTCTCCAGCCTTGAGGGGGCAGTGCCAAGCCAGCGGTGCCAGAGCCAGCACAATGCTGGCTTGGCACTGTCCCCTCAAGGCTGGAGCACCTGCTGGGAGTGCCGAAGCCAGGGGAGGGTCAGAGCCAGGCCGCACCATGCCCCGCCCCCAGCTTCAGCTCTCCTACAGGCCGCGCCATGCCCCACCCCCTTCCCCCGGCTTCAGCTCTCCTACAGAGGAGCAGCATGAGCGGTGGACGGGCTTCAGTGGGCGGGGCTCCTCCTCCACGTGGCTTCAGCGAGCAAGGGGCGAGAGTCATGGTGGGAGTCATGGCGGATTGGAGGCTGGCTGGGGAAACGGCTGAAGGAGGCGGCGCCCGGTCCCTTCTTTTTCTTCGCCACTGCCCAGCCCTTCCTCCTCCCCAAGCAGCAGGAGTTCGGCAGGAGGGGGAGGAAGGGGGCAGAGAGCTTTCTCGGCACAGCAGGAGGTCCGTCACAGCACACTACTGTGCCACGGCACTCTGGTTGAGAAAGAATGGTATATATTACTGAGAAACAGAGATATGATAGTTCTGTCTTTCTCAACCAGTGTGCCGTGACAGACCTCCTGCTGTGCCTGGCGCGGCCTGGCTCTGCTCCCTCCCCCCGGCACTCCCAGCAGCTGCTCCAGCCTTGAGGGGACAGTGCCAAGCCGGCATTGTGCTGGCTCTGGCATCACTGGCTTGGCACCGCCCCCTCAAGGCTGGAGCAGCTGCTGGGAGAGGTGAAGCCGGGGTAGAGGGGCGGGGCATGGTGCGGCCTGGCTCCGCCCCCTCCCCGGCTTCGGCACTCCCAGCAGCTGCTCCCAGCAGGCCACCAACCCCCAACCGTTCTTTACTGTGTTACAGTGTCATTTTGTGACATTTAGGTTGGTGGTGTGCCCCCATTTTTTTAATGTTAAAAGTGTGCCGCAGCTCAAAAAAGGTTGGGAAACACTGTGATAGTTATATCATAGAATCCTAGGCTTGGAAAGGACCCCAAAGGCCATCCAGCCCGGCCCCCTTCTGCCAGGCAGGAAGGCACCATCCAATGGGATACTGTGTAAGGCCACCCACTCCTAGGCATAGTATATAATATTATTGAGAAACAGATATATGATAGGTATTTCATAGAATCCTAGGCTTGGAAGGGACCCCAAAGGCCATCCACCCCAACCTCCTTTTGCCATGACCCCAAAGGCCATCCAGCTATAAATATTGTGTGTGTGTACATATATATATACTAGCTGCACCCGGCACGCGTTGCTGTGCCCTATTTAGGAGATGCGAGAAAGTCTGAGTATGTAAGGGTTGGAATTGATGTTACTTACGGTCTTGGTGGGACCATGGCTGTGTTGTTGTGGGTTGTTTTGGTGGGTGGGATGTTGAAGTCCTGGGGAGTTGTCGGTGTGTGGTGTTCCTGGCGTTCTGCAGAGCTTGTGGATATACAATGCTTTTTGTCTTTCCGTCTGCTGTGTTGATGTAGAGGTTGATGCTTGTGTGGGTGGGGTAATTTGGAAGTGAGTGGAGGTACTTGAAATCCCATCATCCATGGTCTGCCTTCCTCTAAACTGCAGTTGGATGGAGTGTGGGTCATGGGGGCACTGTGTGCCAAGTTGGGTCTTTATCGGTCTTGGTTCTGGGCCACAGTGGTCTGTGGGGAATGAAGGGTTTGAAAGTACTACAAACCCCATAATCCATGGAGGTACATCAAATCCCATCATCCATGGTCCACCCTCCTCCAAACTGCAGTAGACTGTAGCGTGGGTCATAGGGGCTCTGTGTGCCAAGGTAGGTCACTGTCAATTCAGGCCATACACAATGTCCCATGAGCTGAGGTCTAGTCGGGAAAATCAAGTTGAGGAAGCCTTACTGTCAATTCAGGCCTTACACAGTATCCCATTAAGAGAGGCCTAGTCAGGAAATTCAAGGTAATGAAGCCTTACTGTCAATTCAGGCCTTACACAGTATCCCATTAAGAGAGGCCTAGTCAGGAAATTCAAGGTAATGAAGCCTTACTGTCAATTTTGGGCCTGGTCTGTGATTTGAAGGGGCTACAGTGTTGTCTGGGAAGTAAATCGCGTGAAGGTACAGCAAATCCCATCATTCGTGGCCCATCCTGCCCTAAACTCTCTTTTTGGGCCTGTAATGTACTGGCCTACTCTGCTGGGCTGGTGTTTGGTAACTTTAAAAGGCCGAATGCCAGGCAGCCGTTTATGAAAGCTGAGGGGGAGGAGAAAACAGAAATCCATTTTGTTTTCACATAGCCAAGTGGGGACAGAATGTTGATGATGGGCAAGCAGAGGCCCTATGCATATTGTCCCTCAGTGGCAAGCAATCATGTTGTTTGAATGTTGAGGCTTGGATTCTTGGATGCTGGCCAATCAGAGTCCTTTATGCAAATACTCCCTCAGTGGCAACCGGTCCCCTCTCTCTGTTGCCTTAGAATGTTGCAGTTCTGAGGCTGGCCAATCAGAGTCCTTTATGCAAATAATCCCACAGTGGCAACCAATCGAAACGCTGCCACATATTGCTCCGCACCTCCACCCGCAAACACTGACTTTTATTATATACATAGATAGATAGATAGATATGATAGGCTTATCATAGATTTGGAAGAGATCTATAAAGATCATCTGGTTCAACCCCTTCTGCCATAAAGGAAGACACAATCCTGACATATGGTCATCCAGATATATATATATATATATATATATATATATATATATATATATAGTACTGTATATATATATGAGATATATGATTTATGCATGTGTGTGTGAATATATATATGCATGATCCCCCTCTCTCTATAGATATATTTATATAAATGAAAATGTTCGTTTGTGGGATTAACATAACTCAAAAACCACTGGACAAATTGACACTAAATTTGGGCACAAAACACCTCTCAGGCCAACAAGTGACTGTCACTCATAAAAACACTGAAAAACACAGCAGAAGAGACTTAAGAAGCCAAAAAAGAAAAAATACATTACAACGCATGCACACAACTACATATATACACAAACACATATATGCATATATACACACACAAAAACATATATAGATGGAAAGGAGGAAGGAAGGAGAGAAGGAAATAAAAAGTGAAGGAAAGAAGGAATGAAAGAGAGAAAGAGAGGAGGAAGGATGGAACCAAAGAGCAAATGGAGGAAAGAAACAGGTAGAGAAGGAAGAAAGAAGAAGAAAAATAAAAAGAGGGAAGGAAGGAGAGAAAGCAGGAGGGAAGGTTGGCCACAGCAACACGTGGCAGGTACAGCTAGTTTGCTGTTGTTCATTTGTTCAACCGCTTCCAACTCTTTGTGGCCTCATGAACCAGCCCACACCAGTACAGCTAGTATGTGTATGTACCTATCTTACATATATATAAATATAATGTTTATTTCTGGGGTTAACATAACTCAAAAACCACTGGGCGAATTGACACCAAATTTGACACAAGACACCTCTCAAGCCAACAAGTGACCATCACTCATAAAAACACTGAAAAACACAACAGAAGGGACTTAAAAGGCAAAAAATAAAAATACAACACATGCACAAAATCACATATATACACATATACACAAATATATACATACATATACATATATATACACACAAAACACATATACACAGACTGGTCCAGAGCAACATGTGGCAGGGGATGGCTAGTCTATCTATTTATATGATAGATAAATCACAGAATCCTAAAATTGGTAGGAACCTCCAAAGACCATCCAGTCCAATTCCCTTCTGCCGTAAAGGAAGACACCGTCAAGATATTTTCTGTATGTATGTGTATGTGTGTATATAGGTATATCATAGAATCCGAGAGTTGGAAGGGAGCCCAAATAGCAACCCTCTTCTGCTATAAAGGAAGACACCATCCAATCCCTCTGACAGGCTATCCAGACATGGATATGATCTATCTATATATCTATATAAGCACATAAAAGATAGGTACAGTATATCATAGATTTGTAAGGGATCTATAAAGACCATCTGGTTCAACCCCTTCTGCCATAAAGGAAGACACCATCAAAGCCACTTAGAGTCCCCTTCGGAGAAGTTACAGCTGGGTATAAATAAATAAAATAATAATAATAATAAAGCAGCCCTCACAAAAGATGCCCATTCAGCCACAGACATGAGATATATATATATATATATATATATATATATATATATAGGTAAAGGTTTCCCCTTGACATTAATTCCAGCTGTGTCAGACTCTGTAGGGTGGTGCTCATCTCCATTTCTAAGCCAATGAGCTGGCCTTGTCCGTAGACACCTCCAAGGTCATGTGGCCACTGGCAGGACTGCATGGAGCACTGTTACCTTCCCACAGAAGCGGTACCTCTCAAGTTACTTACATTTGCATGTTTTCAAACTGCTAGGTTGGCAGAAACTGGGCCTAACAGTGGGAGCTCACCCCGCTCCCTGGATTCAAACTACTGACCTTTCGGTCAGCAAGTTCAGCAGCTCAGTGATTTAACCCGCTGCACCGCCGAGGGGTGTAATATATAGAGATACCATAAAATCCTGAAATTGGGAGGGACCCCCAAAGGCCCTCCAGCTGGTAGACTGTTAGGAATTGTTAGAATTCAAGTCCAAAACATCTAGTGGGCCCAAGTTGACCGAGGCCTGTTATAGAGGCCAGGCTCATAAAAGTACAGGCAGCCAACCCACATTTTGGAAAGTTCTGGCCCAAAATATGTATGTTAAAAGGGAACCACAGCCTTGTTTCTGAATGGAGTCTGTGCTGTCCAGATCCAATTCAGCTTGTCTGTGCTGAAACACTTGGCAGTGATTTTGGAAACAAAGTGCTGAAGTCATGCCCTTGACCACTGGAGGCTGGGCACTGGGCTGGGCCGGATGCCCAGCAGCCCCATTGCTGGACAGCATAAAAGCCTGGCTCTCATCTCTTCACCTCTTCCTCAGATCCCAAGATGACGTCCATGTTGACCTGCGCTGCCAAAACCCTTCCTGCTGTCTCTCCGTGGGCTGCCAGGCTCTGTAAGCTCCATTATCTTTATCCTTTCCTGAAAATTGATTATTAGTTTAACGCTGATAATATATATTTGTCACACACTAATATAGACATGAAGCTAAATGTGTGGAATTTGTATGCTCCGCTTAAAAAAAAAATTATGACCCACTTTGGATGCCAACCACGTGTATTGTCGAAGGCTTTCATGGCCGGAATCATTGGGTTGTTGTAAGTTTTTTGGGCTGTATGGCCATGTTCCAGAAGCATTCTCTCCTGACGTTTCACCTACATCTATGGCAGGCATCCTCAGAGATAAACACAGTGTGTTTACAGCTTAGCATAGTTTGTGTGTGCATTTTTTGATATAGTATGTTGTGGTGGTTTTTGTGTGTAGCTGCATAGTTTTAGCAACATATATTATAAAAGCTGCCTTTTTGTATTAATATTATTGCTCTTCTATATATATATATAAAGTAACTGTCGTCGTTAGGCTGAAGTAAACAAAAGAACCAATGAACGGAATCACACCAAATTTGGCAACATAACATCTCACGCTGCAAGGTGTGACCAACAATAATAAAAAACCAAAAAGAACTAAACATACCTTACAAATCCTAAAAATCCACTGCGCAGCGTGCAAAGGAACAGGGTGTGTGTGTGTGTGCGCACACACAGAGGAAAGAAGGAAGGAAGGAGAAGGCCTGGCCCCACGGAGAGCATGGAGGCTTGGTGGGGCAAGTTCCAGCAGCAGCTGGAGCCACCATAGTGGCTCCATGAGGCCCAAGGAGGGAGGCTCAGCTCCTCCCAGTGATTCTCACACACACTAGACTACAACTCCCAGAAGCCTCTGCTACCTTGGACAATGAGAAAGGAATCTGGGAATTGAAGTCCAAAACACATAGTATTTCCCACTATGTCTGCTATCGATGTGCTCTGGCCTTGGCACGCATTGTCTGCAAGCTACGAAGGGAGCCCAAGATGGTGCTGGTGGTGGGAGAAGTGGGGGCGCAGAACACAAGGGAGGGAAGGGGAACGAGGAAGATGCCCCGGGTGCCTAGGCTGCAGGCAGAAAGCAACCGGAGGGAGGAACAGGAGGCACCCCTAAAGCCAAGACCTTCCTAACATGGAAGAAAGAAAGAAAGAAAATGGGAAGGAAGGAGAGAAGAAGGCAAGGAGGAAAAGAGGAAAGGAATGAAAGAAAGGAGGGAAGGAGAGAAGGCAGGAAGGAAAGGAGAAAGGAACGAAAAAGGGGAGGACAGAGAGGAAAGGTAAAGAAGGGTGAAAGGAAATAAAAAGTGAAAGAACGAAGGAAACAGGGCGGGAAGGAAGGAGAGAAGGGAAGAAGGAGAAAAAGGGGGGAGGAAGCAGAGAAGGAAGGATGGAACAAAAGAGTGAAGGAAGCAATGAAAGAAAGAGGCAGAGAAGGAAGAATGTAGAAAAAGGAGAAGGGGCAAGGAATAGGTACCTCTACTTCAAAAATTCTAACTTTTTGCCACAGCAACGCATAGTTGGTTATATTTTCTTTCTTTCTAAAAGCAGCATATTACTTTACAGAGCTAAATTCTGCTTGGCACACAGTTCAGTTTCTTAAAAATAACTGTGTTTGTATCTATTTATAGGTCCTGAGTCTGTATTGCGTTCTCTGTCTCTCTCTTTGGTTTATATTCTTAGATCTTCTGTTTTTTTTCTTCTGTTTCAGCTGTGAGGCTCCTTAGCTCTTCACCCCATCTACATGCAGCAGGTAAAGCAAAAGCATCACTAAATGAATGGATGTCATTGGACAACTATTTTAATAAAACTTCATAAATAATGAGATGAAATGGGCTTTATAGTGAAAGGGGATAGTCTGCTAAAGCTCAGTCTAATCGAGGCATGGGGAAAAGGAAAGGGCCTGAGGCCAGGAATTGTGGGAGTTGAAGTCCAAAACACCAGGAGGGCGGAAGTTTGCCCATGCCTGGTCTAAGCACATCATTGCATGCTTTACACACTTTAAGAAATATGTGAGAGCTTCCAAACGCGTTCCAGCAATGTACATGTGTGAAGGATTTTCTAGGCTTTGGTTGAGCCATGTCAGATAATGGTTGGTTTGTTATGGCTATTTTTCAAACTGCTTCAAGTGATTAAATAGGAGGAATTGATGCTCGATGTGTCAGACTACAAAGGCCTCCACCTTCCAAGAAAGTGTGCTTGGGTGTCTTCTCAATTTTAACTCAATTTCTGGATGTTTGTTTAAAAACATAAATTATCAATAAACACAAAACCACTCCTACCTTCACCAATTTTAAACTAAGGGTGGGTTTTTTAAAAAGGTTTTTTTAGGTTAGGTAAATTTTGTTCTTCAGCTAAGTACTTACTGTTCTTCTCCTGCAGCTCAGCCCAAGAGTAAGAAAACATTGGCCAAAAGTGGGGTGAAGAACATTGTGGTGGTGGATGGTGTCCGCATCCCTTTTCTGCAGTCTGGAACTTCGTAAGTATTGGGTCCGATACAGCAGCCAAGCACTGGTTTAAGGTCTGGACAGCCAGAGAAGGAGATTGCACTGAATTCCCAGGCAGATTATATTCCCAAAGGTCGTCTAGTCCCACCATCTTCTATGCAGGAAGACACAAGGCAAGCCCTCCTGACAGATCGCCATCCAGCCTCTGAATCATCATCATAATCTCACCCCATATTGCCCTCCGAGATCACTTCGGTCTGAGGACTCCAATCTCCTGGAGATACCTTCAGCTAAACTCGCAAGGCTGACTGCTACCCGCCGGAGGGCGTTCTCTGTCATAGCACCTACGCTGTGGAACGCCCTCCCCGGCCGGAACTCGGGCTATGAAGGACTTGCTCCCGTTTAGACGGGCCTGTAAAACATACCTGTTTAAGCAGGCCTTTGGTGAGTAAGTCCTGCCCATGCCCCGCTATCTATTCGTTCTTCTGAGGATGATGTGCTGTTCATTGTTTTAACTGTGTTATTAATTACTGTACTGCTGTTGTTTTTAATTGTTTTTAACTGCTTATTGCCTGTATTTTACTGTGCCCTTCGGCTCCTGTAAGCCGCCGCGAGCCTCAGGGAGTCGGCGGCATAGAAGCCCGAATAATAAATAAATAAAATAATAGTAATAATATAATCCTGTAGATACAACCTAGGAGACGGCTGAGGTTTGCAAAGAAGCTCTTTGTAAAACATATAGTTAATTTGTTTTTCTGTTTGCTTTCAGTGGGGGCCCTTCCACACAACCCTATACCCCAGAATATCAAAGCAGAAAATCCCACATTATCTGAGTGTGGACTCCGATAACCCAGTTCAAAGCAGATATTGTGGGATTTTTCTGCCCTGTTATTCTGGAATATAGGGCTGTGTGGAATGGCCCTGAGTCAAAGCAAAAGTACATCATTGAGGTGTAATGTTTGTGTTTCCTTCCCTTCTAATTAATCCTCAGGTATGCAGATTTGATGCCGCATGACCTGTCCAGAGCAGCACTGAAGTAAGTAGCCAATGAATGAAGAGAGTTCAGGGGTGTTTTGCTAAGGGAAGGACTTCTGTTCAAAAGAAAGGCACCTTCTACATTGCCATACAAAATCCAGATTATCTGCTTTGAACAGGAACAGGATTACCTGGCAGTGTAGCCCGGGTTAGAGTGAGCTCCCGACCAAAATTGTGTAGCTTGTTGTCAACCTTTGCAGCCCGAAAGACAGTTGCATCTGTCAAGTAGGAATTATAGGTACCATTTTGTGGGAAGGCTAATTTAACAGATTTATGAGGCCATAAAAATCTCCAGGAAGTATGCATATAATGAGGAAGCAACAGCTCCCCTGGTGGCCAGAAGCTGGAATGTTAAATAGCCTCTTGAGTGTCTGTCTATATATGTTGTATGTCTATGGCATTGAATGTTTGCCAAGTATATGTACATTGTAATCCGTCCTGAGTCCCCTGCGGGGTGAGAAGGGCAGAATATAAATACTGTAAATAAATAAATAAATAAAATTCAAAAATGCTAATCAAGGTGGCCATTTTCAACATTCACACCTGCCTCAAGCAGACAAGAGTTCTTTCTCCCACCCTGGACATCATTCCACAGATATATAAACCCCACTTGCCTAGTTTCCAACAGACCTCACAACCTCTGAGGATGCCTGCCATAGATGCGGGCGAAACGTCAGGAGAGAATGCTTCTGGAACATGGCCAGACAGCCCGGAAAACTTGCAGCAACCCATTTTGATTTTATTTATCATGTCAGGAGCGAACCAAACAGTTGTATTGCATTAAAAACAAACAAACAAACCACAAAGTTTGCAGACTTGGTATGCTATTAAATGTCCTTTGACCAGTAGCTGGCCGCTTGGTGTTGCTATGAGCGGGTCCTCCATTGTGCATGTGGCAGAGCTCCGGTTGCATTTTGATGAATGTTCGTGAATCCAAACCTGGAAAGAGATTCAAGATGGAAATCAGTTAAACTCCACCCCTAAAACAAGATAATCGTTCCCCAAGTGTCTCCATGAGGCTTTGCACATTAAGCAAACTGGTGACAGCGGGGACAGGGATTTTATTCTAAAGCTCCAGTCGTAAGTGGTAGTTCCAAAGAGCCTGTATGTCCAAAGTCCAAAACACCTGGAGGGAGGGACAAAGTTGACCCAGGCCTGGTGTTTAGGATTCGCACGATGGAGTATCCATGCCCTAGCAAAGGAACCGATTGGATTCATGATCTCTGAAGTTGTGCTCTAAAGGTATGTCTAATAACCAAAGCGAGCAGGATAACTGTGAACTTTTGACGGGAGAGGAAACAGAAGAGCCAGACATGTTATTACTGAGCTCTTGAGCTGATCTCTAATCCAGCTTGTGTGCAACCAGCTCTTGAACTCCAAAGACCCGACTGTGGCACAGCCAGCTGCATTTAATCATTACTGACCAAAAGGTCATGAGTTCAAAGCCAGCCCGGGTCGGAGTGAGCGTCCAGCCATTCGTCTAGCTTGTTGTTGACCTATTCATTTTTATTTATTTACGACATTTATATGCTTCCCTTCTCACCCCGAAGGGGACTCAGAGCGGCTTACAAGTAAAATGTAAATACAATATATTATATTATTGCCATAGCACAATATTAATATTATATATTACATTGTACTATAACATTATACTGTAATATTATTAGTAATATTACATGTAATATAAAATACATAATTATAATATATTATTATTAGTAGTACTATATTGTATTAAATTATAATATTATCAATATTATATGTATATACCTATTCAGCCGGAAAGACAGTTGCTTCTGACAAGTAGGAAATTTAGGTACCGCTTTATGCGGGGAGGCTAATTGAACTAATTTACGGCGCCATAAAACCTTCCAGCAATGTTCAGAAGAATGAGGAAGTTCTCAGTGTCACAAGTGGACGGTGAAGTAGCAGCTCCCCCTGTGGCTGGAATTGCGCCAAGAAATAATAATAATAGCCTCTTTGTCTATACATGTTGTGTGTCTAACTGGCATTGAATATGTGCACGGTAGTCCGCCCTAGTCCCCTGCGGGGTGAGAAAGGCAGAATAGAAATACTGTAAAAAAAGGCATTAGAGTTTTCCAGGGATTGTGGCAGGCCTGTGCCCACATGTCTTAGGGAAAAGGGTGCCCAGCCATGCTCTTATCTCTCCAAATGACCTTTCCCTCCGACCTCTTCCCCCAGAGGCTTGCTGAACCGGACCGATGTGCCAAAGGAGGCTGTGGAGTACATTGTGTTTGGCACCGTGATCCAGGAGGTGAAGACCAGCAATGTGGCCCGAGAGGTACGTGAAGGGTTGGAAGGGTACCCTGGACATGTTGGTTCCCTGAAAGAGAGGGGCCCCGTTTGCACTGAGCATTTGAGACAGCTCAAAGCTGAATTCAAACTGCAGCAGCCAGACAACCTACTCTCATAAGAGTGCACAAAAGAAACCGCTCAACGCGGGCTCCGTGGTTTGTGTAATCACTGTCCAGGCCTCAAACTGGTTCCAAGATTTCCTATATAATCGTCTGCACAGCAAAGCCACTTTCTGTAATACTGTTTTGAAACTGCATTAGCTGGTCAGTGTAGATGGCTCTAGACCAGGGGTCGGGAACCTTTTTGACTCAGAGAGCCATGAAAGCAAAATATTTGGAAATTTATTTCAGTGAGAACCATAGAATATATATAATATATTTTAAGACTGAATTCAACTAAATGTAAATTTACGTACATAATATGAAAAAGGATTCCCCGGCAGAATGAGGGGACACTTCAGACCTGGCTCTGCAAAAGGCACGCTCAGGACTCTGGGAAGGAAGAGAAGGCGGAAGGAAGGGGGAATGAAAGAAAGACAGAGGAAATAAAGGAGGGAGGGGAAGAAGTAGAAAGAAAAGAAGAACGAACTATGGAAAAGGAAGAAAAGCAGGAGAGAGACAAGGAGGGGAAAAGAAAGAAGGAAATGGGGAAAAAGGAAAGGGTGGGGAAAAGAAAGGAAAGGGAGTGAGGAAAAAGTAAAATAATGAAGGGAAAAGAAGAAAAGAAAGGAAAAGAGAGAGGGAAGTGAAAAGAGGAAGAAGAAGAAAGGAAGACTTGGGGAAAAAGAATAGAAGCAGAAGGAAGGAAGAGGGAGGGAGAATGGAGGAAAGAAGGAAGGGGAGAGGGAGGGAAAAGGAAGAGAAGGAAAGGGTGAAGGAGGGGGAAGAAAGGAAGGGGGAGAATGGAGGAAAGAAGGAGGGGGAGAGGGAGGGAAAAGGAAGGAGAGAAGGAAAGGGTGAAGGGGAGGAAGGAAGGAAGGAAGAGGGAAAATGGAGGATAGAAGGAAGGGGAGAGAGGGAAGGAAAAGGAAGGAGAGTAGGGAAAGGAAGGAAGAGGGAGAATGAAGGAAAGAAGGAAGGGGAGAGAGGGAAAAGGAAGGAGAGAAGGATAAGGAAAGGGTGAAGGGGAAGGAAGGAAGGAAGAGGGAGAATGGGGGAAAGAAGGACGGGGAGAGAGGGAGGGAAAGGGAAGGAGAGAAGGAAAGAATGGAAGAGGAAGAAAGGAGGAAGGGGAGAGGGAGGGAAAAGGAAGGAGAGAAGAAAAGAATGGAAGAGGAAGGAAGGGGGAGGAAAGAAGGAAGGAGAGAAGGAGAAGGAAAGGGTGAAGGGGAGAAAAAGGAAGGAAGAGGGAGAATGGTGGAAAGAAGGAAGGGGAGAGGGAGGGAAAAGGAAGGAGAGAAAAGAATGGAAAGGAAGGAAGAGGAAGGGAAGAATGGAAAAAGAGGAAGAAGAAAGAAGGAGGGAGGGGAGGGAAAAGGAAGGAGAGAATGGAAGAAAGAAGGAAGGGGAGAGAGGGAGGAAAAGGAAGGAGAGAAGGAAAGAATGGAAGAGGGAGAATGGAGGAAAGAAGGAAGGGGGGAGCCATATGCAATCATGAAAAGAGCCACATCTGGCTCCCGAGCCATGGGTTCCCTACCCCTGCTCTAGAAAGACAGAGAGGGAGAAAGAAAGAGTGGACTTCTTCAAGCACAGACTGCATGGCGGTGTGTTCAAGAAATAGAGCTGGGCATAGAGTAACCAGCAGAAGATCTCTCTCTCTCGGTCCAGGCTTCCAGAGTGTTGTTTACTTTCAGAGAAATCACACTGGAGCCCAAAGTGCCTGTCAGCATGTTTGTTGTCTCCTGGATTTAAGGAGAACCGCCACTTAGGAACCTGGAACTGGTTGGCAGGTTCTGCTTGATGAAGCCATTCCCTGTGCTGGTGACAGCATGCATGGAGGTGTGAGATCAGGAGACTGGCAACGTTCTTTGCTACACAATTTATTTTGCTCTGGAACATGGATAGTCTGCAATCCCTGGTATTTGGCAATCATGCTTTGCCTTTCTGTGGCCAAGAAAGTGGGTGAGGGCTTGCATGAGCAAAGGCCTGGGAAACTACCCTTTAAAAAACTATTAGGCCTTGTGAGATTATGCAAGCCCTCACTTTAGAAAGTTTTAAGAAGAATCTTAAGACCTGGCTCTTCCGCAGGGCTTTTGGAGATTAATTATATAATCATGCTACCATTTACCCTCAATATTTGTTCTGAATGCTCACCCTCCCCCTTTACGTGAAGGTTCTCGTGCCTGACTCCAGTTTGAAGGATTTTTTTCTCCTTTACAAATAATTTTGCACCACTGCTATCTCACCCCCTATTTTTATCCCTTTTTTGTCTATTTTAATCTGTACATGCGGCCTGCTCACTGTTTTGTGTTATGAATGGTTTTATTTTAGTGTAATTTTTATTGGTTGTAGTATTTTATAGCTTATGTTTTATGTAATTGTTTATATGCACCGGGAATGTGGCGCAGCTGGCTGGGAGTCAGCTGCATAAGATCTCTACTGACCAGAAGGTTACTGACCACGAGCTCGAGGCACTTAAATAATATTTTTTTTAAAACACTAACGTAACAAAATTTGAAAAAAAAATCTGTTCCAGATTTGAAAGTATTATTTCCTATTTTATTTATTTATTTATTTCCAACATTTCTAACCCATCTTTCTCAACCCCCGAAGGGGAACTCAAGACGACTTACAACGGCAGTAATTCAATGCCGACAACCTACAAAAAACACATTAGGTTTTCCCCTGACATTAAGTCCAGTCATGTCCGACTCTGGGGATTGGTGCTGAAGAGCCGGCGTTGTCCATAGACTCCTCCAAAATCATGTGGCCAGCATGACTACATGTGGCCAGCTTTACCTTCCCGCCGGAGCTGTACCTATTGATCTACTCACATTTGTTTTTAATTCTAATTGTATACTGTTTTTATTTCGTTATCGCATAATTGTTTTTAATTGTATTTTGTATTGTGGGCATTGATTGCCATGTGTAAACCGCCTCGAGTCGCCTTCGGGCTGCTAGGTTGGCAGAAGCTGGGGCTAACAGCGGGAGCTCACACCGCTCCCCGGATTCGAACCTGCGACCTTTCAGTCAACAAGTTCGGCAAATCAGCGCTTTAACCCACTGTGTCAGTATAGGTTCCATACAAAAATTTCCAATGTTTTATCTCTTGTATAATGTTGTGGTAATAACAAAAACACATTACAACAACATTATACAAGAGATAAAACATTGGATTAAAATACATTAAAACATTATTATTCATCATATAGCGGAGTCCAAATCTGATTTAGCGACTGACGACTCAGTCCAAAGCCTGTCATTGTCAGAGTTCAAACATTGTGATTACTGCCAAACCTTAATTGAAAGTACTCTGGACTTTTGTTGCACTCTGAAAACTGTTTTTTTGGCTGCCGCAAACTAGGGTCGAATTGATGAGATATTCATTGAAAAACTAGATCAAAATATGCTATATCTTGATGTTCCTCCCGGAAAGACAAAGTTTTGGCAGTTTAATACACTTTCCCCATGCTTTTAGGATGGAACCAATTACGAAATGACGTTTATAACCCAGGAAATAAAATTGTGTGAGATAGTGTAATGCTTTGGGCTTGCTGTCTTTTTGGCCTGTGCTGACGCATTGCTCCCAGTCTCCTTCCTGAACTTTGGCCCATTTGGCAGCCATGTCTCAGGGGAGGCGTGTCGCTCTGTGGTTTATTATGTGTACCCAGGGATCATCTGTCGCTCAGGCCAATCACTGCTGTGTCATTTGGAGGCTGTTCTCAGGGGCCAGGCGGCCCGGTCCATTTCTCCAGCCCCTGCGCTTGCTCTGCCTTGCAGTGTTTTTCCAAGTTTACAAGGAGATTGCAAACTTTCCAAGCCCTGCTGACTGAGTGGCTGCCAAGGGTCAAACGCAAGGGCCTTTCCCAAGCAGTGGCATCGTTTCCATTCAGAAAGACAGCCTCTTTGAGGCCCACAGTCCGGAGATTTTCTAGAAACATAAGAGTTTCTATTTCTGCATCTATCAAAAGGGCCTTCCTGTCTAACAAAAGGAGGTTGGAATGAATGACATTTGAAGGTCCTTTCCAACTCTATAGGAGCCCCCGGGACAGTGGTGCAGCTGTCTGGGAGTCAGATGCATTAAGATCACTACTGACCGAAAGGGCATGAGTTCGAAGGCAGCCCGGGTCGGAGTGAGCTCCCGACCAAATTTGTGTAGCTTGTTGTCGACGATCATTATTTGAGTCCACAGTGCTCTCTGGATGTAGGTGAACTCCAAACTCAGCAAACCCTTTCCAACTGCCCAAAATACAGTTGGAAATTTAGGTACCACTTTGTGGGGAGGCTAATTTAACTGATTGACGAGGCCATAAAAATCTCCAAGAAGTATGCACAGAATGAGGAAGCAACAGCTCCCCTGGTGACCAGAAGCTGGAATGTTAAATAGCCTCTGAGTGTCTGCCTATATATGTGGTGTGTCTATGGCATTGAATGTTTGCCATGTATATGTACCAGTATTTTTCGCACCATAAGACGCAGTTTTTCCTCCCAAAGTAGGAAGAAAAATCAGCTGCGTCTTATGGAGCGAAGATGCAGGCAGGGGGAGGCGCTGGGCAGAGGGGGCGATATACTGGATTGCAGGCGGGGGCGCAACGATGCCCAGACTCACGCTATATTCGCCCCGGCGGCGCGGAGGAACGGGGGCGGAAGAGGGATTCCGGGGCGGGATGCGCCACGGCGAGGAGGAGGAGGGATGCCCAGGCTCACGCCACAGCAGCAGCGGAAGGGCCCAAAAGGCAGGCGCATCGTGACGTCACTTCATCGCGCCTCTGCCGAGGAGGAAGGGGAGGAGGCCTCGCCGGCGCGCTGAGGAGGCCCGGAGGGAGGGAGGGGGGAACTCTTCCTTCCCTCCCTCCCTCCGGCCTCTCTTCCGGGCCTCCTTACAGCGTGCGCCTCCTTCCCTCCCCTCCCTCCGGCCTCTCTTCCGAGCCTTCTTACAGCTCCCTTCCTCCTCGGCAGAGGCACGACGTGACGTCACGAAGATGCGCCTCTGGCTTCGGGCCCTTCCGCTGCTGCTGCTGCCGCTGCGTCTCCGTGGGGGCCGCCCTCATGGCCTCCCCCCTCCTCCTCCTCGCCCGCCCCGTGAGTCCCCTCTTCCGCCCCCGTTCCTCCGCGCCGCCGGCTGGCTGCGGTGACACAGCAGCGAGAGTCTGGGCATGCGCAGGAGCCGCCCGGGAGCCGCCGGGGGCGCGAATATAGCGTGAGTATATCGCCCGCCCCTCTGCTCCAGCGCCTCCCCCTCCATATTAGTGTCTCCCCTCCATATTAGTGTAGCCAGCCCCATTTTTTTTTTCAATTTTCCTCCTCGAATATCTTGGTGCGTCTTATCTGCAGGTGCGCCTTATGGTGCGAAAAATACGGTACATTGCAATCCGCCCTGAGTCCCCTGCAGGGTGAGAAGGGCGGAATATAAATACTGTAAATAAATTATAAATAAATAAGCACAGGACCCTGATATCTGTGTTAAATGTCTCCAAGGACAGAGAATTATAGTTAAACTTCTAAGTATTTCCCTCCCCCCCTTGTATAGGCATCCTCAAACTGCGGCCCTCCAACTGTTTCGGCCTCCAACTCCCAGAATTCCTGAGCATTGAACAAGCTGGCTAGGGCTTCTGGGAGTTGGGGGCCCACACAGCTGGAGGGCCGCAGTTTGAGGATGACTGCTCTTGTAGATAGCACTGTGTAACCAAATTTGAAAGAAAAGAAAATCTGTTCCTGGTTTGAAAGTGTTATTTCCTGTTTAATTGTGTGAGCCTGACTTTGAAAATAGTTGTTCTACTACAGAAACTTTGTTTTTGTGGCTGTCACAAACTAGGTTGAATGAGTTGAGACTTGTAATGAATTCTCTATCTGGTAGGCTAGGTAATGTCTAGGAAAAGTAGGCCCAAGAATTGGCATCCATTTTAGATAGGTCCCAAGGGGGCATCCATCTTGGATCACATTTCTAAAAGAGGGTGTGCCTAAGGAGCAGCCTGAAGGGAAATGAGGTAGGATTGGCTGGTAGAGAAGGGGGCGGAGCCTATCTCGGAAAAAAATGCCTTGAAGAGGAGGTGTTTTAAAATCTGACAGCAGTGAGTTGGTGTTTGGGTGTCAGAGAGGGAAGCAGTTCTTTGGGGGGAGTGTAAGAGAGCAGTTGTGGGAGTTTGTGTTAGAGCAGGGCTGGGCAACCTATGGCCCGTGGGCCATATCCGCCCCAGCAGCAGATGCTGTCCAGCCCTTGGTTCCCCCAAGGTTTCGTCGTGAAGAGAGGGAAGCGAACTCCCATTGGGGCGGCTACAAACGTGAAGAAGCAGGCAGGCAGGCGGAGGGGAAGGGAAGGGAGGGGGAAGAAGGGGAGGCGGCCAGGAGCAAGAGCATGCCTTCGCCCTCCTCCCCCCCCTTCACTTCCTCCTCGCGTGCTCCTCCCTCTTGCCTCGGCGCTCTTTCCCTTCTTCTGTTTCCTGTCTTCCTGTTTCCTTCCCTTCCTCCCTCCCTCTCTCTTTCCCCCTTTCATTCCTTCCCCCTTACACCACATGAACGCAAGAGGGAAGGAGGGAGTGCATCGAGGGAGAGGAGGTGGGGCCAGAGTGGAAAGGGGGTGGGGTCGAGGCCGGAACGCGCCGGGGGGGGACATCCATTCCCTTCCCAGCTTCCTCCTCTTCTGCGTCTTTGGGCATATTGAGGATTCGTGCCAAGTTTGGTCCTGATCCATCATTATTTGAGTCCACAGTGCTCTCTGGATGTAGGTGAACTCCAACTCCCAAACTCAGCAAACCCTTTCAGTACTTTGGTCTCATGAGAGTTCAGTGTGCCAAGTTTGGTTCAAGATGGCTGAATGGCCATCTCTGAGGGATGCTCTGATTGTTTTTTTTCCCTTATGGCAAAAGGAGGTTGGACTGGATGGCCCTTGGAGGTCTCCTCCCACTCTAGGAACCGGTTGTTGTTATTATTATTAGCAGAGGCTGAATGAATATTATCATCATCATTATTATGAATAAATTCAGGGGCTTATTATACTCACATTTAGTTGAATTCAGTCTTAAAATATATTATATGGCTCTCACTGAAATAAATTTCCAAATATTTTGCTTTTATGGCTCTCTGAGTCAAAAAGGTTCCTGACCCCTGATATAGTGAATCACAAATGATACAAATGTTCACATTTTGTTAACCATTGTTTTGTAAAATTTTAGTGAATAAATGTCATTTTTCCTATGACAACCTCTCTTTTTCATGGCTGATAACATATACTCTTATCAGTCTTATTAATATATCAAAAACACAATGTAGTGCCTTTTTATTATTATTATTATTATTATTATTATTAAAGAAGTTCAATTGATATTGTGCAGAATGTAGTTCAGCCTTTAGGTGCGGCCCTCCATAATATTTTTTGGCTCTCGTGTGGCCCCTTGGAAAAAATAATTGCCCACCCCTGTGTTAGAGAGAAGTAGCCTGGATTGGGCAGGTAGCAGAGTCAGCTAGTGTAAAAGATTCTACAGCTATCAGAGAGATAGTGGGTAGAAGAGTGGAAAGATGGATCCAGGGAAGGACTATCGGTAGTGGAGTAAAGATTTGCTAGGCAGAGAGGAAATCCTGTCAGTAAATTCTTGGAGGGAGAAAGGAGTGGTATTTTGTAACTAAGATTTAAACTGTTTAAAGGAACCATGCGCTTTCATGCCAAAATCTCTGAACCATTGAGCTTAATACCTCTTTTGTAAGTTCTCTTAAATAAACTTCATTGTGTTATTGTTCAACGCATCTGCCTCACATGTGCCTCTGTCAAAGAAGTCTTAAATCAGTTCCCCACAGCAATCAAGGGTCTAATGGTGGCAGCGTACATTTTGAAGAAGTAATCTCTTCAGAATTACCTCAGTGCACAGGCCTGAATGCAAGTCCAGAGCATTCTTGCCTAAGTTACCTCAAGTAAGCCAAAGAGCTTAATATTGCTAATAATTGTGGTGGTGACCAGTGGTTTTTCAAAAGGTTTTCCAGCCAGAAGATCGTTCCAGCTCAGTGCAGCTATTAGTAATCGTGAGAGTTGAATTCCAAAACACCGGGGGGGGGCAAAGTTGGCCCATGCCTGAGCTAACTATTTGGAAAACATGCTTCCACCTTCTCAGCCTTGTGACTTGGAAAGCACTTGGGTACATATTGCAAACGGCTGTGCATCCTCTTGGCTTTCTCTTCTGCTGCAGGCGGCCCTGGGAGCCGGCTTCTCCGACAAGACCCCTGCCCACACGGTCACCATGGCCTGCATCTCCTCAAACCAGGCCATGACCACAGGTAGGACGGCTCTGGCTCACCCGAAGGGAGGTGGGGGAGGGAGACATTCATCCAAAGGGAGCCCCTTCCCAAACATCAGATGTAAATGGAGCAGGATTCAGACCGAGGTGTTCTCAGTGACGGGTGCCAAAACATAAGGCATGATCCATACATTGTCAGCAATCCTGGAAAAAGTTGCACTACCTGGTTAATCGGGTATGAACCAACTTGGCCAGCATATTGCATTGATAGAGCCTTCTGAACACAGATCCCACCTGCCCTCACAGGCAGCAAAGCAAATGCCACAAGGCTGTTCATTCTTCCCTATGCAGTCCAAAACTTTAAAATGTACATTTTTGGCTAGAGTTACACTTTAAAATGGCCCTATTCCAACTTAGAAACAAATTCAACTTAAGAGCAAACTTAAGGAACTGATTTGGTTCATAACCCCGGAAACTTCCTGGACTCAGAGAGAGAATCCATGTTTTTCCCCCACCTGCTCTTTCGGGCTTCTGACCCTGGGTTTTGCCATATCAAGCTGCCAGAGGGACAGGGAGGGGGCTTTTGGGGTGGAATGGGGAGGCCGCTTAAGGGCAACGAGAAGGAGAAAGAGGGATCCTCTATTCCTTATGCAATGAGGGGGTGAGCTGTTCTTCTGGGGAAAGGGCCATGCCTCCTTCTTACCGCCCCTTGCAGGAGTGGGCCTCATTGCCTCGGGCCAGATGGACGTGGTGGTGGCCGGCGGCGTGGAGCTGATGTCGGATGTCCCCATCAGGCACAGCCGGAAGATGCGGAAGATGATGCTGGGCCTCACGCGTGCCAAGAGCGTCGGGCAGCGCCTCTCCCTGTTCTCCAGGATCCGCCCCGACTTCTTCACCCCGGAGGTAAACAGAGAGCGAGCCCCCATTTCCTAAGCCACCTTCTTCTGGGTTAATGGGGTGCATCGACACCCCATAATTAATGCAATTCAGCACCACTTTAACCGGTATGGCTCAATACTACAAAAAGGTGGGAGTTGTCATCTCCACCAAAGAGTGATGCTGATTCACCAAACTACATTGTGTTATGGCAGTATAAGTTCTTACCCACACCTGGGCTCCCTTTGTTTATCTTTAAGACTCTGAGAACAACAGAGGTGTCGCTGCTTCACACCCCCCCCCCTGGGAGCAATAATAAATGCTGGGTTAACAGTAACTCTCTGGTGTCCCCCACATTCCTTTCACAGTCAAAATCTGGGAGATTCTCAAGAGAAATATGGTCTATTTCCCTGACAACAGATCTATCCAAAATATCTTGATAAACACTTGCGCTCACACAAAAAGTCCATGACCTCATCCTCAGAAACTGAGGCTTCACAGCCCTCAACAGAACTCACCCTCACTGTGTCCTTTCTTCCTCTCCTAGCTTCCCGCAGTGGCCGAGTTCTCCACCAGCGAGACCATGGGCCACTCAGCTGACCGCCTGGCAGCAGCCTTCGCCATCTCACGCACAGAGCAGGATGAGTTTGCTTTCCGGTCTCACAGCTTGGCCAAGAAGGCCCAGGACGAGGGCCTCCTCACCGACGTGATCCCCTTCAAGGTGCCAGGTAGGTGTCTGCGCAAAGAGGGCCGTCACAGGGATACTTCTTCCCTCTGAGCAACACCCAGTCAAGCTTGTTAAAGTATTGGAGGGGAAGTCTTGTGTAACAGTTTAGAGCAGGGGTGGGCAATTATTTTTTCCAAGGGGCCACACGAGAGCCAAAAAATATTATATTATATTATTTATTATATTATTATTATATTATTATAAAATAATAATAAAAACCACTAAAATAAAATGAAATTTAAGAAGACAAGGTGTGGACCAAGATAGAGGCTGACATCCTCAAGAGAGGAAGGATCCCAAGATGGAATGGCCCAATGGACCCAGCCCAGAGGATGACAAAGCGGAGCCAGCCAGTAGCATAGCAGAGCAGCAGACGATCGGAGGCTACAGGCCTCCGCCCGCTCTGGCCCCCAGCCGTTCCCCAGCTGATCGCCTTGCCATGGAGTGCCTGCCATCCCAGCTTTGGAGTGCTTGCCATCCCGGGAGGCGATCCGGGCCTGCAGCGAGAGCAGTCGGCGACCTGAGGCCCTGGCGACCCGGAAGACGATCAGCTGCCGCAGGTCGCTGACTGCTCCCGCTGCTCCCGCTGCAGGCCCGGATCACCTCCCGGGATGGCAGGCACTCCAAAGCCGCCGCTCCTCCGACTCTTCTTCATAGCGGTGGGCTGTCTGCAGACGCAGGCCCCAGAGCCCGCGAAGGGATGGCGGCAGCGGCACCCCTTCCTCTTGGCCCTGCCCCCGACGCCCCTATCCCCGGGACGGACAGGTGTGGTTTAGAGCGTAACACAGAGTAAAGCCACCCCGCAAAGGGTGAGAAGAGCGGGATAAAAATGATATAAATAAATAAATAAAAATTAAAAACTTGTTGACGTTCCACCAATTCCCTCTTTTTCTTCTTAACATAAGGGACCGTTGTTCCTGACTTATGTTAACTTAAAGAATACTTGTCTCTGACATGTGCTGTTTACACCAAAAGTTTCCTGGTTGGTTCTTGTCAGTTCAGCTGTTTTCATGCCACAGTCAATCTCCACTTCCTCCATAATGTCATTCTAGGCCTCTTAAGTCTTCTTACGATGGTCTCTTCAGTCTTGCCAGGCCTTCCTAGGCCCTTATCCAGAACCCAATCATACCATTTTATTCATTCCATCCACTCATGAGTAGTGTTGCCACTTTTTGATATAAGAAATAAGGGACATTTACCTAAAAATACAGGATTTTTCACAAAAATAAGGGACACTTCATTAAAAACTTGAAAATCAAACATTAGGTATGCTTTGAATAACGTTGTTTGTGTACAATGATCCGCCAGAAAGCATCTACACTGGAAAGTTAACGCAGTTGGAACTACAACTTGAATGGCAAAGGCGCAAGGCTTTCATTCAACTTTGTAGAAGCGCACAACCCCAACTTTAACCCTAAGAAGACAGAGCCAGGGTACCTAAGCCCCGCCCCTGTAGCTCCCCCCACCCCGCTCCCCCCTTTTTTGGCTTAGCCTTTCTGAGGGAGAAAACCAGGCCTTTGTGGCGGTGCTGGCGCTGTGAGGAGCAACCCCGCCAGAGGAGGAGGCCCTGACCTGGCAGCTTCATCCTCAGCCACCCGCTGCAGGGAGAAGCAAGGTTACCATTTGCCTGGCCGAATTCTCGTGGTGTTTGGGAAATTGGGCGGCTCTAGGCGAGAATGGCGTCCTTCCTTGTGAGAGATCCTCCAAGGAGAAGGCGACTGCGTAGGCGCCCTGGCAAAGGGCGAGCACGCGCGCTCTCCCTCCGCTGGGCTTCTCCCTGCGCAGGCGCAGGGGAAGCCTCCCACCACTCACCGTCCCAATGGTATGCTGGCCGCCGGACTACGGCTCCCAAAGAGCTTTGCCTGAAGGGCTGCCGAAGAGTCTTAACTTCTTCTGGGGATTGTAGGGTAAGAGAGGGAGGGGTGCAATGCGTGCTAGGAATTGAAGTCCTTAAACCCAAAGCGTGGCTCAGGCTTGCATCTGGACATTGCAACTGTGCTGCCACCTGTCCTGTCAATATGGGACAGGAGCTGAATATACGGGACAATAAATTCAAAGTGACTTGTATAATACAGGACAGGTGGCAACCCTACTCATGAGATTATGGTGGTGACGAATCCTCTGGACAGGGGTTGGCTGGGCTGCTACTGGGATGGTTACCATTGGCCGTGCTGCGGAGAAGCAGAGCGGGCAAGGCTATCCTGCGGAGAATGAGGAGGAGGGCTTCTTCTCTGCAGAGCAGAGCCTCAGTGGTCAGTGGCCGTAGAGACGTGGAAGCCGGAGACCCCTCCTGACTTGGAGTGAGCCGTGCTTCAGTCACAGGCCTCTCTCTCCCTCCCTCCTTGCAGGCAGAGACACGGTTCTGAAGGATAACGGCGTTCGCCCGTCTTCGGTGGAGCAGATGGGGAAGCTGAAGGCCGCTTTCGTTAAACCTTATGGGACCGTCACGGCTGCCAACTCCTCTTTCCTGGTAAGGCCCGCTTTTCCCTTCGTAACAAGGAAACGTCGTGGCTCCTGAATTGCCCCAGAGTCACAGCTGCTCTGGAACCGTGGCTGGAACCCTGAATCTTCCCTATGAGCATTTCAGTAGGACTCCGTCCAGAAATGGCAGAGTGCTGCCTGATGTGGCATGGTTGAGCCTCGGGACATGGAGTTAACACACAAAATGGAGCTATTTCACTGGGATGCTTTGGGCCTTTGGCTTCCAAAGGTCAGCAAATGAAATCTGGAATTTTGTGTGTGCACTTCTTTTTAATTTAACTGTTGCACTGTGTTTGGGCGCTTGGGTTCTTGGCGCTACTCTGCAAACCACTCCTTGATGATAGGCAACAGGCAGATGGTGCCAGGCCCAGATTACTCATAAGGCCACCCTAGGGCATGGCCTAGGGGCGCAAGCCGAAAGGGGCATAGTTCAGGGACCCAAAAAAATGTTGCAACAAAACCGGAATGTGCGGC
Organism: Anolis apletophallus; assembly: GCA_030556195.1. NCBI lineage: Eukaryota > Metazoa > Chordata > Lepidosauria > Squamata > Anolidae > Anolis > Anolis apletophallus. Next base: position 3,467,309 of record JARBWK010000003.1, on the reverse strand, counting down.
AAGGAGAGGACTTTCACTATCTCTCTCTCAGGGGAGGGCGGGCGGAGAACGCTGCGCGGGGGCGGGGGAGGAGGGAATGGCACCCCCCCTCGCCATCGCCCCCTTGTCAAGGAATTAGAGCGCGAGGAGGAGGAGGCAGAGGGAAGCCCCCGGGGTCGCTGGCGGGCATGCGCGGCACCCAGGAACATGGCGGAGGAGGCGAGGCCACGGCGCTCGCACCCTCCCTTCTGCTGCGCATGCCCGGCAGCGGCCCCGGGAGCGGGGCTTCCCTCCGCCTCTTCCTCGCTACGCCCTCCTTCCTTGAATCAAGGAGGAGGAGGAAGGAAGGGAAGCCCTGCCCCCGGGGCCGCTTCCAGGCATGCGCAGCAGGAGGTAGGGCGCGAGCGCTGTGGCCTCTGGCTCCTCCGCCATGTTCCTGGGTGCTGCAGGGGCCCCGGGGGCTTCCAAAGTGTGGCCTAGGGCGCCAAAAGGGCTTAATCCGGGCCTGGACGGTGCAGTTTAAATATTTATTTACAGTATTTCTATCCCGCCTTTCTCAGCCCAAAGGCGACTCAAGGCGGCTTGAGTTGGTCAAGATGTGGCTGCGGTTTGTTTTGCTGTGGCTACTGAGTGAGGAATGCTTTTGCTCTGCACAATGTCACCCAGGAAGCCAGAAAGGAATCCCTGAGGGTTATTGGTTTACTCTTGCTGTTATTGCCAGTGTTTTTCCCCATTACAACTGCATCACAATCTCTTTTGCCCAAGTCGTTTCCCTGTCAGAGTAGATTTACCAGATCATTCAATGGTGGGTTGTAGGAACATGCTTTCTGGCCCCACAGGGAAATAATGTTTAATAGCACCAGGACTGTTACGCAGCTGGCTGGGAGTCAGCTGCATTAAAATCACTACTGACTGAAAGGTCATGAGTTCAAAGCCAGCCTGGGATGGTAACACATCCAGGCATCCCCTGGGCAGTGTCCTTGCAGATGGCCAATTCTCTCACACCAAAAGCAACTTGCAGTTTCTGAAATCACTCCTGACATGAAAAATAATCACTGACTTACCTAACACATCTTCAGACCCCAAAGATAGTGTTGCTCCCTTCCCCAAGGCAAGCTGTGGGCTGTGCAGTGTGTTGCTGGCGCCAAAGAGGCAGTGCTCAGGTTTAGATCCCTCAAGAAACAAGGCCTGGGGCTGTAAGCGACCTCCCCTGAGTCCCTTGGACGCACACTAGGCCTGTTTGATCCAAAGAATAAAAAAAGGTTCAAAACTCGTTCCGGATGTAGGTGGCGCTGGCAGTTCAAATCTGAATGACTTCCGAAGTTTTCCGGAAAAAAATTGGGATTTCCTGAATTAATTCCGAAATTTCGGAATGGCTTCATTAATGGCAGACACGCATGTTTAACCCAGTTTGGATGGGGATGTCTTCCCTCTGCATCAGAACTGGAGCGACAGCCATGTTTAACCCAGTTTGGATGCGGCTATCGCCCCAGTTCTGACGCAGAGGGAAGGACATCCGCCTCCAAACTGGGTTAAACAGTCAATAAGGGGAAAGCACCTCGGGAGGGGCGGGAATCTAATGCCAATTCCTTTCCGAAAATGGCGGCGGTGGCTTCGAAATGGCAAATTCACTTCCGGGTTGCTTACATCGCCTCGAAACCGCTTCAAAAGTGAATTTAATCCGAATTCATTCCGATTTTATGAGCATTCCGACGAACCTACCCAGGCCTAATGCACACCCTATTGGAGCTCAATGCGACATCCGCTCCTTGCCACCATGTCTCTGGAGGTGGGGTCCCGTCTCACCCCTTCCTGATGGACTTCCTGGGCTGTCTTTTTCAGACGGACGGTGCCTCGGCGGTCCTCCTGATGTCAGAAGAGAAGGCTTTGGCCATGGGCTACAAACCAAAGGCCTACCTCAGGTGAGCACTGCAGTCCTAAAATTCCTCTTCTTACGGAAGTGACTCTGCTAGTTCTGGTTAAGGAACCAGGTATCCAAAAGCACGGTTGTAGTGTGTGGTGTTCCACACGAACAACAAAACACGCCGAGACTTTGGTTCTTTCCCACCTAAGCAGGAAGGCTTTTCTTTCACCTGTGTTGAGGCAGTAGACAAAGTATATACAAAATATACACACGCTACAGCATCTTCTTCCTCAGAGCATCTGTTGTAGCTCCCACAGATGGCCTTGAGACACGCCAGACTAGTAGAAGTATTTACAGTTTATTTGAACACAAAACAATAGCCACAGTCCGGCTTCTAAATTCCCAAAAAACCAACCCCCAAAAGAGTCTTTAAACAAAGCACAAAAGACGTCTGTCTGTCGTCGTTGACTTGGTCTTTATCCAGGCAAGGGGTCTGTATAACGAGATGATCCGTCCGAAAGGAAACTAGGAGTGCTTCCTACTCCACAGGAGCTAAGTATATACAAATAACATACATCAAAGCCCCCGCATCCCCCAGTATCTCCCTTCCCCCAGATATACAATACCATAATGTAGAAGCAGTCACTCACAGCAACACAAGAATGTTCAAATGAAACGCGGTAGTCACTAGACATAAAAACACACATTAAATCCCCAAACCCCTTAACATTCTACAGTTTCAGCTAGAGCTGCCATTGCAGCTCTCCCAGAACCCTACATGAAAACAGCCCAATACTCACAAGTAGCTGGAAACCAGGAATAAAGGCACGAAGATCAAGAGTATCAAGATACAGGAACTAGAAACTCACCAGCAACACCTTGGCCAACCGCAGGGTCCAAACCCCTATGCATTACCTTTATAGCATTATAGATCAGAGGCGTCGGAATCCCCACCCAAACCTGCCTCAGTCCCAGCAGCTGCTGTGCTGGATGTATTCCTCCACACCTCCCATCTCTCCTGAGTACTTAAAGGCCCCCAATCTGATTCAGCATTCCCATTAGGCCATTCCTTGTCGCTTGAAAAGCCAAAGAATGAACTCTCACTGGACTCAGCATTCAAGACATCCCTGACTTCCTGCACCAACGCTGAGTCCAGCTCCGTATCATCCTCTTCTGACGTTAACTCTGCTTCAAACCCTTCAAAAGTGTCTTCGCCAGTAGACTCTCTAAGTATTAGCCGGATTTTTCTCCTTTGCTCTTCACCTTCCAGGCTAGAATCACTTGCAGCTCTCTTCCTTCCAGCTGCAGAAACCCTGCCCAAATCCCCCTCTTCAAGTGACATTCCAGACAAAGTATCTTCCTCCAAGTTACTACCTGTAGCAACTTCAGGCTCAGATTGCTCAACCACAACAGCAGCCATTATCCAATACGCTCTACAAACCACCATATGTCTCTCATCAACCCGCATAAAATATGGGCCCCTTCTATATTGGGTGAGCCTTAAATGAGAAATCAAAGTCACTCACGAACGTTCGTTCCCAGGTCGGGCCCCTCTGTTTACATATGGTGTTAACCAAAGGATACTTCCACAGTTAAGTCCTGGAAATATTCTTTCTGTCTCCAATCAAATATGGTTTTCAAGTGAAAATACAAACTCAGTCCACCGTTGCAATAATCCAATACTATTCTAATCCGGGTTATATCCACAATTTGTTTTTAATCTGAGTTATATTCACAATTTCATATATACACACTTAGAGTTAATTCTACACATCAATGATGGTCCATTTGCTCTTGGTATAAATCCAGATGTATCAAATAAACATATAATTTTGGACGTGATCTGGTCGTCCCTCTGGTTCATCACATCTCAGCCAATGGATTAGTATGGCATCAGTAAAATCTTTTCCGTTTCACCTCTATTGAAACTTTCTCAAGGCTGTTTTTTGTAGAGGGTATCCAGTCTCGACCCATGTCATCAATAATCAGTATATTCCATCAAAACGCAAGTGCGTGTATATAGTATATCCTGGCCGAAGCAACTAGGTACTTTCTCAACCATTGTTTTAAGCTATAGGGCAGCGAAGAAGGGACCTTGCTCAGTATAACTACAACCAATATAGCAAGCATGGGCCAACTTCGGCCCTCCAGGTGTTTTGGACTCCAACCCCCACCATTCCTAACAGCCCCAGGCCCCTTCCTTTTTCCCTTCAGCCACTTAACCACCACGCAGTGGCTTAACTCTTTTACAGGTGGTTAGGCCAGAGGTATTAACTCTGCCATCACTTAGAGCAGTGCTGTCCAACTTCTTCCGGCCCAAGTGATCTTCCGGCTCACTGATCACCTGGGGGGCCGCAGTGAGCGGGGGGCGTGGCCACTCCCGGGGGGCGTGGCCACTCCCAGGGGCGTGGCCGGCCTCCTGCGCGGCCCGCCCATTTTCAGGAGGGTTTCCCTGGGTGACGTTAGGCTGGGTGACGGCTGACGTCACCCAGCCTAACGTCACCCAGGGAAACCCTCCCGCAAGCCTGGATGGCTGCCGGGGAAGCGGAAGCGGCGCTCGCTTCCCCGCGAGCCTCCAGTCTTCGGGAGGGGTTTCGCCCGGCTCCTGTGTCCCTCTGAGCAGAGGGACACGGGAGCTGGGCTTAAAACTCCCGCAAGCCTGGAAGGCTGCCGGGGGAAGTGAGCGGCGCTCGCTTCCCGAGCCTTCCAGGCTTCGGGGGAGGGTTTCGCCCGGCTCCTGTGTCCCTCTGAGCAGAGGGACACGGGAGCTGGGCGAATCCCCCGCCAGCCTGGATGGCTGGTGGAAAAGCGAGAGCGCCACTCGCTTTCCCCGCCAGCCTTCCAGGTTTGGGGAAGGGTTTTAAGCCCAGCACTCGTCTCGAGTGCCGGGTGAAAACCCTTCCCCAAACCTGAAGGCTCGCGGGGAAGCGAGCTGGAAGGAGGGAGGCGCCGCGAGGGACCCCCCTCCCTCCAAGGCATCGGCTCCGGAGAGAGAGGGAAGAAGAGGGGCGGTGCAGGGAGGAGGAGCTAGCTCTCTTCCTCCTTCCTGCACTGCTTGTCCCTCTCGCCGGCGCCCGATGCAAACCGGTTTGCATCGGTGCCGGTGAGAGAGGGAAAGAGGGCGGTGCAGGGAGGAGGAGCTGGCTCACTTCCTCCTCCCTGCCCCGCCTCCCCTCCCCCCCGGCCGCCATTTAATTTTTAAAAAAAAAAAAAATTAAAAATGGCGGCTGGGGGCATAGCTGGGGCCGGAGCCAACAGGCTGGGGGGCCGTGTACGGCCCCAGGGCCGCCAGTTGGACAGTTCATGGATATGGCTCAATGCTTATGTTGTGGGCGGAACACTGTTTTTAACTTAAGTGAATGTGTATTACTTGTTAATGCTAACTGTATTTTAATGCTGAATATTTATGGTATAATATTGTATATTGTGTATTGGCATCGAATTGCTGCCTTTTGTCAAGCCGCTCTGAGTCCCCCCTCGGGGGTTGAGAAGAGCGAGGTAGAAATGATGTAAATTAATAAATAATACCTTGCCTGCATGCCCCAGGCTCCCTCGGCTTACCCCTTTCTCTGTTTCTTTCTCCCTCTCTCCTCTCGTTCAGGGATTTTGTCTATGTCTCCCAGGACCCGAAGGACCAGCTGCTTCTCGGGTAAGTGAGAGGTGCCAATTCCGAACAGCTTTCCCAGCTCTGTTCTTCCTTCCAAGCCCTTCTGATAAAACAAACTTCTGGCCGGAAAACCTTTTGAAAGACCACTGGCCACCACCAAACTCATAAGCAATATCAAGCCTTTGGCTTACTGGAGGTATCCTAGGCAAGAAATGTGCTGGATTCGTACTCAAGCCTGTATATTGAGGTAACACTGAAGTTATTACTTGTTCAAGATATACGGTGCCCACCATTAGACTTTTGATTACTTCAGGAATCTGCTTTTAAAACCTCTTTGACAGAAGCACATGTGAGGCAGTTGTGTTGAACAATAAACAATTATGTTTATTTATGAGAACTTGGACAAAATAAGTATTAAGCTTAGTGGTTCAGAATTATTGGCATAAAGCGTATGGTTTCTTTAAACAGTTGTAATCTTCGTTGCCGACTCCTTTCTTCCTCCTCAGAATTTACTGACAGGATTTCCTCTCTGGAAGTAATTCTAAACTCCACTACAGTCCCTACCGGAATCTCTCTCACCACTCCCCAGCTATATTTTCCAATAGCTGTAAGCTTATAACTAGCTCAACTGACCAATCTTCAGTCCTCTTTGACTCTTCTAGTCTTCCCTCCAGACTCCTAACTCCTCCTTCTCTAACTGCTAAACTCCATCTCCTCACCCACTGACACCCAGAATCCAACTGTTGTCAGATTTTAAAACGCCTCTTCTTCGGGGCATTTTTTTTCTTTTCCCAAGTTAGGCTCCGCCCCTTCTCTACCAGCCAATCCTAACTCCCCTCATTTCCCTCCTTAGGCACGCCCCCCTTTGGAAATGAAATCCTAAGATAGATGCCCCCTTTTCACCTAACTAAAATGTCTGCCAATTTTCTGGGCCTACTCCTTCAGGCTTTGCCTAGACTACCAGGTAGGGAATTCATCACAGCCTCCCATCAAGGAGGAACCCAATCCAGCGCTGCTTTGGAATCCGAGGAAAGATTGACCTCAGTAAATAGGAAGGAGCCCCCCTGAAAAAAGTGTCTTTGAGAGGGACCTCTTCCCTTCTTCATGCTTCCTGACCCTTTTCAGGACTTCTATCCACTCATTAAAATCCCTATGCGCTCCAGTTAATGAGCCAGATACCTTCACGTAGTTGTGATGGTGGAAGCACGCGTGGTTGTTTTCTTTCTGAGCAAAGCCCTGAATGTTGGACTTTTACCCTCCTTGCCTCCCTCAGGCCCACTTACGCCACTCCCAAAGTGCTGGAGCGGGCCGGCCTCACTATGGCCGACATCGACGTCTTCGAGTTTCACGAAGCCTTTGCGGTAAGTGCTTTCAAAGACAGGCATCCAGGACTTTTGGAGAAATTGTGATCTTTGGAAAGGCTTGGGAAAATGATGCCATAACCTTTTGGGGAATTTATTTTATTTATTTATTTATAGTATTTATATTCCGCCCTTCTCACCCCGCAGGGGACTCAGGGCGGATTACAATGTACACATACATGGCAAACATTCAATGCCATAGACACACAACACATATAGACAGACAGAGGCTATTTAACATTCCAACTTCTGGCCACCAGGGGAGCTGTCACTTCACCATCCATCTCTGATACTAATGAAGTACTTTCTGCATTCCCCGCATGCTTTTGCTGGAGATTTTTTACGGCCTCGTAAATTTTGTTAAATTAGCCTCCCCACACATAAGTAGTACCTACATTTCCTAATTGACAGATGCAACTGTCTTTCGGGTTGCAGAGGTCGACAACAAGCTACACAATTGGCCGGAAGCTCACTCCGACCCGGGCTGGCTTCGAACTCATGACCTTTCGGTCAGTAGTGATCTTTAATGCAACTGACACCCAGCCAGCTGCGCCACAGTCCCAGTGCATAGATAAACTAAGAGCTTCATGGCCACTCCTGGGTCGAAGTGAAGGCCTGCTTGCTTTGTTTGCTGCATTCCCTGTGTGGAGTGGGTCTTACCCAGAGCCCCATTCCCTTAGCTTTCCCTGCATCTCTCTCATCCCTTGTCCATTGTGCATGGAATAAGGGAAAGAGCAGGATGCAGCATCTCTTGAGCGCTCTGTCCCTATTCGTTCATTGCGTTCTTCCTCGTGTCCTAATCTGACTTTTGGCACTTTCTTTTTCACCTTTTTAAAGGGGCAAATCTTAGCAAATATGAAGGCAATGGATTCGGACTGGTTTGCGCAGAACTACATGGGCAGGAAGACTAAGGTAAGGCTGGGCAAAGGTGGGCTCCTCGTCTAAATCATAATATCATGCGCAAAGCAACAGAAGCTCACAATCCTAGTCTGTTGATGGAACTGCCTTCCTGGCCCCTCTCTTCACTCTAAACAGTGTTAAACAATGTCTCTCGGTGTTCTTCCCAATGCTGCCCAAGTCCTCCCGTTTTGTTCCTTCGCATATTTGCAGGTAGAGTAGAGTAGGTTCCTCAAAGCAATACTCACACTTTCCCCTGTTTTCCCACTTGTAGGTCGGGGCCCCTCCAATGGAGAAGTTCAACAACTGGGGTGGGTCCCTCTCGCTGGGCCACCCCTTTGGGGCCACTGGGTGCCGCCTGGTCATGACGACCGCCCACCGGCTGAAGAAGGAGGGAGGACAATTTGGCCTGGTGGCTGCGTGCGCCGCGGGGGGGCAGGTAAGAGGCCGAATGCCCTCCTCTCTGTGCAATAGGGTCTCCGTCCTTGGTCAGAGCTCTGAGACTTGGACTCCCAGGCTGCCATCATAGGCATTCTCTGCAGCTGGAAGACGAATAAAGCCAGGCCAAACCTAACACACTGAATTCCAACAGGGAGAAATGCCAGGCACTATTCGTAGGCATTATTATTATTATTGATACCTTGCTTTATCTCCCCCAAAGGGACTCAAAGAGACTAGGACACAATGGAGCAATGGGTTCAAACTCCAGAAAGAGAGATCACTTATTTGTTTATTTACTTTATTCATGCCCTGCCTTTATCCTCGGGGGGGGGGGGGGCAGAGGGACTTCAAAGAGATTCCATCCAAACTTTAGGAAGAACTTTCTGATTGGAGAGGAGTGGGAAACTGCCTGGGAAACCATTGGAGTCTCCTCTGGAGGTTTTCAAGCAGAGGCTGGCTGGGTGGCCATCTTTTGGGAGGGCTTGGATTGTATCCTGCCTGTCAGCAGAGGGTTGGACTGGATTGATCGCCTTTGGGGGTACTTCAGACGCTAAGATCCTAAGATCTCTCTCTCTCTCTCCCTCTCTCTCTCTCTCTCTCAAGGGCCATGCAATGCTTGTGGAGCTTTACCCACAGTAAAGGTGCAGTGCAGACCCGCTGCCTTCCCTCCGAAGCTCCAGCCCCGAACCCCCTCAGTGGCCTTTGTAAATACTTTTTAGTCGCTTGCAAAAGCTGGTCAGACCAGCCCGTGGACGGACCCTCACGAGTCTCTCTGCGATATTTAAGTACGGAATGGGCCTCCTGCCATTTGCCCAATCAATTTCACGGCAAGCCCTTTCGGCTCATGGGAACGGCGTGCGGATTTGGAGACCTGCCGTCGCTAAAGGAAAAGACTGTGCAGATGAGCAGCCTGGTTTTTAAAGTGATGCTTTTTGGCATGGAGGACGCGCCTTTCTGGAAAGGACAGCAATGAAATCAGAACGGCCCGTGCAAAGGAAGTGTCCTGCTCCCACCATTGAAAGCTATGTCCGTCTGCACACCGTGGCCTTAATAAATGAGTGCAACCTTGCGAGAGAGGTTTGTCTCTGTGTGCAATTTCCTCTCAGTGCAGAGAAGGCAGAGCGTGGAGCTTTGCTTATTTAAAACCCAGCTGTGCCCACTTAAGACAATGCAATTCTAGGCTGCATTGAGGGGAGTGTAGTGTCTAGACCAGGCCTGGGTCAACTTTGGCCTTCCCTGCAGGTGTTTTGGACTTCAACTCCCACAATTCCTGGCCTGAGGCCATTTCCTTTTCCCTTCAGTCGCTTAAGCGGCTGAAGGGGGAAAGGAAAGAGCCTGAGGCCAGGAATTGTGGGAGTTGAAGTCCAAAACACCTGCAGGGAAGGCCAAAGTTGACCCAGGCCCTGGTCTACATGGAGGGAAGTCATAGTCCCACTCGATCCTGCTTTGCTCAGGTCTTCTCACCTGCAGTAATAACCCTGGGCAAAGCAAGTCAAGAGGGAAATGGACAAGTCAAGAGGGAGATGGACAAGAAGGCGTCCAGAAAAGGGCTACCAAAAAGCCCATAGGTCTGAAAAGCATTGAATCACAATGAGAAGGACGATAGGGAGCTGGGGACGTTGAGCTTTGGAGAAGGGAAGGCTCAGAGGGGTCATGGTTAGGCGAGTGGGCTTATTAACAAAAGACCCTTCTTATAAATGTACAGCGGAGTAACTTATGTGCAGTAGTGTGACCCAGCGCCAGTAGCCCAAAGTGATAAAAAGAACAGAAACACACACAGCAATGTCCTCTTTTCCATCGTTGGCTTTTCTTTATAGCAAAATAATATGGTTGCACTATTTACAAGGTTTCCATTACACAAATGAAGTTCAACCTTCACACTGGAGCTTCACTCATGACGCCTTCTCATACCGAGGCTTACCTCACAGACTTAAGGCCTACCTGTGAGGCCTTCTCTCATAGACTGAGACCTTTCTCCCACTGAGGCAAACTAACACAGAGGCCTACTAAGCTACAAGCACACCTGCTTATATAGAATTGCAGCTTTTGCTGAGTCATTGCATCCACTTAATCCTTTCAGTGCTTGACTATCTATCTCACTCCTATGTCATCTATATAAAGTATATGATAGGATACTACTAAATCGATTAGGACCTGTTATTGAACCCCAGCCCAATGAACAAAAGTGAGATAGCAGTTAGTGTTATAATTAATCTAGGAAAAATATAGCACCAAAATGGAGGCGATCTGTTGACCCGTGAATATGGGGACCCGATGGGTTTCCATATCCGCGGTTTAAAGGAACACAGTTTCAGCCTCTCCAGGATGCCTGAAGAGCATCCTGGGTGAGTCTGCAGTGGTCTGTGGCCTGGAAAAGGAAAGGTTCGTGTTTGGAGAGAGTTGGAGACCGTAAAAGACCCAATGTATTACTATGGAGAAGGAAAAGTTGCAATCTAAGGTTTCTTTATTGGGGGATTTGTTACAATGTTAGGGTCAGGGAAAAGAAGCAAGGGAAAAAAGATTGCTTGTTGAACTGCTGCTGTAGCCACACTCCCAGCGATGCTTGGCCCAATTGGAACATCCAGGAACTGCAGATCTCCTGCTGCAGGTCAGATTGACTTGAATGCAGGGGGCTGTTGGTTGCTCACTCTCATTATGAGTTGTTAGAATTGCTTTGTGTTGCTTGATTTACATGTATATGAGTTTGTACTGTGCTAGGTTTCAATGGCATCTGATTGTTGCGAACTGTGAGTCACTTTGAGTCCCTCAATGAAGGAGAGAGGGTGGGGTATAAAACAAATAAATACATTCATGGAGGTTTGTAAACAATAGTTGGGCATCAGTCTTTCAGGAGCACTTTGTGGCTGCAATGGCTGTGGGTCGGGCTTGGTGATCCTTCCTGCTTCGTAATCCTGTCTGTCTGCAGGATTCCTCTTAACGGCCAGCCTTGGAGTCCAGCGTTTCAGATTTGCTCTGCAAGCAGAAATCAAGATAAACAATTGAGTGAAAGGGTGGTCTTTCCATGCCTCCCCGCAGCCTCTGGAGCAAGAAAGGGGGAGAACATTGCAACAGAAAGAGTCAAATCCCTCTCTGCAGACTTGGGGCAGAGTCCATAGAGCAGTGTTTCCCAACCTTTTTTGAGCCACGGCACACTTTTAATATTAAAAAAATCCGGGGGCACACCACCAACCAAAACGACACAAAACGACACACTAACACAGTAATACATATAGTTAATTGACCTTGAGTTTTGGAGTTGTAGTTCACCTACATCCAGAGAGCACTGTGGACTCAAACAATGATGGGTCTGGACCAAACTTGGCAAGCGGGCCCCTCAGGCAGTAGAGCAGGCCGAGGGCCACCACCAAGCCCAGTCTCAGGCCCAGGGTCCCGCCGCCAGCCTCAGCCACTCCCATTGCCACGGGTAGTGGTTCACGGGCAAAAGGGGCGGCGGGGGAGAGGGAGAAGGCGGCAATTCCCTGTCCCCGGCACTGGTCTCCGCCATGACTCCGGCCCCTCACTCGCTGAGGCCGCACGGAGGAGGAGCATGAATGGTGGATGGGCTGAAGCCCTGCTCACAGCGAGTAAGGGGCCAGAGTCATGGCAGAGAGCTGCGCCAGGGACGGGGGCCGCTCTCCGCCATGACTCCCGCCATGACTCAATCAGGCACGAGCAAGCTTCTGCCGCTGGGAAGGGGGTGGGGCCCGAGCGACGTCACCCTCCCTCGATTGGAGGCTGGCTGGGGAAACGGCCGAAGGAGGTGGCGCCCCGGCTCCTTTTTCTTCGCCGCCACCCGGCCCTTCCTCCTCCCCCCCCCAAGCAGCAGGAGTTCAGCAGGGGGGAGGAGAAAGGGGGGATACGTTTTTCGTGGCACACCAGATGATCCATCACGGAATGGTAGTGTGCCACGGCACAGCGGTTGGGAAACACTGCCATAGAGGATGCACAGCTAGGAGGAGTGAATGAATGAACGAACAAATGCCTTGGTGAAGCTGAGCTTGGGGCTGGAAAGGCCTCCCCATACTTTTGGATGGCGATTCCCAGCATTCTCAGCATTCCCAGAGAGTTGTGCCCCTTATGGGAATGCCTTTGTTATGGCCTTTTTGGCTTACCTGCATGGTGCTGGTCTTGCTGGGGGGTGGTTTACAGAAGCGTTGGGCCAGAACTCCTCTCACCTGCAAGGAAAGCATGGACTGAGTCCTTAAGTTCACATGACCAGACATGTGCTGGGCCACTGTCCACCGTCCAGGGTTGCCAGGTCTCTATCTTAAATGTTTAAAAGCAATGCTTTTGGAAAGATTAGCCGTTTAAGAGAAAGGTTGCCTGGAGGACACCCGACTGCATTTACTCAGGAGGCTCATTCCATGTGTAAATTGAGCAACACAAAGCATTCTAACAACTCATAAAACCAGCAATATATGATAAAACATGTATTGAACTCCAACTTAAGTGCCTTGAAAGATCTCTCCGGCTACTTCAAAGATAACCACCTGAACCCTAACCCTGCCAAGACGCAAGGGTGTGCTTTCCACCTACGCAACCGTATAAAGTCAACAGGACATTGAAAGTCACCTGGGAAGGTCAAGAGCTGGAACATTGTTTCCATCCTAAATATCTCGGTGTCATCTTAGATCGAACGCTAGCATATAAGAAACACTGCTTGAACACCAAGCACAAAGTAGCTGCATGCAATAATATCCTGAAAAAACTTACAGCACATGGGGTGCAGACCCAAAATTGGTAGGAACACTGGCCCTGGCCTTGTCTTACTCAATTGTTGAGTATGCCTGCATTGAACGAAACATGCAGAATAATCACAGGATGTCTTAAACCTACACCTAATGATAAACTCTACAAGCTAGCTGGCATGCCCCCCCCCCCAATGTGCAATGGGAAGTTGGTGCTAAATGTCAGAGAAATAAGGTTGTATGATGTGAAAGCCACCCAATGCATGGCTACCAGCCTCCTTCCAGCAGACTCAAATCAAGGAAAAGCTTTATGAGAACTACCACTCCTCTTGGCATCCCCTCAGCAACAGCAAGGGTATCCCTCTGGGCAGCGAAAACAGGAAATCCCAACAGGATGCCCCCCGTGAGGGCTTTCCTCCAGAATGGGCAAACCAAGACTGGGCCACTTGGAAGTCTCTGATTAGACTCAGAAGCGGAGTGGCCAGATCAAAAGACAACCTGGCAAAATGGCACTACCTAAAAGAATCCCAAAACTTGTGTGACTGTGGAGCAGAAGAGACAACTCCGCATCTGTATGCTTGTCCACTGTGCCCTGCCACATGTACAGAGGAGGAATTGTTGGAGACTACAGACAATGCCGTTGCTGTTGCCCGTTTTTGGTCCAAAGATATTTAGCCGCCTGCGTGCCTTCTATTTTTATCAGTTTTATACTAATTTATGCAATGCTTTTGATATGAAATAAATAAATTAATCTTAAAACAAGAGACACTTCTGGGGGCGGGACTTCTGGGACCTCAGCCAATAAGGGTGCACTTGGGCGAGTGGCTGGGGGGCAGTACCACCCAAAATACAGGACACGAAGAGCAAGAAAATAGGACATGGGACATTTATTTGAAATAAGGGACTCTCCCTTAAAGTATGGGATGCCTGGCAATGCTGCCACCACCAGCACTCCTTTAATGACTGTGGGGAGTTCAAAGTGGCCTATTGAAGGGACTAGAGCTTGGGGTGGAAAGTAAAGCAGAGAGCTCAGACAAGGGGAAGTTGAAAAGGAAATGCCAAGCAGGCTTAGGAGGGGGAATGGGCTGCTGAGGAAAAGCAGGTGCAGGAATACTGATAAGAGCTGGTATCAGAAGGGAATACAGAGATGTATTTATTTATTTACAGTATTTTTACCTTGCCCTTCTCAACCCCCTGGGGGTGGGGGGGACACTCAGAGCGGCTTAATGAGATGAGGTATGAATGGGAGAAAATAGCCTGTGCTCTTGTTCAAAGACTGAGCTACATCAGTCTTGTGTGGCACTTTCTTCTGTTCACCCGGCAGGGTGTATCGCTCAAATAAACATGTTGAACGATCTCCTTGCTTCCAATGTTTGATTGGATAAAGAGACCTTGGAGGTTTTGTGACCATTTGGCAAAAGGGCCCGGGGCGGGGGGGCACAGCAGTGTGTGCCAACAGAATAGCTCCCATCTCTCTATCAACACTTTCTCCTTTAAGCTACTTGAACAGCTGCAAAGCCTCATGGTTTTTAAGGTTGTGCCAAAGACCAGAAAGCCTAAATACCTCTAAGGCACAACCAAATCTTGGAAGCTAAGCAGGGTTAGTCCTGGTTAGTTCTCAATGAGTCCCTGGTGCTGCAAGCGATGTTTCAAAGGGATTGGGAAAACAAGTAAGACAACCTTATGGAATCCATGGAGTCACTTCTGGTCTACAGAAGGCTCAAAGACATACAGACACACATTAATGCACAGAGGACAGGGAAATGTCCATTTCCATCTGAACATTAGGAAGAACTTTCGGACTGTGAGAGAGATCTGTTCAGCAGTGGAACTCTCTGCCCCAAAGTGTGGTGGAGACTCCTTCTATGGAGGCTTTGAAACAGAGGCTGGATGGCCATCTGTTGGGGGTGCATTATGCGCAATTTTCCTGCTTCTTGGCAGAATGGGGTTGGAATCTTCTAACTTCATAATTCTATGATTCTTGACACAAGAAAGGACCGCCATCTTTGTGTCTCTGGGTGCATGGGATTCCCATTGAAAGGAGTTATTTAAGCACCATACACGGTCCATTTCTCTACAGCTAATAAGGATGAATCCTTCGGGGGTGCACCACCCTTTCTGAGAGATACGTGAACCCCAAGGAAGAGGGTCCCTAAAGAGGTTATTAGGCCTGTTTGATACACACACACACAAACACAAAAGGTTCAAAACATGTTCCAGATGTAGGGGGCGCTGGTGCTTCAAATCTGAATGACTTCCGAATAAATTCCAAAATTTCGGAACGGCTTCATTAATGGCGGACACGTATGTTTAACCCAGTTTGGATTGGGATGTCTTCCCTCCATGTCAGAACTGGGGCGGCAGCCGTGTTTAACCCAGTTTGGATGCGGCTGTTGCCCCAGTTCTGACGCGGAGGGAAGGACATCCCAATCTAAACTGGGTTAAACAGCCAATGAGGGGAAAGCACCTTGGGAGGGGTGGGAATCTAATGCCGATTCCTTTCTGAAAACGGCGGTGGTGGCCTTTAAATGGCAAATTCACTTCTGGGTTGCTTACATCGCTTCGAAACCGCTTCAAAAGTGAATTTAATCCGAATTCATTCCGATTTTACGAACCTACCCAGGCCTAGAGGTTATCTGTTTTAGACAAATAGATAACTTTGCCATTCTGCTCAGACCTGCTGGAGCCTCATCAAGTCCCTAAATACACATTTCCACGACGGACGTGGCTCCTGCGCGAACGATGATTATGCCCTTGTTGCTCCACCAGCATCTCTGCCTCTGGAAGAGGCACCCCAAGCTCAGACAATCCCAATGGGAAACGGACCAGAACTGAGTCCCATGCGCCGGGAAGTCTGCTTACCTTCCTGTCCATCAGGCAGCCAAAGATCAGAATGAAGACTCCCTAAAAGGCAGGAGAAGAACATGGCTTTAGTGCAGAATATCCAGCCGTTCGGAACAAAACAATCCAGGAAAGGAAATGCTCCTCTCTCCCGCTCTTGAGGACGCACCACCTCGAGCATTCCCAGGAGGGCAGAGCTACCAATCCTGAAAAGCAGGCTTTGGCTTTGCCATTTTGCTGCGTTATTTTCTGTAATGGGACTTATGCATCCATGGAATCAGGTAACAAGAATCAAACCCCAGCTGATACTGAGGAACCTGAGGTATAGTATAGTTTTCCACCTCTTGTTTCTCAGCTACTGAATCTCTATGTTTTAGTCCTACGGTTCTGGCCCAGCTTACTTGTCCAAACGTATCTCTCCTTATGTCCCATCTCGAAACTTACGATCTTCCAGGGAGGCCCTGCTCTCGATCCCACCTTTGTCGCAAATACGTTTGATGGGGACGAGGGACAGGGCCTTCTCGGTGGTGGCCCCTCGCCTGTGGAACTCACTCCCCAGCGAAATTAGGTCAACTTCCCTCCTTTCCTTTAGGAAAAAGTTGAAGACGTGGCTATGGGACCAGGCATTTGGTTAGACATTCAGGTAGCAGGTGGACAATAAAATGATGACAATGTTTTGGAAAACAGACTGTGGACCGGCTTCGGATTAAGTTCTGATTGTAGAACTCGGACTATTTGTACTTTTTAAAATGGTTTTTAATCTGATTAATGTATTATTTATTTGTAATTTTTTTAATTGATTGTATATAAATATAAATAAATACCTCATCCCTCCTGGCATTCAGGAAAAAAGTAAAATCCTGGCTCTGGCACACAGAGCCCTCATGACCCACTCTACATCCTGGTGCTGTTTTGTGTGAGACGGACCATGGATGATGGGACTTGAAGTACTTTCACTCACTTCCGAAAAACAATGCATCCCTCATCCATTCACCAATACAGACCAAACTTAGCACACACAGCCCCCATGACCCAATCTACAGCCTACTACACTTTGGGGGAGGGTGGACCAGAGATGATGGGACTTGCAGTACCTTCAGTAATTTCATGATACCACTGCAACTCCCAATAATGATGGATCAAGACCAAACTTGGCACACAGAGCCCCCATGACCCACTCTACATCCTGCTGCACTTCTCAAATGACCCGGGGACTGCCGGGTCCCCAAGCTAGTATATAATAAAGCGGAATGTTTGTTTGTATGTTTGTATGTGGCAGCATTCTAATTGGCTGCCACTTTCACAGGCCGCAGCGACCAGCGGGTGATGGACCTGCACCAAACTTGGTACACATAACTCCCTGACCCCTTTACATACTGGTGCGGTTTGGGGGAGATGGACCATGGATTATGGGATTTGTAGTACTTTCAAACACTTTGGTTCCCACAGACCACTATGGCCACCTACAGGGACCAATACAGACCACACTTGGCACACACAGCCCCCATTACCCACTCTACGTCCTGGTGCAGTTTGGAGGAGGATGGGCCATGGATGATGGGACTTGCAGTACTTTCATTAATTTCATGATACCACTACAACTCCCAATAATGATGGATCAAGACCAAACTTGGCAGGCAGAGCCTCCATGACCCACTCTACGTCCTGGTGCAGTTTGGAGGTGGGTTGTCCATGGATGATGGGACTTGCAGTACCTTCACTACTTTCATGATACCACTGCAACTCCCAATAATGATGGATCAAGACCAAACTTGGCAGGCAGAGCCTCCATGACCCACTTTACGTCCTGGTGCTGTTTGGAGGTGGGTGGACCACAGATGATGGGACTTGCAGTACCTTCAGTAATTTCAGGATACCACTGCTACTCCCAATAATGAGGGATCAAGGCCACACTTGGCAGACAGAGCCTCCATGACCCACTCTACGTCTTGGTGCTGTTTGGAGGATGTTGGACCATGGACGATGGGACTCACAGTACCTTCACTAACTTCCTGACACCACTGTGAGCCACATCAATAACTACTACAGAACAACTAATACGTTTCTCAAAACCGGGCACCGCCGGTCCCAAGCTAGTTAAAAAATAAAATAACTTAAAGTACAAAACCAATGTAAATAAAACAACACAGCAATATGAAATCAAAACATTATGACACTAAAGACAATCACCATGGGCAGGGCCAAAAACAAAGATTAAAAATTTTAAAACACTGGGAGATAGGGCAACGTAAAGTATCAGGGAGGGGGTCCGGGGGATGAGGGAGGACTTAATTGCACAACTAGAAAATAAAGTGCTTCTGGGAGCATTTTATGCAGAGTTTGGTCAGGGATTATCATAGATTCAGTCGTTGAAGGCACATTGGAACAGCCAAGTTTTCAGGCTCCTGAAGATTGCCAGGGTGCGGGCTAGCCTAATATTTCTGGGGAACGAATTCCAGAGTCGGGGGACCACTACAGAGAAGGCCCTCTCCCTTGTCCCCACAAGTCGTGCTTGCGATGGAGGCGGGAGCGAGAGGAGGGCCTCTCCAGAAGATTGAAGAGGTTGCGTGGGATCGTAGATGGAAATGCAGTCACACAGGTAGGTGGGTCCCAAACCTGCACCTTGAATTGGGACCGGAAAATAAATGGCAGCCAGTAGAGCTCCTTAAACAGGGGGGTTGATCACTCCCTGTAAGTTGCTCCAGTTAGTAACATGGCTGCCACCGTACAACCAGTTGAAATTTCCGACCGCCTTCATGCTCAAGGGCAGCCCCATGTAGAGTACATTGCAATAGTCCAATCTAGAGGTAACTAAGGCGTGACCACCGTGGCCAAATCTGACTTCACAAAGTGTGGTCACAGCTAGCGCATGAGTCAATAGTACAAAGGTCCGTCCAGCCACCGCCGACGCCTGGGGTTCAAGCATTAGCGCTGAATCTAGGAGGACACCCAGGCTGCGGACCTGTGACTTCAGGGGGAGTGCAACCCCATCAAGCACCGGTTGCCACCCTATACCTCAATCCAATACATCAATAGAGCTATCAGCTAGAGATGTTGTGGGCACCCAGTGTAATGATGTTGATTATTTGTGTGTAAATGTTGTGTGACATGTGTTAAAATGTATGTTGTTTTGAATGTTCTATGGTTTGTTTCTGTGGGTGAAACAGAAGGGAGGCATGGCAGAAGCTTAGAAGAGCTGTCGCCATGGCAACCAGGGCTAGAGGCTAGTAGAATGTTCAGGTTTTGAATTCTACAGTTGGAAAAGAGCGGGAAGCCAACTGCCAAATGAGAGGGGGAGGAGTTATGTTCTAGTTTAGAGTGTCCTAAGGACTGAAAGAGAACGGTCCAGTGTTAGTGTGTGTCTTAAGGTCTGCTAGTGAGCAGTCCAGTTAAAGGGTATAGAGACCCTAGTTAAAGTTGCAGGGGTTTATAGAGGTTTAGTGGAAACCCTATCATAGGTCCCCATTGTGTTATGTAACAGAAAAAGTTGTGCCTCTAAGGAAGTTTGAAACCAACCAAGATTGTACCCATTTGTGTCAAAATAAATTGTTTGCATCTTAAAAGGAAAACACCTCTCCTGATTCTTTTATTGGTGGTGGCCCTCAAAGTCAGTGGTCAGCCGGATAAATGGTGGCAGCGTGGTCAAGTGGTCACTGAGAAGTTTTAAAACTCCAGTCAGTTAAATGGTGAAGGGGTGAGACAGTACCCTGCCAATAAACGGAAGTTGCTGAGGTTACTTCGAGGTTTCCGTGGGTTGGAGGTCAGCAGTGTGGACATAGAAAGATTGTCCAGTCTGAGGCCGGTCAAGAAGTGGAGTAGTCACATATTGGCGGCAGCGGTGGGATCTTTAAGAGAGGGTCCACCCTGTCCAGCCGGTTGATTTGAACGTAGCTTCACTGCACCCAGGTTCAATACTTCGCACTCGCGTGAGCGATGCAAAGGAGAATATCTCCCTGGCACTCACCTGGAAGGTGTTAAGGATCGTGAAGGTGTAGTGGGTGGCCGGAGAGGCCTGGCTGGTCATGGTGATGACCCCCAGCCCCCAGGTCAGGCCAAAGATGGGTGTGAGGACCAGGAGAGCCTTGAAGAGCCCCACTAATGCCCGCCTCTCCTCCCCGGGAGACGCCTCCGAGACAGAGGGCCGCATCAGCTTCAGCAGCACCACCACGAGCACCGCCAGGTTGACCGAGACGATGGCCAGGACCGGGACGGAGAAGGCGTAGATGGCTTTACTGCGAGCGCTGAGCCAGCACAGCCCCTCCTGCAGGTAGCGCCGGGCCGGGAAGGTGGCGGCCACGGTGGCGGCGGCAATGGCCAGGGGGCAGAGGTAGCCCAGGACCAGCATGGCCGGTACTACAGTGTTCATGCTCAGCGGGTGGAAGACGAAGACCAGCTGGTGGAAGAGCATCAGGGCCTGGACCAGCATCCAGAAGAAGGTGGCCAGGTAGAAGAAGTGGCAGAAGAAGGCGGCCGCCACGCAGAGGTGGCTCGTGGCTGGCGCTCAGGCGGGAGGCGGCCATGAAGCAGAGGCTGGCCAGCAGCAAGGAGAAAGCCAGGTTGGCCAGCGTGGTGTAGCGGAAGTAGGAGATCTGCAGGGAAGACAGGGAGGTCTGTTAGGAATAACTTTTCAATAACTTTAAAGAGTAGGTTCTTTTTATTGCAATTTTCCAGTTTGAGGAAGGCTATCAGATCTTTTACACAATGAGCAACATTAGACATACAGATATACAGACAATCTGTATGTCTGTATGCCAAAATGCATTCTCTTTCCCTAAGAACAATGCCAGGGATCATATGTGTTTTCCCTATAGCAGAAACTCACTCCCTGCAAATGGATCACGACTCCAAAACCACACTCCTTTCTCTTCAATTGACCAGACTGCCTTCCATTCCAGATCTACAACTCCCAAGGGCACGCCATCTCTCTCCTTCCCAAGGAGAGCAGAGCAGCGGGTGAGCCAGACTCCACTGGTCTGCCACAATTTGGATTGTAGTCAGGTTCTTATAGAGCAATATTTCTATATAGCAATGAGTTAAACAATGCAACAAGCATGCACAGATCAAAGCGACCTTACGTAACTGCCATAAGCTGGATTTGAATTAATTAGGTGATAAGGAACAATACTGAGTTCCCTCTCTACTTCGCGGTTCACTTTTAGCGTACTCGCTGTTTTGCGGTTTTTCAATAAATTTTTTATATATATATATCTATATATATAAAAAGAGAGAGTCCGTTTTTGACGCTTATGCACGGACACACCATAACACCCAGACCCTCAAAACCCACCACACACATTTCAACAGACCAGCAGCTACAATCGTGGCACAAAAAAAAACCCCAAAACATAACTCCTAAGACCCCTAAAACCGGCCCCCCAAAAACCCCATGCAAACCTATGGAGGGAGACGGACCACCATAAAACTACAACCAAAATGCCGCAGAAACCACTTCCTGTCCTGCAAATAACACTCCCGGAAGTTGTCCCTCAAAAAAAAACCCGTCAGGAAACACATACCTAACACGCTAACAGAAAGTTCGTAGCCTTCTCCCTCTCCTTCGCTGCCTCTCTTCCGCTCCCAGAAGAGGACCGGAAGGCAGAGGGACCGTGCGGGGCCACTTTCACAGGAGGAGCTGAGGATGTGCGCCCGACCACAGCAACGTTATCCAACGCAGCCCTCTCCCTGCGGGTCGCTCTTGGCCCACCCTGTGGCTGGGAAGTGACGAAGGGAGCGATGGCGACGGCGCCATGGACGCTCTTCCGGCCCCTTTTCACTCTCCTCCGCTGCCTCCGTGCTACTCCCTGAAGAGGAGGGCGAAAGGGACCCGCGCGATCGCTCTCCCTTCACCCTTTTCTTCTGGGAGCGGAAGACAGATCGCGCGGGCCCCTTTCGTCGTCCACTTCAGGAAGCAGCACTGAACCGGCAGAGGAGAGCGCACAGGGGCTGGAAGAACGGCCATGGCGCCGCCCATCGCTCCCCTTCGCCACTTCCCTGCCACAGGGTGGGCGAGCGCCTTCGCAGGGAATAGGGCTGCGGTGGAACGGTGCTCTGGTCGGGACCCGCCCCTCCACCTCCTCCTGCGAAAGGGGCCCGCACGGTCTCTCTCCCTTCCCCTCCTCTTCTGGGAACGGCAGAGAGGCACCGGAGGAGAGCGAGAAGGCGGCCATCAGGAACCAGAACAGACGGACAACGAAGACACAGGCAAGCAGACAAAAAACAAAACAAAAAAACCCCACTACTACACAAAAAAAAACACAACACAAATAAACGCATACATAGACAGCAATACCATATATATACACACATACAAATACATACACACACAAAACCACAAACACATATATAAACAAACCCATACCTTGACCCACACACACACACACCCCCAAATATACAGACACAAATAAAAACACACACACAACAAATAAACACACATACAGCCATACATACACACAACCAAACACATATATATACACACACAACACACACTCACATCACTACATACCCTTACATACTTTTCAACATCTCCTACATAGGGCACAGCAACGCGTGCCGGGTTAAGCTAGTATATATATATATATACACACACACACACACATATATATATATATATATTTAAAGACATTGCTTTTTCATATTGTATTTTTACTGACGTTATATTATTGGAACCCTCTTACTTTATCATATATATACCTTCATTAAAAAGCAAAAATACATATATATATATGTGTGTGTGTGTGTGTGTGTATATATATGTATTTTTGCTGTTTTGCGGGTTTTTGCCACTGCCGCACTGTGAGGTGCTTTCTCTCCTCCGTCCCCCCTCCCTCCCCCTTTGCACTCCAGAACTGGGAAAACCCTCTGACTTAAACACACCACACGATGAGGGAAAAATAAATTCCTTTTTAATGAAGGTATATATATGATAAAGTAAGAGAGTTCCAATAATATAACGTCAGTAAAAATAGAATATGAAAAAGCAATGTCTTTAAAAGGTAGAAGGCATTCCAAGGCAAAGTAAATCCAAAGCAGGAATCCACAGGTTGTATAACAATCCAGACCATGACAGTTTATATCCACAAGGTTAGAAATCCACAGAAAACAAGGCCCCTTGAAAAGACTAGAAATCCACAGGAACAAAATACCATGGCACATGAGGTTTTGATCTAAACATTGCCTGATCTGGAGAATAGTCTCTGAAATCAAACCTTACATCACAACCCTGAACTGGCTTAGTTTTCCCCCAGCTGCTTTTGCCCTAATCTGACGCAATCTTTCGGACCCGCGTAGACCTTGAGTTTGCTGCCGACTGGCTGAAATCCAAGTGCCTATCAATCACCAACTCCCTATCTGGCTGCTCGTTAGCATTCCCCTTATCTAACTGCTCGTTAACATTCCCAGGTGTCAGATTGTTGTCCAAACCCAAATCTTGAGGGAGTAAACCATTATCCTTCTGCTCAGCAGGAAAATTCTCATGACAAACAACTCTTTGCAGCGAAGCCTCGCTTCCAGGGTCTGCAGGGAAATCATTGACCAACCCATCTCTATTTTGCACACCATTGTCCACATCAGAAGCATCATTTCCCACATCAGAAACAGCATGATCCTGAAACGCAATCACAAACTGATTCACAACACTACCGTTCCTTCCTTTGCATACAACTCCCTTGTTGCGCCAGCTCCACTGGCTGCCAATTAGCTTCCGGGCACAATTCAAAGTGCTGGTTTTAACCTACAAAACCCTATACGGTTCTGGCCCAGTTTACCTGTTCGAACTGATTCTCACCTACAAACCATCAAGAACATTAAGATCATCCGGAGAGGCCCTGCTTTCGGTCCTGCCGGCTTCGTAAGCGCGGCTGGTGGGGACGAGAGACAGGGCCTTCTCTGTGGTCGCCCCTAAGCTGTGGAACTCTCTCCCAAGTGATGCTAGGTCTGCCCCCTCCCTGTTGTCCTTTAGGAGGCTGGTGAAGACCTGGATGTGGAACCAAGCCTTCTCAGAATAGGCTGAGATGGGCTATGGACTGAATGTATGACCACGTTCACAGACTGAGCGGAATTGTTTTAATGGCGATGTGGTTTTACGCTGGGTTTTTATTAGGTATTTTAATATGTTGTTGTCGTAGGTTTTAAACTGTATAGCATGGAATTTTTGCTGTTGTGCCGGTCTGAGTCCCTCGATAGAGGTGAGAAGGTCGGGGTACAAAAGTTTTAAATAAATAAATAAATAAATTTGCAGCCACCGCAGTGACAGGGGGCCTGGGGGGAGACAAGGGGGAGGAAAAGGAAGAGGAAGAGGAAAAGGAATACTCGGTAAAACTGAAACACGGCTTATTATAAGTTTATAAGGACATTAAAAAGTGTATAACTACTAAAATAAAGTATTAATATAAATATTAAAATAAGTGTAGCATCCCCATTTTGAGGATTTTCACTTATCACGGGTGGTCCTGGAACGTAACACCCGCGATAAGTGAGGGAACAGTGTATATATTTCAACTGTCGCCATTATCCTCTCTTTTTTCCTTCCGCATCGTAGCATAAGGTCCACCGGGGAGGCCCTGCTCTCGGTCCCACCAGCTTCGCAAACACGTCTAGTGGGGATGAGGGACAGGGCCTTCTTGGTGGTGACCCTTCTGCCTGTGGAATTCGCTCCCCAGGGAAGTCAGATCGGCATCCTCTCTCCTTTCGTTCAGAAGAAAACTGAAGACGTGGTTGTAGAACTGGAATGTATATATGTATATATAACTGGAATGTATATATATTATGTGTTAATGTTAATGGTTTTATGCTTAATGTTTATGTTTTTATAGTATTTACTAGCTGTACCCGGCATGCGTTGCTGTCCCCTATTTTGGAGATGCGAGGAGGTCTGAGTATGTAAGGGTTGGAGTTGTTGTTAGTTATGGTGTTGTTGGGGCCATGGCTGTGTCGTTGTGGGTTGTTCTGGTGGGTGGGATGTTGGAGTCCTGTGGAGTTGTTGTTGTGCGGTGTTGCTGGCGTTCTGCATAGCTTGTGGATATACAATGTTTTTTGTCTTTCCGTCTGCTGTGTTGATGTAGAGGTTGATGCGTGTGTGGGTGGGGTACTTTGGAAGAGAGTGGAGGTACTTGAAATCCCATTATCCATGGTGTGTCCTCCTCTAATCTGCAGTCGGATGGAGTGTGGGTCATGGGGGGGCATTGTTTGCCAAGTTTGGTCTTTATCGGTCTTGGTTCTGGGACACAGTGGTCTGTGGGGAATGATGGGTTTTGAAGTACTACAAATCCCATTATCCATGGAGGTACTTCAAGTCCCATAATCCATGGTCCACCCTCCTCCAAACTGTAGTAGAATGTAGCGTGGGTCATAGGGGCTCTGTGTGCCAAGGTAGGTTACTGTAAATTCAGGCCATACACAATGTCCCATGAGCTGAGGCCTAGTCAGGAACAGCAAGTTAATGAAGCCTTACTGTCAATTCAGGCCATACACAATGTCCAATGAGCTGAGGCGTAGTCGGGAGAATCAAGTTAATGAAGCCTTACTGTCAATTCAGGCGTAAACAGCATTCCATTAAGTGAGGCCTAGTCAGGGAGATTAAGTTAATGAAGCCTTACTGTCAATTTTGGGTGTGGTCTGTGATTTGTAGGGTGTAAATTTTCTGTGGGAAGTGAATTGGGTGTTTGTGTTTGTGCCTCAGCCCTTTGCCTTATCCTCCTCTGACAGTTTATTATGGGTCGGAATGTTCATGTTGGCTGGCCAGTACAGGAGTTATGCAAATCCGCCCTTATTGGCAGCCAATCATGTTGTCAGAATGTAGAGGCTGGGAGAGTCGTTGGCTGCCCGGAGGATGCTGGGAAGTGTCGGTTTTTTACTCGTTGTTTTGGGGGCCTTTTAGGCTTTGGGGGGGAAGTTTCTTTGCTACAAACGTACCTTGCTTGAGGCCTATTTCTGTTGGCAAGTTTTGTGTTTCTGCGTTGTAAGGTTTCTCTGTTTGGGACGGTCGTTCCATGACAACTCTTCCTTTATATATATAGATTGTAGTGGCATCGAATTGTTGCCTATTTGTTATGCCGTTCTGAGTCCCCCTTCGGGGGTAGAGAAGAGCGGGGTAAAAATGATGTAAATAAATAAATAAAAATAGAAACAGGCTTTTGGCTAATGGATATAACGGCAACTGAACGTGGAATTCAGACCTAAAAATAGAACCAGACTTTTGGCTAATGGATATAACGGCAACTGAACGTGGAATTCAGACCATATAATTGTGTTAATGGGAAAGGCTTTATGATTGTTTAAGTAATGTTGTTTTTAACCTATGTTATTGTATGTTTTTATCTTGTTATTATAATTGTAATATATCACGGCATCAAATCGTTGCCATTGTTAGCCGCTCTGAGTCCCCATGCGGGGGTGAGAAGAGCGGGGTAAAAATGATGTAAATAAATAAACAAACAAACAAACAAACATATAATGGCTAAGTTTGATTCAATTGTAAATAGTTGAAATGTAAATAAAGAGAAGAGCTGCTGAGTTGGAGCAGAAAACTTTTGAAGCCAGTTAATTGGGTTAGCGTCAGCACTTTGGCTCACTAATATCCTGACATTGCCCCCACTCCTCCTTTGTGCCTCCCTCACCTTGTTCTTCACCACCGAGGTCCAGACCAGGTAGTAGATGAGGAGGGTGGCCACGAGGGCCACGACAGAGGCGCAGAGGCCAACGGTGCTCAGGACGGTCAGGGCAGCGCTGCTGGGCACGGGGCCGGCGGACATGAGGACCGAGAAGGAGGTCAGGTGGCAGCAGGTGCAGTTGGTGGCCCCTTCGGTGCCTGAGGAGGTCCGACAGCCCTGCGTGGACCAGGCCCCCTCCCCGCTCGCCAGGCTGTGGTTCCAGAAAACGCACTCGGCCGCCTCTTCCTCCCCGTCGGTCGCATTCCAATGGCCGAACACCATCTCAACCACCACGTCCGTCACACTCCCATTGGAGGACCTAGAAGCATATAATCATGGGTTATGGAGTTCGAAAAGACCCCCAAATGTCATTCACTCCAACCCCCTTTTGCTAGACAGGGAGGCACAAACCAAGCCCTCATGATAGATGGACAGATAGAAACTATGTTTCTAGGAGTTGTGGGAAGGGCTGCAAACCGCGATCTGATCTGAGACTGCTCAGAGCTCAGACTCCATTTCAGGACACAGACTCCATTAGGCTTTGGGACTGCTCAGACCAGCACTTGCCTGCTGTTGGGTTGTAAGAAGGATGCCCTGCGTTATCTGCACAGAGAAACCACGTCAAACCTATCTGTAACTGGATTGACAAGTTATATACCTGTATGCTGACTACATGAAGGTTGTGAGTAAAGCGGCTATGTTACTTCTAACCAAGTCTATTTTATGATATAGAAACAAGATATTTTATGGGAGAGGAGATGTTTTTGGGCACTGAAAAGAACACTTCTGAAGAACTGCTATATTTTGTGCATTGGCATAATCTCTATTCCTAACAGATCAGAGACAACCAGGTTATCAGTCTAACAACTGAGAACCCAAATTGCCTTGCATAAGTACATGTGGATATATACAACTGAAGCAAAGTTTTTACTGAAATAAGTTTGTAGGTCATCTTTGGAAGATCATATTTTATGATTTTATTTATTTTATTTATTTATTTGCGTCATTTATATTCTGCCCTTCTCACCCCGCAGGGGACTCAGGGCGGATTACAATGTACATATACATGGCAAACATTCAATGCCATAGATACACAACATATATAGACAAACACTCAGAGGCTATTAAAATTCCAGCTTCTGGCCACCAGGGGGAGCTTTGCATACTTCCTGGAGCTTTTTAATGACCTCATAAATCAGTTACATTAGCCTCCCCACAAAGTGGTACCTAAATTTCCTACTTGACAGATGCAACTGTCTTTCGGGTTGCAAAGAACTGTCTTTCTCCACCAGCGGTCTCAGCGTGTAAGGAGGGGTGGAGTGGTCTCCGAGGGCTCCACATTAGTTTGTGGAGTTCCACAGGGGGCCATTCTTTCCCCTCTATTATTTAACATCTACATGCAGCCGCTTGCACAGCTGGTGCGGAGTTATGGGCTTGAGTGTCATCAGTACGCTGATGACACCCAGCTCATTCTGAGGATGGAGGACAGGTCGGGACCCGTCCCCGATAATTTCCAGCGCTGCCTCGAAGCCGTTACTGGATGGCTGCGAGCCAGTAGGTTAAGGGTGAATTCGGCGAAGACGGAGATCTTGTGGCCGGGTCGCCCGGGCGGTGGGGATGCCCAGCTTCCGACCCTGGGTGGTGCGGCATTATGCCCATTGTCTTCCGTGAAGAGCTTGGGAGTCCACTTGGACTCCCAGCTGGCCATGGAGACTCAGGTCTCTGTGGTCAGCAAGATCGCCTTCTTTCATCTCCGACAGGCAAGGAGGCTGGCCCCCTACCTGTCCCGATCCGACCTGGCCACGGTGATCCAAGCCACGGTCATCTCGAGGCTAGATTACTGTAACGCTCTTTACGTTGGCCTTCCTTTGTCGGTGATCCGGAAGCTCAAGCTGGTGCAGAACACTGCCGCCCGGCTCCTGTCTGGTTCCCCAGCAGGATGCCACATAACACCTATTTTGCAGGATCTGCACTGGCTGCCTATTGAGCACTGGATCACCTTCAAAGAGTTGGTTCTCACCTTTAAGGCCTTACACGGCCTGGGGCCAGCGTATCTGAGGGACCGTCTCACCCCATACTACCCTACGAGATCACTCCGTTCAGAGGACTCTAACCTGCTAGCCGTCCCCTCTGCTAAAGCGGCCAAAAGAACTGCCACCCGCCGAAGGGCCTTCTCGGTCATAGCGCCGAGATTGGGGACTGCCCTCCCCGCAGCTCCACGAGCACTCCCGGACTTACTCCCGTTTAGGCAGGCATGTAAGACCCACCTCTTCCGGCTGGCTTTTCAGGCGTAGGTCCACTGGGCCCCCAAGCCATGCTAATATTGCCCGACCACTGTAACTTCTCCAACTGTGTTTTTAATGATGTTTTACTGTGTAGTTTTATCGTGTATTATATTGCATTTTAAATTGTCTTTGTATATTGTATGCTGTTTTGCCTTCTGGCTGTGAGCTGCCCCGAGCCTACTTGGGAGTGGCGGCATAAAAGCCGAGTAAATAAATAAATAAATAAAAATAAATAAATAAAGGTCGACAACAAGCTACACCATTTTGGTCAGGAGCTCACTCCGACCTGGGCTGGCTTCGAACTCATGACCTTTCGGTCAGTAGTGATCTTAATCAGCTGACTCCCAGCCAGCTGTGCGACACTCCCGGGGGCTCTTATAGAGTTGGAAAGGACCTTCAAATGTCATTCATTCCAGCGCCACAGTCCCGGTGTTTTCAACCGTTTTCAAATGGTTCTGAATGCCATTTTTCTCCAAAAGCTTATGGAGATTCTGACAGTACCAGAGATTTATTATTATTATATACATATAAATATATAGAGAGGAGGAGCCATTGGATGGGAGCCTCCTTCGGGTCTGGCCAGCCCTGCCTCACCTGATGGCGTTGGACATGACCAAGCTGGCAAGACGGCTGTGGGGCAGGATCCTGTCCATGCGTTTCAGGGCCAAGGCAGTGATGGTGAGGTTGCCCTCTCGGCGCAGCAGCTCCTCCAGCTCCTCCTCTGCGATGCGCACTGAGGCTGGAGGGTCCATGTTGAGGGTCTTCAGGAACCCCTCCTCCTCCTCCTGGTCGGGGCTTAGGCGGAAGCTCAGGAGCTCCAGGTTGGGGAGCGACAGGTTGAAGCCCTGCTCCGGGGGCAGCAGGAGGCCGGTCAGGTTCTCCAGGGCCTGCAGGAACCCCGACGCGGTTCTAGAGTCCAAGGCCTCCGCTGCTGACCAGGCTGTCTCTGGGTCCAAGCTGAGCATCTCGCTGGCGGCACTCAGGAAGGCCTGGGAAGGAAGAAAATGTTGATGCTCGATGCTGTCATTCAGGCGTGGGCAAACTTCAGCCCTTCAGGTGTTTTGGACTCCAACTCCCACAATTCCTAACAGCTAGTAGTTGAACTCCAAAAAAAAAAAGCTTCGGATGGCTCATGTTTCTATTGGCAAAGCATTCCACAGATATGGAGCCACGATTGTGAAGGCTCTGCGCCTAGTGCTCGATAAATGAAAGGTCCGAATATTAGGGACTTCGAGCAAATTTTGATCCTCAGACCGAAGTGATCAGGGGCGGTCTGTCCATGTAAGCAAACTACGCAGCCGCATGGGGCGCCATGTTGGATGGGCGCCGCCACGCCGGCCGCGCCACCGTAACAAACCTCCCTGCTGCTGTCTGCAGCAGCTTCTGAGCATCTTGAGGACATTTCGTGCATGCCCAGAACCTCCGGAGCTGAACTTCAGCTCCGGCAGTTCTGGGCATGCGTGAAAATCGCGCGCATGCTCAAGCTGCTGCAGGAGTAGCTGAGGATCGGCGCCGGCCGCGCCACCGTAGCAAACCTTCCTGCTGCTGCCTGCAGCAGCTTCTGAGCATGCGCTGACATTTTCGTGCATGCCCAGAACCTCCGGAGCTGAAGTTCAGCTCCGGCAGTTCTGGGCATGCGCGAAAATGTCTGCGCATGCTCAGAAGCTCCTGCAGGCAGCAGGCTAGCAGCAGGGAGGTCTGCTATGGCGGTGCGGCCGGCGTGGCGGCACCCATGCAAGTAGGCAGGGGGCGGAGGCAAAGGGAGAGGGGGCTCAGACAAGGGGGTGCCAAATAATGTTTGCTTACTATATAAAATAACCTTAGACCGCCCCTGGAAGTGATCTCTGGGGTTGGTATGTGGTAAGGAGGGCCCTCAGGTATGCCGGCCCTTGACCATATAAGGCCTTGAAGGTGAGAACCAGCACTTTGAAGGTAACCCGGTGCTCGAGCGGTAGCCAGTGCAATTGCTGCAGGATTGGAGAAATGTGACATCTCACCGATTCCCCAACAAGAAGTTGGGCAGCATCATTTTGCACTCTTTTAAGCTTTCGGATCACTGACAAAGGAAGGCCAAATGTAAAGGGCGTTACAGTAGTCCAGTCTTGAGATGACCGTTGCCTGGATCACCTTATCCAGGTCATTCCTAGATAGGTAGGGAGCCAGTTGTCTAGCCTGCCGCAGATGGAAAAATGCGGGTCTGCTTAGAGTGGAGACCTGGGCCTCCATTGTCCACAGAGGGTCTAACAGGACACCTCGGCTCTATACCAAAGACGACGGGCATAATGCCTCACCATCCAAGGCAGGCAACTGGATCTCCCCTCCATCCGGACGACCTAGCCATAGGATATCCGTCTTCGCTGGGTTCAGCCTCAACCTGCTGGCACGCAACCATCCAGTAACGGCCACAAGGCACTGATGGAAATTATCGGGCACGGAGTCAGGCCGGCCTTCCATCCTCAGAATGAGCTGAGTGTCATCAGCGTACTGGTGGCACTCAAGCCCGAAGCTTCAAACGAGTTGGGCAAGTGGTCGCATATAGATGTTAAATAACAAAAGGGAGAGGATGGCCTCCTGAGGCACCCCACAATTAAGGGGGGACCTTTCAGAGATCACCCCTCCCCTCTCCACCCGCTGTCCCCGATTTTGGAGAAAAGAGGAGACCCATTTAAGGGCTGTCCCCCTGACTCCAGCCACAGCTAAGTGGTGGGACAGTAGATTATAATATTCCCAATATTTAAGAAAACTACCCTAAATATACAGCAGAGCATCCAAAAACAAACAGGAGACAAAAGTTGAGCATTCAGCTCATTAGCGAACTGGGAGTGAAGTGCCGGTGGTTGTGGCTGTAAAGAAAAGGAAAAGAAGAGGAAAACCTGCAGAGCCCAATCTTTAAAAATCACAAAAGGTTTATTTACACTAATAAATAATTAACACAGTTTCTTAATAGGTAAAGAACTGGGTCTGAGCTATTCTAACACCCATCTCTTCTAAGATTTCAAAGAGAGGGGGGAAAACGCCAATCACGACATCTCTCCTGACACACAAGCAGAGAGAGAACTCAAAGCACTCAGCAGCACATGCTCTACATCAGGGGTGCTCACACTTTTTCAGCATGGGAGCTACTGATTAAAAAACCAAGTCCCAAAGATCACCTACCCAGAAATGTAAAACGTATAACTATCTTCTTATTTATTTATTTATATTTATTATTCATTTTTATGTACCGCTCCTTCCAGCAGGCCCGGGGGAGTTTATAAAACATCAACATTTCAATTTAATAACAACAATATAAAACAGAGCATAAAAATACATCCAACCACCCCATTTCTCCCACACTGCCACATTACCACACGTATTATCAGCCAGAAAGTAAGAAGAGAGGCTTTTGAACTGCAAGGCCATTTAATACTCAGCAAGGTAAACAAAGGGGCATGCAAAAATACATCCAACCACCCCATTTCTCCCACACTGCCACATTACCACACGTATTATCAGCCAGAAAGTAAGAAGAGAGGCTTTTGAACTGCAAGGCCATTTAATACTCAGCAAGGTAACAAAGGGGCATGCAAAAATACATCCAACCACCCTATTTCTCCCACATTTCCATATTCCCCAACATATATTTCTCAAGGAACAAAGCAAGCAGAGAGGCTTTGGAGCTAAAAGGCCATTTTTAAACATTAAAAATAAACAAAGAGACATGCCACAGAACAATCAAGCACCCACCCCAAAGTAAAAAGACTGACCTTTGAGATGCGGTAAGGAAATGACCCCAACGCGTCCTTCTTCTTCTCCTCCTCTGTCGTTGCTCCTATTTCCATGCCGCCAGCATGTGTGCCGCCTCCAAGAGCTCACGAGAAGTCCAAGAGGCAGAATGGGCGCGTCTGCGCATGCGCGCGGGGCCAGCCATGCATCGCGTCATCCAGGCCCGCCCCCTTTGGTCTCCTACGACTCTGAGTGGTTGGAGAAGGACGGAGGGAGGAGGAGGAATCCAAAAGAGGGGGCCCATTCTGCCTCTTGCACTCTGGAGCTTTTGGAGGCGGCGCACGAGCAGGGAAAAGCAACGACGGAGGACTTCTTTGCAGCGTGCAGGGGCGCGTGAAGAGGACCAACAGCAAAAAACCTGGTCAGGGGCCTGAAGATCACCAGGATGAGGCCCGAAGATCACCCTGGTGATCCCGATCACCATTCTGAGCATCCCTGCTCTACATACTAAAGTCAGATTCAAAAAGCTTGCGGTAGGAAAGTATTCATTTCAAGCAACCAAAACCTTTGTTCTCTCTCAAGGACTTCAGCTGGGGGCTTGCCTAGCAAGCTGCCTTATCTGATTTGAGCATTTTCCTTGGGAACTCACCGCCACTGCGCCGCTCTCCAGGCGGATGTGGGCATCCAGCGCCAGGTGTGAGAGTGTGTCCATGATGGCGATGGTGGTGAGCAGGTCCTGCGGAGAAGAGTCCGGGGCCCCAAGGGCTGCCCCGTCCAGCCAGGACAGCATTGTGGGGACCGCTGTCTGGGGATCTCCCAGCCCCGCCTGGAGTAGCTGTGCACAAAGGAGGAGCAATAAGTGGCTGTCAGCGGAAAGGGAAAGGGGGCTAGTCTGTGTTGTTCTACTCAATAGAGGGGCTGCTTCCACGGACACCATCTTGTTGATGCAAAGTGCCCCAGTATCTCTAGTCCAGACATGGGCACACTTTGACCCTCCAGGTGTTTGGGATGTCAACTCTCACAGTTTACAGGGTGGGCCCAGCGGGGGGGACGACAACGGACATTTTGGGGATTTTTTTAAAGGGGATGTTATTTCAAAAAAGAAAAGAAATCCCTAAAAATCAGGGCATGACCCAAACATTATGAAACTTGGTGGACTAACAGTGATTGACGTTTCCTCCAAGTGTGGTCATTTTCATCTCTATAACCCTAAAGGTAATAGGAAGGGGAGCCCAGGAAGCCCCCCCCCCCATTGCCACAAACGGGCCAGATCTAGCCGCTAGGCCTGGGCAATCATGGTTCTAAATGGTTCTAAATTACTTAAAAAACTAAAGTTCTGGTGGTGAACACTAGGTGGTGCTGGTGCTTTGCTTCTACGGTGTTGCTAAAGTTCTGGTGGTGAACACTAGGTTCTGGTGCTTTGCTTCCAGTGGTGAACACAGTGTTGCGAGTGTTGCGAAGTTCTGGTGGTGAACACTAGGTGGTGCTGGTGCTTTGCTTCTACAGTGTTGCTAAAGTTCTGGTGGTGAACACTAGGTGGCGCTGGTGCTTTGCTTCTACAGTGTTGCGAAAGTTCTGGTGGTGAACACTAGGTGGTGCTGGTGCTTTGCTTCTACAGTGTTGCTAAAGTTCTGGTGGTGAACACTAGGTGGCGCTGGTGCTTTGCTTCTACAGTGTTGCTAAAGTTCTGGTGGTGAACACTAGGTGGTGCTGGTGCTTTGCTTCTAAAGTGTTGCTAAAGTTCTGGTGGTGAACACTAGGTGGCGCTGGTGCTTTGCTTCTACAGTGTTGCTAAAGTTCTGGTGGTGAACACTAGGTGGCGCTGGTGCTTTGCTTCTACAGTGTTGCTAAAGTTCTGGTGGTGAACACTAGGTGGCGCTGGTGCTTTGCTTCTAAAGTGTTGCTAAAGTTCTGCTGATGAACACTAGGTGGCGCTGGTGCTTTGCTTCTACAGTGTTGCTAAAGTTCTGGTGGTGAACACTGGTGCTTTGCGCTACAGTGTTGCTAAAGTTGCTGGTGAACACTAGGTGGCGCTGGTGCTTTGCTTCTACAGTGTTGCTAAAGTTCTGGTGGTGAACACTAGGTGCCGCTGGTGCTTTGCTTCTACAGTGTTGCTAAAGTTCTGGTGGTGAACACTAGGTGGCGCTGGTGCTTTGCTTCTACAGTGTTGCTAAAGTTCTGGTGGTGAACACTAGGTGGCGCTGGTGCTTTGCTTCTAAAGTGTTGCTAAAGTTCTGCTGGTGAACACTAGGTGGCGCTGGTGCTTTGCTTCTACAGTGTTGCTAAAGTTCTGCTGGTGAACACTAGGTGGCGCTGGTGCTTTGCTTCTACAGTGTTGCTAAAGTTCTGCTGGTGAACACTAGGTGGCGCTGGTGCTTTGCTTCTACAGTGTTGCTAAAGTTCTGGTGGTGAACACTAGGTGGCACTGGTGCTTTGCTTCTAAAGTGTTGTGAAAGTTCTGGTGGTGAACACTAGGTGGCGCTGGTGCTTTGCTTCTACAGTGTTGCTAAAGTTCTGGTGGTGAAAACTAGGTGGCGCTGGTGCTTTGCTTCTACAGTGTTGCGAAAGTTCTGGTGGTGAACATTTCAAAACTCTAACAAGACTTTCAAAACTTCATTATTATTTCATTATTGGCAATTTTTAAGACAGAACCAATTAGGAACTGCCATTTATAGCGAAATTTTGAAAGTTTTGTTAGAGTTCTGAAATGTTCACCACCAAAACTTTAGTAACACTATAGAAGCAAAGCACCAGCGCCACCTAGTGTTCACCACCAGAACTTTAGATTTGTAAGTACTTTAGAACCATTTAGAACCATGATTGCACAGGCCTACTAGCCGCATTTTTCGGCAATGAACCAAAAACAGCTACCCACCCATTTTCAGGAGGCACATGAAAATGGATCTGGGGGTTTCACAAAATGCAGCTAGCAGAAATGGATCAAGATTCAGCTGAAATGCACAAACCTATGCTACGCATTAGGTTCACCAGCAAAAAAAAAATGGTTTCAGGGTTTTGGAAATGAAGGTGTGCATTGGATTCGATGGCACATGAGACTCGAGTCAATATGGATATTATCACAAATAACTTTGACTCCAGATTGCCACGTCTCCCCCATGAGGACTTCTGGCCATCTTCAACCCGATAGCAACATGGGGCTCACCCAGAACTGGGCTGAGACTAATGCAAACGCGACCTCACCGGAGCCCCCTTCCTTTGGAGTCCTCTTTCCTGCTCCCACCACCAGAGGAAAATCCTGAGAGTGCCTTGGACCGCGAGAAGATTCAGCCAGTCCATACTTCAGGAAATAAAGCCGAACTGCTCACTGGGGGGTGAGTGAGATGAGAGGCAAAGAGGAAGTCCTTTGGCCACATCATGAGAAGACGGGAAAGCATAGAGAAGAGAATGATGCGGGGGAAAATGGAAGGAAAAAGGAAGAGGGGCCAACCAAGGGCAAGGGGGATGGGTGGTATCTTTAAGTGACTGGGTTGACTTTGAAGGAGATGGGAGTGGTGACGGCCGACAGGGAGCTCTGACCTGGCCTGGTTCATGAGGTCAACAAGAGTCAGAAGTGATTGAACGAATAAACAACAATTCCTGCTCCCCTTCCTCCCATTGGGATCAGTTCAGGGGCCCCCTATCCACCCAGAAGAAGGTCCCCCATTCAAACCCAGTGTCCCATCTGTGCCCCGCAAAGCACAGACCTGGGCCTGGTGCAGATCCGAGAGCAGCTTCTGGCTGGTGCATCCACCCTTTATGGGTCCCCAGATGCCTTCGTTGGAGCAAATGCGCAGGAGCTTGCCTTCCTTGCCCTCTGGACACAGGAACTCTGCCATCCTTCCAGCTTTGGTGGCTCCCCAGGTGCCCCCTGCCTCCTCCATTGGGCAAAAGAGGTCTCCAGCTACAACAGGAAGGAAGAAAGGTAGGTAGTAGGCATGAGAAAAAAGTTATGAAAATGAAATGATTCGTAAGAAATTCGTAAGAAATGCTACTTTTGAGTATTTCCGCACCTGGAACGCCAACCAGGAAGTGGACTTTCTTTATAGAACTTGGGGGCCAGGATTTTCTTAAGTGTCGTTATTAGGTCGTAGGGGGGGGGGGGGCACCCTCCTTCTCTCTCACCACCCTTCCGCCTCCCTTGCCAATAAGTATTATGGCAAGGCAAGCCCTAAACTCGCTCCTTCTTTCGGCTGGAAGCCTGGAAAAAATAATACAGCAGTAATAACAATAACAAGAGGTAAACAGAGGTAAATCTAAATCCACAAAGGAGGGCCCTTCATCCAAAGTGCCCTCCTTTGCAGATTTACTTCTGAGTAATCCTCTCTGTTTACATTTTCCCAGGCTTCCCTGCCTCCTGCCTGCCAGGATCTAAAGCATCAAAGAGTATTGGGGTGAGAAACCAACCTAATGTATAATAGAATGAATGCTACTGTAAGTGCCTAATATTATAAGTAATCCAACTGGTCATATACCTACATTCCATGCACAAGCAATAATACAGCAGTAATAACAATAACAAGAGGTAAAATTCAAACCGAAGTATTCTGACTGGTCCCTGCCTCATGCGGTGCAAACGGGCTCTTCTCTATTAGCCGGGGAAAAGCCAGCGTTTTCTGCTTGGGTGCACACACATACATATTCTTGGGGGGGATTTGTTGCAGAACCCGGGGGCATAGAGAAGATTCTGCAGCAAATCCCCCAAAGAATATGTATGTGTGTGCACCCAAGCAGAAAACGCTGGCTTTTCCCGGGCTCACAGAGAAGAGCCCGTTTGCACCGCATGAGGAGGGACCAGTCAGAATACTCGGTTTG
Organism: Anolis apletophallus; assembly: GCA_030556195.1. Lineage (NCBI taxonomy): Eukaryota > Metazoa > Chordata > Lepidosauria > Squamata > Anolidae > Anolis > Anolis apletophallus. Next base: position 3,430,183 of record JARBWK010000003.1, on the reverse strand, counting down.
AATTTTACCTCTTCTTATACCCATTGTTATTACTGCTGTATTATTGCATGTGCATGGAATGTAGGTATATGACCAGCCTGGGCAAACTTGGGCCCTCGCTCCTCGGGATCGGGGTGAGAGAGAGGCAGCGAGGAGCCGGGGGCTCCTCCTCCATTTTTTTGCTGCTTCCAAGAATAGAAGTCCCACCTCCTCCCCTCCCTCCTTCCCTCCCTCCCTCCTTCCCTCCCTCCTTCCTATTTGGAGAGTCCCATCTAGAATTCAGTGTGGTTTATTCAAGTTTTGGCCTACAACTCCCAGAAATCCCAGCCAATTTACCAGCTGTTAGGATTTCTGGGAGTTGTAGGCCAAAACCATCTGGAATGCGCATGTGCTGGCATACGAACTACTAACGAATTTCGTTAGTAATTAAGTTACATTTTAGAAATTTTTGGAAATTTTTTTTGTAAGTCTTTCTTTTACTAATAAAAAAAACCCACCCCCATTTGATTTTAGAATCATCATTTTTGGGTTCGAAACCATGCCTAGTAGGTAGGTAGGAAGGACTCAGGCCCAGCCTTGGTGTATCTAGACATGCATGGGTGCCCTGCCCCATCATCAAGCATGTGTGCCTTCTTGAGAAAGACACCCACTTGCAGCCTGTCCTGCCTATGGGCACCCACAGGATTTCCAATGTGGAGGAGGATGCAGGAAGGAGAATTGGCTGCGGAGGAAAAGTAGGCACCGATAAGAGCTGGCACCAAGAGGGGGATAAAGGAAGAGATAAAGATGAGGCACACATTGGAGGGAAAAGCCTGTGCACCTGCTCAAAGTATGCTCAAGGCATTGACTATAAAACTAAGCTGTGCCTCAGTGTTGGTGTGGCACTTTTGTCTTTGTTCACCTAGCAGGGTGATTTGGTCAAATAAACCTGCTGAACAATTTCCTTGTTTCCAGTGTCTGATTGGAGGTTATTTGGGCCATAAAGGAAAGAGCACATGTTATAATGTACTAGCTGTACCCGGCACGCGTTGCGGGGGGCATGGTGTGCCAAGTTGGGTCTTTATTGGTCTTGGTTCTGGGCCACAGTGGTCTGTGGGGAATGATGGGTTTTGAAGTACTACAAATCCCGTTTTCCATGGTGGTACTTCAAGTCCCATCATGCATAGTCGGGCTCTGTGTGCCAAGGTAGGTTACTGTAAATTCAGGCCATACACAATGTCCCATGAGCTGAGGCCTAGTTAGGAACAGCAAGTTAATGAAGCCTTTCTGTCAATTCAGGCCATACACAATGTCCAATGAGCTGAGGCCTAGTTAGGAACAGCAAGTTAATGAAGCCTTACTGTCAATTCAGGCCATACACAATGTCCCATGAGCTGAGGCCTAGTTAGGAACAGCAAGTTAATGAAGCCTTACTGTCAATTCAGGCCATACACAATGTCCAATGAGCTGAGGCCTAGTCGGGAGAATCAAGTTAATGAAGTCTTACTGTCAATTCAGAGCGTAAACAGCTTCCCAGTAAGTGAGGGCTAGTTAGGGAAATCAAGTTAATGAAGTCTTACTGTCAATTTAGAGCGTAAACAGCTTCCCAGTAAGTGAGGGCTAGTTAGGGAAATCTAGTTAATGAAGCCTTACTGTCAATTTTGGGCGTGGTCTGTGATTTTTTGGGGTGTACATTTTTGATTGGAAGTGATTTGGGTGTTTGTGTTGGGGATTGGCTCAGGCCTTTTCCTTATTCTGTTTTGGCAGTTTATTATGGATCGGAATTTTCATGTTGGCTGGCCAGTGCAGCAGTTATGCAAATCCGCCCTTATTGGCAGCCAATCATGTTGTTCAGAATGTAGAGGCTGGGTGAGTCTTTGGCTGCCCCGGAGGATGCTGGTAAATGTAGTTTTATTTTTATTCGTTGTTTTGGGGGCCTTTTAGGTTTTGGGGGGGAAAGTTTCTTTGCTACAAACGTACCTTGCTTGAGGCCTATTTCTGTTGGCAAGTATTGTGTTTCTGCGTTGTATGGTTTCTTTGTTTGAGGTATACATCACATGACGTGAACCCATTTATATAATAGATTTAATGCTTTGGAACCCCCCCAGCCCCCACCCCCAAATAATGCTGCTGAAGAGACATAGCTTGGAGTAATTGAAATCTGCAATATTTGTTTAATGATAACTGCTTAATAATACTGTGTATTGCCCACTGCTTTGCACCTTGCCAAAGTTAACAGGCTGTTGAGTTAAGGCTCTAAAGCAGGGGGTAGGCAATTACCGGCCCTCCAGGTGTTTTGGACTTCAACTCCCAGAAATCCCAGCCAGTTTACCAGCTGTTAGGATTTCTGGGAGTTGAAGTCCAAAACACCTGGAGGGCCGGTAATTGCCTACCCCTGCAAAAGCTTTAAAGCAGAGTGATGTAGTTGGGCAGTGTTATGGATGACCCAGAAAGGCAATAAATCTTCTCACACACGAATGGGAGATGGGAAGCAGATGTGAGTAATTGCACTGCTGCTTGTGGATTCTGGATTTCGTTGTATATTGCTGCATGGCAATGCAACTACCCCTGGATATATTCTTTGCAGGCTGGGGATGCTCTACTGGTAATGTATTTCATGCTTCAGAGGTGGCCCCCTCCCAAAAGATGCTGCTTATGGATCTGGGGTTGCATTGTATTGTTTTTGCAATGACAATCAGGCTCCCCCTGAATACATTCCAGACAGTGGCAAAGAGTGGACGGAAACACACACCGGTGAAGCCCCTCCCCATTCTTCTCTGTGACAGCTGAGCCCCTTCCCATCTCGATCTCTGGCTTACCTCGAATGGGGCTGACCTGCACAGTGCTCTGGATGGACATGGTTCCCTGGCCTTGGAAAGAGCAGACGAAGGTAGCTTCCTCTTCGTCGGGGCAGGAGACCAGGGTCAAGCGGTGGCAGAGAGAGCCCTCATTTCTGGACACAGGGACAGCTATGGACAAGGAGGACACAGACCCTCAGGAGGGATTCGGGAGCAAAGAAGGAAGGAAGGAAGGAATGTTGCTACTAGAGGTTTATAACAGGCTTTTTCTAAGTATCCGTGATGATCAGAACCTTTTCTGTTACTGCTGTCACAAGTTAATTAGGTGTGTTATCTGATTCAGCATATAACAAAGCACTGGGTTTGCAAGCTTTGAGCTTGGCATTTGGCTTAGCTTGATTGCTCATTTGAGACGAAGAAACCTTTGGCTGTTGCTGGGAGTGGTTACGCAGCGACCTGAAGCTGAAGACTGAAGCTGTTTGGAGTGCCAAGGAAACTGCTTGTTTATGGCAAGATAAGGACATTCGACTGATAACTAAATAGAGAGACTGTATTATTTTGCTATATGTTTGCATATCGTCATGCAAAGAAGACTCACAGGAGACATTGTCTGCTGTACATTGGTGAGAACAATTCTTCTTCTGTTTTTGCTTTTCGTTTTTGATCTAAAGTGAATAGAACTACTGTATATTTTGTTTCTACTTAAAGCAACAGACTCATGTGTATTTTTTTTAAAGTTTTTATCACACTGAGAGTAAAAGGGGCCGAGACTTTCTGCGGGCTACTAACGCTAATCTGACAAAGGCTTTCCTCACCTAGGAAGTGGTCAAAGGGATGACCAAAATGGTATTATGCCAGTGTTTCCCAAACCAGTGCCTCCAGATGGACGCACTACAGCAAAGTAGCATTTGCAGAAAGTCAAAGACTTTCTGCAAGACTTGCTGCACCGCCAGGCCAGCCCCCTCCTTCTTCCTGGGCTGCCCCCTGCCCTATGGCGGGCTCAGCTCAGGTCGGCCAATGAGGGCAGGCCACCAGGGAGCATGCGCACGGGAGAGAGGCGAGAGCAGCTGAGAAACCACAGGGCTGAGCTGAGAGCAGGACAACACCGAGAGAGCAAGAGAGAGAGAGAGAGAGAGAGAGAGGCCCAGAGCCCAGAGAAGATTCCATTCGAAGTGTTGGAACTTAGCAGGGAGCAGGTCAGCGGGGCTTTCTGCCTTTTGGGGGGTGATTTAGGAATTGGCCCATTTTTTCCTCCAACCCCAACCATTTCAGGACAAAATGGGCAGCCTACCATTTAACTCCCTGACATAAACCTTTCTGTAAAACATGCAGAAACATCCTATGTACTGTTAAGAGGGTGTACGTCAGTTTCTTTTATGAATTTCAACCATGATCTTATTCTGTTAATAAAACTATTTATACCTAAGGTTTGATTTTGAAGTTTTTATGAAGTGTCTCTTATTTTTGTGAAAAATCCCATATTTTTAGGTAAATGGCCCTTATTTCTTATATCAAAAAGTGGCAACCCTAAGATAGATGGCTGCAGTTTGATTTTTAAAAATGTACCTCTTCTGACTGACAAACCAATTCAACTTATGAACAAACCTACAGAACCAATTTTTTTCGCAACTTGGGAACACCTTATATCTAAAATGTAGGATTTGCCATTCACAAATAAGACATCTCTCGCCCCAATATTTTCCCCAACAGGCACTGGAAAGGCAAAGGCAATAGTGTGGAAGCAATCAGTAAGGGATGTCAGAAACATTGAAAATTAACAGTGTATTTTTAATTACAAAAAGTGATTGATAGGCACTGAAAGAGTTAAAATGATGCAATGACTAAGCAAAGCCAGTGGGGGAATAGAAGCAGGTGTGCCTGTGAGTTACTCGCTCCTCCTGTGTGCAGACTTCCTTCTGTGTGAAGAATGCCTCGGTGTAGGAGTGCTGTGTTTGACTCCTCCAAGGAGAGAGCTGCTTCAGTTTGAAGTTTGTTGTATGTTCCTTATCTACAGGAGAGAGACGGCCAGCATGAAGGCATGAAGCTGAAGCAAAGATATAACAAGGAAGCATAAAGAAGTTTGTTTATGTTATGAAAACCTTGTTTGTTTTTGTCACCATATTATTTTTCTACAAGAAAGGCCTTCGAAGGAAGATAACAATTGTCTGTGTGTGTTTTTATTTCGTCTTATACTGGTTCAGGGTCACGCTGCTGCTGCGAAATAAGATGCTTTGCTATATACATTTGTGCTGAGGTTTTTTAAGTCCATTCGCCAAACAAAGGAAGCCCTCATCTAAGATATAGCATGGCTGTATCCTCAGAGGGGTCACCTGTTATTGGGGGGGTGATGGGACCTGGAGTTTATTGGGCCCTTAAACTTCCGGCCCACCAACGTTAATCCACGCCCCAAACCCACCAAAGGCCGTCGCTCCGGGGTCCCAGGCTGCTTTGACTCCTTCCACGCCTCTGTCCTGGATGCAGCACTCCAGGGTCAGTGGATGATGGGAGCTGCAGTCCATGGACTGCTGGGTTATGCCCGGGATGAGGTCTGCGGGGACCAGCGGGACGGAGACCTCCTGCCGAATTTCCAAGAGCTCCTCCCCACGATGGAAGCGGCAGATGTAGGTTCCTGCAAGGGATATGAATGGAGGAATCCTAGTTGGAAGGGACCCCAAAGGACATCCAGCCCAACCGAGGCAGAAAGCATGTTCTTTTGCCAAACAGCTTTGACCGTCAGGAAGTTTACCCTAATGTTTAGATGGAATCTGTTTTCCTGCAGTTCAAACTCATGGCTTCATGGTGCCCCGTCTTTAGAGTGGCAGAGAACAAGCTTGTCCTCTCGTCCTCAATAAAGCATCATTTCAAATATCACACTGATTCGTTCAGAAGAAGACCTACAAGCCACTCTAGACGCCTTCGCAGAAGCATACGAGACGCTCAGCCTCTCATTGAACATCGAGAAAACCAAAGTGCTCTTCCAGCAGTCACCAGCCAATCCCTCTCCAATGCCAGAAATACAGCTTAATGGGGCAACGTTAGAAAACGTTGACCATTTCTGCTTCCTCGGCAGCCACCTCTCCACAAAAGCCAACATAGACACTGAAACACAACACTGCCTGAGCTCTGCAAGTGCAACATACGGGAAGCTCTGCAAGTGCAGCTCCCTTCTGAATGGAGCAGAGAGTGTTTGAGGACCGGGACATCCGTAGGGAGACCTAGGAGCTTGTTGATAAAGCCATTTTCCTCCCAACCCTGCTTTACGCCTCCGAAACGTGGACTGTCTACAGATGTCACATGCAACTCCTGGAACGATTCCATCAGCGCTGCCTCTCAGGCCCAGATTAAGACCTTTTTGCGCCCTAGGCCACACTTTGGAATTACGCCCCATTTCGTGCGCCGACACTCGGGCACCGCCCCCGGAGGTAGTGATGTCGCTCGGGCCCCGCCCCCGGAGGGAGTGATGTCGCTCGGGCCCCGCCCCCAGAGGGAGTGACGTTGACTCAAGGAAGCCGGGTGCGTGCATGGCGAGGTAGAGGGGGAAGGAAAGGAAGGCTCACCCCTGAGGGCAGGGCTTCCCTTCCTCCTCCTCCACGATGCACCCGGCTTCCTTGAGTCAAGGAAGCTGGGCGCGTCGCGGAGGAGGAGAAAGGGAAGCCCCGCCCCCAGCAACCTGGGAAAGGAGCCAAGGAAGGAGAAGTGCAGCAAGGGGGGGGGGATGGGGCGGGCGTGGATGGCGCGCAGGCGCAGAAGCGCCTGAAGATCGATTTAAAAAAAATTAAATTAAAAAAATTTACATTGGGGGGGGGGTCCGGATGTGGCGCCCCCCTCAGCTGCGCCCATAGGCCGTGGCCTAGTGTGGCCTTATGGGTGATCCGGGCCTGCTCAGTGCCTCTGAAAAATCCTCTAAATCTCTTGGTAAGACAAGCAGGGAAATGTCAGCGTGCTGGAAGAAGAAAAGGCCACCAGCATTGAGGCGATGCTCCTACTACACCATCAACTCTGCTGGACTGAAGGCCCCATTGTCCGAATGCCCAAAGATCACCGCCTCCCAAAGCAGTTACTCTACTCCCAACTCAAGAACGGAAAATGGAACGTTGATGGACAGGAAAATAGATTGAAAGACGGGCTCAAAGCCAACCTGAAAAACTGCGGCATAGACACCGAGAACTGGGAAGCCCTGGCCATCAAGTGTTGGAAATGGAGGCCAGCTGTGACCAGCAGTGCTGCAGAACCCGAAGAGACACGAATGGAGGGAGAAAGGGAGAAATGTGCCAAGAGGAAGGTGCATCAAGCCAACCCTGACTGGAACCACTTTCTGTCCCACTAAAGATGGATTAAAGAACATTTTAAGGATCAAAAAGGATTCCTGGATGAAGTGGGGCGGGGGGTGCATTACCTTCCCAGTCTGGGGAGAGCAGGGAGACCTTCAGCACGGCCTCCGATCCATTCAATGCCAAAACCACCGCCGTCCCATTGCGGACCTCCTTGGCCTCTCCGTTCCATTCAGGGCGCAGCAGGTAGAGCTTCACATCCGTGGCCCCTTCGCCCACCTGGAAGGAGAGCCCCACTTCCTCCCCTGAGGCAGTTTTCGGGGGCAGCGTTGTAGTTTCCGAAGCTGGAAGGGAAGAAAGGAGGAAGGAATAATAATAACAATAATTAAAAAATTAAAATTAAAAAAATTAAAAATTAAAATTTAAAAATGTAATTATCTATATATATAAAAAGAGAGTGGTCGTGGTACCCGGCAAATAGGCGCGAAAACTACATGTCCAAGACCCACGAAACTCGCCAGACCACTGACCCATACCCTGAGGTCCCTATAGGGCCCACAAAAACACCCCGAAACACAACCCTCCACCCTCTAAAGACCCCGAAAAACAACCTTTCCCCGCATGCACAAACGGCGCAAGGCGGCGGCGGCCGCGGCAACGCCACGCCCCTCCTCCTCCTCCTCCAACACACCCTCCCACCCCACCTCCCCTTGGCCCCGCCCCTCCTCCTCCTCCCTCCCACCCCACCTCCACGCCCCAAGACATTACCCCACCCGCGCCGCCGACGCCATGCCCACCTCCTCCGCCGATACCAGGCCGCTCCTCAAGCCGGGACGCGCGGGCGCCGCCTTCTCCGCCTTCTCCGCAGCGTACTTGCCCTTTCTCGGCGACTGCCATCCGGATCTGAACCCAGGCCAGGATGGCAGCCGCTGAGGAAAGCCAAAAGCCGGAGAAGGCGCCCACGGCGGCACCTGGGCCGCCTTCTCCGACGCGTCCTTACCCGGCCTTGGCGACTGCCATCCGGTTCTGGACACAGCCCAGGATGGCAGCCGCCGAGGAAGGACAAGGACGCAGCTGAGAAGCCGCCACGGCGGCGCCCGCGCAACCAGGGTCCATGGGGCGCCTGGGAAACGACGGAGGAGACGACTACGGACAAGGAACTACACCTCCCAGAAGGCTCCGTGCCTCTCACTGGGAAGCAGGGGCGGAGCTTTCTGGGAACTGAAGTCCCATGCCCATATCCACCTCCTCCTCCAACTCCCAGTCTCCCATGCGTTCCCGGACCCAACCGACGCGGCATGGGACCCCGGAGGAAGCCAAGGAGGCGCCGCACCCGTCCCCCTCGCAAAGGTCCCCTTCGGCACCACCTTCGCCAGGAAGTGGCGAGCAAGAGCGACGAGGGAACGCCCCACCTCCCTGCCACTCCCGGAAGACGAGGCCGAAGGGAGAAACACCGCGCAACAAACTACCTCCTACCCAGGGTCCCCATCGCATCCCCCACAGTAAAAAATAAAAGTTTATTCTTCTTGAAATACACACACATACACACACACATATACACCCAAACATACACATAAAAACACACACAAAACACTTAGTCACATCACTACCAACCCATACATACCCAGACTTCCACACATCTCCTAAATAGGGCACAGCAACGGGTGCCGGGTTCAGCTATACACATATATACACACAACCCCCCCCCCCCCAACACACACATATATACAGACAAACATACACATATAAACACACACAAAACACATACATCATTTTCAGCCCATACATGCCCAGACTTCCTCACATCTCCTAAATATGGCACAGCAACGCGTGCGGTGTTCAGCTAGTATTATTATATTTTTAATTATAAATATTTTTTAATATCCTGCCTCCATCTCCAAAGTCCAAAGGGACTCGGGACAGCTTACATGGGGACAAGCCCAATGTACAGAGTTAAAAACGTAGCACATGAGAATGCATAACATCAATTTAAAACGACGTAAACAACATTATGACAAAATATAAAACAAGCATCAAAACCAAAACCAAGAACAATAGGATAGTTCAAGTCTCAATATGGGTGGGCGGACTAGTGCATAACAATTCAAAGGACAGGGCTAATGAGACTTTCTGGGATGGGATGTGGGGGCACGGTTTTACTTCAGTGCTTCCTGGAGGGCCGTTCCCAGTCGGTGAAGCTGGGGGACACCTGCTCGGACACCTGGCCGTTGACTTGTGGGTTCCTGCAAAGATCTATTCCTCCCCCCCCCCCTATGTTATTCAACAGCTACATGAAACTGCTGGGAGAGGTAATCCGGAGTTTTGGGGCACGGTGCCACCTCTACAAAGATGACACCCAACTCCAGTACTCATTTCCACCAGAATCCAAGGAAGCCCCTCAGATGCTGGACCAGTGCCTGGCTGCTGTGTCGGACTGGATGAAGAGGAACAAACCTAAGATTAATCCTGACAAGACAGAGGTCCTCCTGGTCAGTCGCTCACCTGACCGGGGTATTGGGTGGCAACCTGTGCTGGATGGGGTTGCACTCCCCCTGAAGTCTCAGGTCCGCAGTTTGGGGGTCCTCCTGGACTCAGTGCTGACGCTTGATGCACAGGTGTCGGCAGTGGCCAGGAGGGCCTTTTCAGAATTAAAACTTGTGTGCCAACTGTGACCATACCTTGCGAAGGTAGACTTGACCACGGTGGTTCATGCCTTAGTTACCTCTAGATTGGATTACTGCAATGCAGTCAATGTGGGGCTGCCCTTGAAGACGGCCCAGAAATTACAACTTGTTCAACGTTCGGTGGCCTGATTCCCCTCTCTCTCTCGGCATTACTTCGCGAAGATTCTTTAGGAAGGACTCATCCCACGCTTTTTAGTCATCATCCCAGCGCGTTGATGACTAAAAAGGCCAATCGGAGATAGGCAAGTTCAGTTGCAGAAAGCACAGCAGAAAGTCTCCTTGGGTGATGTTGTTTCCAAGTTGCGGTTCTTTCTGCATTGTCGTTTCTCTTCGAGACCCCTTCGGCGTGTCTTCTCGAAAGAGGCCGCAGCATTGTGGATAGTGCGTCTCCATGCCTCCCGATGTGAGGCCAGGGTGGATCATTGTTGGTGATCGATCTGGCAGAGCCTGAGATTTTGTTTCAGGGAGTCCTTGTATCTCTTTTTGGGGTGCCTCTCTTGTGCTGACCCCTGGCAAGTTCACCGTAGAGTAGTATCTTTGGGAGGCAGGGGTCCTCTATCCTAGAGACGTGCCCTGCCCAGCGCAGCTGGTTGTCAATAGCATGGCCTCAATGCTGGTGATCCCTGCTTTCTCAAGGACAGCAACATTAGTCACATAGTCGGTCCAGTGTATATTTAGGATTGTGCGAAGACAGCGCTGATGAAAGCGTTTGAGGAGTCATAGGTGCTGGCGATAGGTGACCCAGGTTTCAGACCCACAGAGGAGAATAGACAGTACAATAGCTCTGTACACAACTTGTTCAACATTCGGTGGCCAGATTAATAACAGGGCGAATTACAGGGAACGGTCAACCTCCCTGTTTAAGGAGCTCAATTGGCTGCCATTCATCTTCCGGTCCCAATTCAAGGTATAGGTCAGGGCTGTCTAACTTCTACCGGGTCCAGGGCCGGAATAGAGGTCACTGATGACCTCGGGGGCCACTCGGCCCCGCCCCCAGCCCAGGCCCCGCCCCAGCCCAGGCCCCCGCCCTCTCCTAAAGCTGTCATTCTCCCTCCTCCTCCTCCTCTTTCCCGGGCACCATGGCTGTCCCGAGCGCCACGGCGCCCGGGAAAGAGGAGGAGGGAGGGAGAGCAGAGGTGGCGCCAAGGGCAGCGCGTCACAGGCCTGCCGTGAAGCGCTGCCTTTGGTGCCGCCTACTCCTCCGGTGGCCCCCGCCCTTCCTAGGGGGGAGGAGTCGAAAAAAAGGGCAGAAGGCGGCGCCAAGGGCAGCGTCACAGGCCTGGCGTGCCTGCCCTTGGCGCCACCTACTCCTCGCGGCCCCCGCCCTTCCTAGGGTGGGGGCCGTCGAAAAAAGGCAGAGAGCGGCGCCAAGGGCAGCGCGTCACAGGCCTGCCGTGACGCGCTGCCCCCGGCGCCACCTACTCCTCCTTTTCGGCGTGGAGAGAGGGACGGAGGGGGCGGTGCAGGGAGGAGGAGCTAGCTCTCTTCCTCCTCCCTGCCCTGCCTCCCCCCCCCCCCCCCGGCCGCCATTTAAATTTTTTTAAAAAATTAAAAATGGCGGCTGGGGGCATAGCTGGGGCCGTGCCCAACAGGCTGGGGGGCCGGATCCGGCCCCAGGGCCGCCAGTTGGACAGCCCTGGTATAGGTCATCACTTATAAAGCCCTGAACGGTTTGGGACCCGCCTACCTACGTGACCATATCTCCCTCCCTGAACCTGCCCGTTCCCTTCGATCCTCACGGGAGGCTCTCCTCTCGCCTCTACCATTGTCTCAGTTCCGCCTCGAGGGAACAAGGGAGAGAGCCTGTTCCTCTAATTGGCCTGGTCATCTTTCCTATGGCTGCTTTATTGCCCTGTCCCAAAAGCTTGGCCCCACAGCCAAGCTTTGACCATCCTTCTGAAGGACAGGAGGGTGGGGGCCAATCTGATCTCACCAGGAAGGGAGTTCTCTAGCCAGGGGGCCATCACCGAGAAGAAGGAAGAAAAAAGGAGGGGATGTATATATCAAGCCCGGATTAACCCCTTTTGGCACCCTAGGCCACACTTTGGAATTACGCCCCCCAACCAACCAGTCAAGGAAGGAGGGCGCGAGGAGGAAGGAAGCCCCATCCCGGGGCCACTGCCGGGCATGCGCGGCAGGAGGGCGCGAGCACCTCTGCCTCCGCCATGTTTCTGGGTGCCGCGCGTGCCCGACAGCGGCCTCGGAAGCGGGGCTTCCCTCCGCCTCCTCGCGCCCTCCTTCCTTGAGTCAAGGAAGGAGGGCGCAATGAGGAAGGAAGGGAAGCCCCCGGGGCCGCTGCCGGGCATGTGCGGCACCCAGGAACATGGCAGAGGAGGCAGAGGCGCTCCTTCCTTGACAAGTCAAGGAAGGAGGGTGCGAGGAGGAGGAAGGAAGGGAAGCCCCACCCCGGGGCTGCTGCCGGACATGCGCGGCAGTAGAGTGCTCGTGCCTCTGCCTCCTCCGCCATGTTCCTGGGTGCCGCGCATGCCCGGCAGCAGCCCCGGGGGCTTCCCTCCGCCTCCTCCTCCTCGCGCCCTCCTTCCTTGACAAGGGGGCGGGGGCGATGGCGAGGGGGGGCGCCATTCCCTCCTCCCCGCCCCCTCGCAGCGCTCTCCCCCCACTCTCCCTCGAGATAGAGAGTCATCTCCATGGCGCGCGTTGCGGTTTTGTTTCAACATATTTTTTTTGGTCCGTGAACTGCGCCCCCCCCCCCTCGGTTTGCGCCCCTAGGCCATGGCCTAGGGTGACCTTATGGGTAATCCAGGCCTGGTATATATAAGAGCAATCTATAATGAAATATATCAATCTAAAAGGTAATATACCCCGGATAAAGCCAAACATCCATAGATATGAGCAGTAGGAATCTATAAATGGGTGTGCTAAGTCAAATGGATATCTACTTCCTTAATAAATAACCAAAATATGGCAATAAACAGTTTATATTCAATATTAGATTTTCAAAAATCCATAAATATAAGGTCATAACACGAAAGCACTGATAGGCATCTGTCGGGAGGGCTTGGGTGGTGTCTTCTTGCCTGAAAGAAGGGGGTTACATGTAGGGTTCCCATATGTCCCTTATTCTAAGGGATGTCCCTTATTTTGGCCCTAAAATTTTTGTCCCTTATTTTCAGGCCCTGTCCCTTATTTTTGACTAGCAGGACAGGTCTGGGCGGGGTTGACCAGAGGAAGGTGCGCTCCGGTTTCCAAGGCAATGCCTGCCCAGGGATTCCAACTCGCAGGGCAGCCTGCGTCCCCGTTGGAAGGAAGAGGCGATACAGGACTTTTTCAAAGTACAGTAGACTAATTAACCGTTACCCAAGGGGAATGTTGGATCGTGTTGGATAAAGATAGTTTCTGGTTGCTTGAGAGTTACTCTTAAAATAGGCCTAGCTGTGTATCCCATACTATACTATACTATACTATACTATTAACTATTGACATAATAATCATGAAGATGTACTGTCTTATAAAATTTATTTTAATGTTTAGGCAGCGCACTTTTAAAGTCAGCAATGTCAAGTAGTAAATACAGAGGGAGAAAATTAGGTAGTTCTGATAATGTTTTTTCTGCATGACAAAGCATGCAGAAACATACCATGTCCTGTTAAGAGGGTGTAAGTCAGTTTCTTTTGTGAGTTTCAATCATTATCTTATTCTCTTAATAAAACTATTTCTACCTAATGTTTGAGTTTCAAGTTTTTAATGAAGTGTCCCTTATTTTTGTGAAAAATCCTGTAAATGTCCCTTATTTCTTATATCAAAAAATGGCAACCCTAGTTACATGGGAAGACCCCTTTTTTGGGGAAAGGGGGTCCCTCCCCACTCCATTGGACTACAGACCCCTGGGGAGTCTGGATTGCACCTTGGGGGTTGGGGGGGGGGTTATGACGCTCACCTTTGTTGGCCTGCAGCGGAGGCAAGCAGGACCCAATGTTCCCAGCGGGGAAACTAAGGCAGTCGCAGGCGGTGACCAGGGAGACCATGGCACCCAAGAGGCCCCCGCAGGCCGGGATCTGCTTGCAGTGACCGTCTCCCCATTGGAAGCCCGGGAGGCACCGGCAACTCCGGCTGGAGCCTTGCAAGGCGTCGCACCCTGCAGAGGAAGTGGGCAGAGGTCACTGAGGTCCAAACCCACCCAGCCATGACCACACCCACTGGCTTTGCCTTTGCCTTTGTTCCTCGACATGCTAGCTGATTATTCCCTTGAGCAGATGGTCATGGAACCAACCAGGAGAAAGGGGATCCTGGACTTGGTGCTAACTAATGAACAAGATCTCGTTCAAGATGTCCTTGTAGCTGAGCCCATAGGCAGTGACCATAACACAATAACCTTCAACGTAAGTTTGATAGCAAACTGCCAGTGAAAACTAACACAGAGACATTAAACTTTCACAAAGGGAATTTTACCAAAATGAGAAAAATTGTAAAGAACAAACTAAAAGGAGCAGTAAAAAAAATCAAATCCCTCCAAAATGCTTGGAAACTGTTTAAAAATACCTTAAAACAGGCCGAACTAAAATGCATTCCAATAAAAAGAAAGAGGCATGGAAAGTCCAAAAGGACACCAGTATGGCTTACAAAGGAAGTAAAAGATGTGATTGGAAAGAAGAAAAACTCATTTAAGAAATGGAAGGCTCTTCCTACCGAGGAGAACAGAAAGGAACACAAGCTCTGGCAAACTAAATGCAAAGCAACAGTCAGGAAAGCCAAGAGAGATTTTGAGGCACACATAGCAAAGAATATTAAAAACAACAAAAACTTCTTTAAGTACATCAGAAGCAGGAACCCAACTAGAAAAGCAGTTGGGCCACTCGACGACAATGGTCAGAAAGGGAAAATCAGCGAAGACAAGGAGATTGCTGAGCGGCTATATGACTTCTTTGCCTCCGTTTTCACACAGAAGGACAGACAACATATGCCTGCAGCTGAGTCAGTTTTTTCAGGGAGGGAATTAAATGAATTAAACCAGATAGAGATAAACAAGGAAGATGTTCTCACATGCCTTACTAAACTAAATGTCAACAAATCACCAGGGCCAGATGGCATCCACCCCAGAGTTCTTAAGGAACTCAAGTGTGAAATTGCTGAACTTCTAGCTAAGATATATAACCTTTCTCTAAGATCAGGCTCTGTACCCGAGGACTGGAGGGAGGCAAATGTAACTCCAATCTTCAAGAAAGGATCCAGGGGTGATCCAGGAAATTATAGGCCAGTTAGTCTAACCTCAGTTCCAGGCAAAGTGATGGAAACCATTATTAAAGAAAAAATTACTAAGCACATAGAAGAACAGGCATTGCTGAAGGAAAATCAACATGGTTTCTGCAAAGGCAAATCATGTCTTACTAACTTGTTAGAATTCTTTGAGGGTGTAAATAAACACATAGATAAAGGGGACCCAATTGATATTGTTTACCTTGACTTTCAAAAGGCTTTTGACAAAGTCCTCACCAAAGGCTCCTAAATAAGCTCTTCAGCCATGGAATCAGGGGACAGGTCTTGTCCTGGATTGGAACCTGGCTAAACTGTAGGAAACAAAGGGTGGTAATAAACGGACATTTCTCTGGGTGGAAAGAGGTGAGAAGTGGCGTACCCCAAGGTTCAGTTTTGGGTCCATTACTTTTTAATTTATTCATTAATGATCTGGATGTAGGAGTGAATTCTGAGGTAGCAAAGTTTGCAGACGACACTAAACTGTTCAGGGTAGTTAAAAATGAAACTGATTGTAAAGAGCTCCAGAAAGATCTCTCGAAATTGAGTGAATGGGCAACAAAGTGGCAAATGCATTTTAACCTAAACAAGTGTAAAGTCATGCACATCGGGCAAAGAACCCCAACTACACCTACCAATTGATGGGGTCAAAGCTTTCCGAGACAAACCAGGAAAGGGATCTTGGGGTTTTGGTGGACAGCTCAATGAAGATGTCAACCCAGTGCGCAGCAGCAGTGAAAAAGCAAATTCTATGCTTGGCATGATCAGAAAGGGAATCGAAAATAGGTCAGCAAATGTTGTATTACCTCTCTACAAATCGATGGTAAGGCCACATTTGGAGTACTGTGTACAATTCTGGTCTCCGTACCTTAAGAAGGATATAACGGAACTGGAAAAGGTACAGAAAAGGGCAACAAGAATGATCCAAGGGATGGAGCGGCTCCCTTATGAAACCAGGTTGCAACGCCTGGTCTTTTCAGCCTTGAAAGACGGCGTTTAAGAGGTGACTTGATCGAAGTGTATAAAATCATGCATGGGATAGAAAAGGTGAATAAAGAAAATCTGTTTTCTTTGGCACAAAACACCAGGACTAGAGGGCACTCCCTGAAGCTCCAAGGTAGGAAAATTAGGACTAATAAAGGGAAATATTTCTTCACCCAGAGGGTCATTGGGTTATGGAACTCACTTCCAGAAGAGGTTGTGACAGCTGTCAGCCTGAACAACTTCAAGGCAGGATTAGACAGATTCATGGATACCAAGTGTATCGGTAGTTACTGAAAAGGACATTCAAGTGCCACCTCGGAGTTGGTTGAGGTAGGCAGGATTTCCCTGGGTACTGGTTGTGGGGGTCGGGAGCAGGTCAGGTTTTGCCCTCCCTTCTGCTCGAGATCCCCGTGTACAACTGGTGGGCCACTGTGTAATACAGAATGCTGGACTAGATGGGCTGAGGCCCGATTCAGCATGGCTCTTCTTATGTTCTTATGTTCTTAAATGGTCTGGAAAAATTAATAATTAATTAATAATTAATTAATTAATTAATCGAATAGCATTAATTCCTTAACAATTTTTATTGATGCATCAAATAAGGGGCAAAAACATGCACTATATAGAACATGATTGTTGCGTTGCTGTGAGTTTTCCGGGCTGTATGGCTATGTTCCAGCAGCATCGTCTCCTGACATTTCACTTGCATCTGTGGCTAATGGCATCTTCAGAGGTCTATTGGAAACGAGGCAAGTGGGGGGTATATATACACATCTGGAATAATGTCCAGGGAGGAATTAAAAACCCTTGTCTGTTTAGGAAAAAGTTTGAATGTTGCAATTAGCAAGCTTGAATAGCACCGAGAAGCCATGAAGTTTGGTAGCCTGGTTTTAATACAAAGGCCTGGCTAGCTATTATGCAGATACCCTCACTGATTGACTTTGCAGCTTCATGGCTATGTGCTAATCAAGCTTGCTAACTACAACATCCAAGCAGCAGCACTGGGTAGCCTGGTTTTAATACAAAGGCCTGGCTAACTATATGCAGATACCCTCACTGATTGACTTTGCAGCTTCGTGGCTACTAAGTGCTAATCAAGCTTGCTAATTGCAACGCCCAAGCAGCATCACTAGCAGCAATAAATCACTGCCAACTGGAAGGTGGTGTTTGAAGCCCGAGTGGGGTTTGAGCTCCTGACTGTTAATAGCCCAGCTTACTGTTCACCTAAGCAGTTTGAAAACAACTTAGCTGTGAGTAGAGAAATTAGGGAGGTTAATTTATGACATTTATAAGTTAGCAGTCGAAGATGGAGGTCCTGTGGCTGGGTCGCCCGGGGGAGCCCCGGCTGCCAATAATGGATGGTGAGGTGGTTAGCCTGTCGCCTCTGGTTAAAAGCCTGAGGAACTGGAGGCTCAGGTTTCCATCGTGAGCAGAGCAGCATTTTTCCATCTGCGCCAGGCAAGGCGGATGGCGTCCTACCTTTCCGGTGACGACCTGGCCACGGTAATCCAGGCCACGGTAATCTCGAGACTGGACTACTGTAATGCCCTTTACATTGGCCTTCCTTTGTCGGTAATTCGGAAACTGAAGTTGGTGCAAAACGCTGCGGCTCGACTGCTGGCTGGAGTGACACTATCGTGCCACATCACACCAGTCCTACAGCGCTTGCACTGGCTCCCTATCGAGCACCGGATTGCCTTCAAAGTGCTGGTGCTAACCTTTAAGGCCTTGCATGGTCTGGGGCCAGTGTACCTGCACATTCCCCAGAGACCACTACGGTCCATGGATCAAAACCTACTAGAGGTTCCATCACTTAAGATCTGCCGCTTGTAATCGACACGGCAGCACACTTTTTCTGTAGCAGCGCCTACCCTTTGGAACGCCCTCCCGGAGGAGGCACAAGCAATAACCGATCTACAGGTTTTTCGGAGGGCCTGTAAGACCAACCTGTTCCATCAGCTGTAACCCCTATTCTGGTCTTAATTTGTTTTTATAATGTTTTCAAATATGTTGTGTTTTGTTGTTCGTTGCTGTGGACCACCCTGAGCATTTTTTGGGAAGGGTGGTATATAAGTCGAAATAATAAATAAATAAATAATGCCAGATATCAAAGAGGAAAGAGGAAATACTACAATCAAAAGTGCGGTGTCATCTTGGATGAAGCGACAGCTTCCTCCTGTGGCCGGAATGGAGCAACCTCCAGGAGCCAAAGTTGGAAAAAAGTGCTGAATTGCCTCTATCTGTCTGTTGAATGTTTGCCATGTATGTGTACATTAGGCATGAGAAAAAAGTTATGAAAATGATTCGTTTCGTAAGAAATTCGTAAGAAATGCTACTTTCGAGTATTTCCGCACCTGGAGCGCCAACCAGGAAGTGGACTTTCTTTTTCGAACTTCGGGGCCAGGATTTTCTTAAGTGTCGTTATTAGGTCGTAAGGGGCACCTCCTTCTCTCTCACCACCCTCCCGCCTCCCTTGCCAATAAGTATTATGGCAAGGCAAGCCCTAAACTCGCTCCTTCTTTCGGCTGAAAGCCTGGAAAAAATGTAAACAGAGAGGATTACTCAGAAGTAAATCTGCAAAGGAGGGCACTTTGGATGAAGTGCCCTCCTTTGTGGATTTACTTCTGAGTAAACCTCTCTGTTTACATTTTTCCCAGGCTTCCCTGTCTCTCCTGCCTGCCAGGATCTAAAGCATCAAAGAGTATTGGGGTGAGAAACCAACCTAATGTATAATAGAATGAATGCTACTGTAAGTGCCTAATATTATAAGTAATCCAACTGGTCATACCTACATTCCATGCACATGCAATAATACAGCAGTCATAACAATAACAAGAGGTAAATTCAAACCGAAGTATTCTGACTGGTCTCTCCTCATGCGGTGCAAACGGGCTCTTCTCTTACCGTATTAGCCCGGGAAATTAGCCCGGGAAAAGCCAGCGTTTGCTGCTTGGGAGCACATACATACATATTCTTGGGGGGGGGGGGATTTGCTGCAGAATCCAGGGCTCATAGAGAAGATTCTGCAGCAAATCCCCCCAAAGAATATGTATGTGTGTGCACCCAAGCAGAAAACGCTGGCTTTTCCCGGGCTAATTTCCGGCTCACAGAGAAGAGCCCGTTTGCACCGCATGAGGCAGGGACCAGTCAGAATACTTCGGTTTGAATTTTACCTCTTCTTATACCCTTTGTTATTACTGCTGTTTTATTGCATGTGCAGGGACTGTAGGGATATGACCAGCCTGGGCCAACTTGGGCCCTCGCTCCTCGGGATCGGGATGAGAGAGGCAGCGAGGAGCCGGGGCTCCTCCTCCTTTCTTTGCTGCTTCCAAGAATAGAATACCCCCTTCCTCCCTCCTTCCTATTTGGAGGGTCCCATCTAGAATTCAGTGTGATTTATTCAAGTTTTGCCTACAACTCCCAGAAATCCCAGCCAATTTACCAGCTGTTAGGATTTCTGGGAGTTGTAGGCCAAAACCATCTGGAATGCGCATGCGCTGGCATACGAACTACTAACGCAATTTCGTTAGTAATTAAGTTACATTTTAGAAATTTTTGGAAAATTTTTGTAAGTCTTTCTTTTACTAATCAAACCCCCCCTTTGAATTTAGAATCGCCATTTTGGGGTTCGAAACCATGCCTAGTGTACATTGTGATCTGCCCCGAGTCCCCTTCCGGGGTGAGAAAGACAGAAAATAAATACTGTAAATAAATAAATAAATGAAATGCCTTTGTCTGCAGTGCCAGTGGGTGGCAAATCTCTTTCCTGCTTCAATGAAGGCTTCATCCAAAGTGCTTGAGCCTTGGGCAGTTCAATTTCGGACTAAATGCTGGAGCGGACTCACTGAAAGAAGGGCCCCCAGGGGGATTGGGGAGGGTTCCCGTGGGCTACTCACTTGTGGTCACGGCCAAGGCGTTGATGGTTGTCCCGTCCGCGCCATTCACTGTCCTTGGGAGGCCCACAGCGTGGAGGACCCCCTGAGCCTGGTCAGCATCCAAGGTTGTTGATGGGGAAACAGGCATCAACCGGAGGATGGCAGCCCCCCGGAGGGAGAGCCCTGAGGAAGGAAGGAAACAGGTGGGCTTGGAGAGGGGCTCCCTTTTGTGGGGAAAGTAAAAGAGGAAGGAAATGAAGATGAGGAGGAGGAGAGGAAGAAGCAGCTGCAGGAGAGTGGGAGGAAGAGGAACGAGAAAAAGAAGGGAAAGGAGAGGAATAGGAGAAAGAAGGAGAAAATAAGCAGAGGAGGAGGTGGAAGGGTAGGAGGAAGGGGGGAAGAAGAGGATGAAGGAAATGAAGAGGAGGAAGTGGAGGGAAAAGGAAGATGAAAACGAGGAAGAAGGAGAGAAGCAGACAAAGAAGCAGAGAAGGTGAAAGAGGAGGAGGAGGAGTAGGAAGAAGATTAGGAGAAAGAAGACAATGAAGAGGAGGAAGTGGAGAAAGAAGAAAAAGAGGGAAAGGAAGAGGGAAATGAGGAAGAAGGAGAGAAGCAGACAAAGAGGCGGAAAAGGTGGAAGAGAAGGATGAGTAGGAAGAAGAGGAGGAAAAAGAAGGCAATAAAGAGGAAGAGGAAGAAGAAGCTGCAGGAAGAAGAGGAAGAAGAGGGGGAGGAGGAAGGGGAAAGAAGAGGAATAGGGAAAGAAGGAGAGAACAGAAGAAGAGGAAGGAAATGAAGAGGAGGAGGAAGAAGAGAAAGCTGGAGGAGAGTGGGAGGAGGAAGAAGTGGAGGAGGAATTGGAGGGAGAAGAGGAATAAGAAAAAGAAGGAAAGGAGGAGGAGGAGGAGGGTGACCAGGCCTGGGCCAACTGAGGCCCTTCCCTCCAGGTGTTTTGGACCTCAACTCCCATAGATCCTAATAGCTGGTAGGCTGGTAGGAATTGTGGGAGTTGAAGTCCAAAACACCTGGAGGAGGGCCAAAGTTGGCCCAGGCCTGGGTTGTATTTTCCACTCACCAACTGCCCTTCCTGTGCGTTTTGGGGCTCCGCAGGGCACAACCCCCCCTGGATCTGAAGCACCATGACACTAGGAAAGGAAGAAAGGAACTGCGTCACTTAATGGTGAGGCCGATTCGGAAGCCCTCAGACCCAAAACCAAGCTGCAGAGAGTCCCCAGCATCCCTTTTGGCCTTTGGCCCAAATTACACCACCATAAAACCTTTTTTCCCTTCTGCCCCACCTAGTTCCATCAACCATAGCACAGAATCCGCCCCTCCCATCCAGCCCAGCCACCCTTGCCCCATTACCACACTTTACACCAGTGTTTCCCAACCTTTTTTGAGCCGTGGCACACTTTTAACATTAAAAAAATCCGGAGGCACACCACCAACCAAAATGACACAAAATGATACTGTAACACAGTAAAGAATGGCTGGGGGTGGTGACCTGCTGGGAGTGCTGAAGCCGGGGAGGAGCCAGGCCACGCCATGCCCCACCCCCTCCCCCGGCTTCAGTTCTCCCATACCCGCCAACCTTGAGGGGGCAGTGCCAAGCCAGCATTGTGCTGGCTCTGCCACCGCTGGCTTGGCACTGCCCCCTCAAGGCTGGCGAAGCTGTGGGAGCGCTGAAGCCGGGGGAGGGGGCGGAGTCAGGCCGCACCATGTCCTGAACCCTCCCCCCGGCTTCAGTTCTCCCACAGCTTCGCCAGCTTTGAGAGGACAGTGCCAAGCCAGCATTGTGCTGTCTCTGCCACCGCTGGCTTGGCACTGCCCCCGAAGGCTGGCAAAGCTGTGGGAGTGCTGAAGCCGGGGGGAAGGAGCAGAGCCAGGCTGCGTCATGCCTCCCCCCCGGCTTCAGCTCTCCCACAGAGGAGGAGCATGAGCGGTGGACGGGCTTCTGTAGGCAGGGCTCCTCCGCGCAGCTTCAACACGCTAGTGGCGAGAGTCATGGCGAGAGTCATGGCGGATTGGAGGCTGGTTGGGAAACGGCCGAAGGAGGCGGTGCCCGGTCCCTTCTTTTTCTTCGCTGCCACCCGGCCCTTCCTCCTCCTCCCCCAAGCAGCAGGAGTTTGGCAGGAGGAGGGGGAAGGAAGGGGGGCAGAGAGCTTTTCTCGTGGCACACCTGATGATCGCTCACGGCACACTAGTGTGCCACGGCACACTGGTTGAGAAACACTGCTTTACACAACCAAAATGACATAAGAATCAACTTTAAACAGCACATAACAATGGATCAGGACATTTTCCCCAGCATCCACCCAGCCCCACACATGGCAACAGCACATTAAACCCCATAAACAGACCACATCAAGACAGAAACAAGTGCATTTTCCCCCTGCCTCCAAGCCACAACAGCCAGGCGACCACTCCCAGGCCTATGCAACTCTCAAAACAAAGGAGGTTTCGGCTTGGACAAAAGGAAAACTATTCAGCCAAACAATAACAAAGGGACTAGGTGTCCCCAACGGTTGTTCACTTGCCCTCGGGCACCCCTCACCAGGACACTTCCTATTTCACACCACTGTTACTATTGTGCGTTTTCCCGCCTCACATAGCCCCGGCCCGGATTGGCAATTTCAAAGAGAAACGCTGCTCTCTGATTTGCTGACGCGCCGGCCGGCTCTCTGACAGTCAGCTGCAGCCTTCATTCTACCAATGGAATGCCGGCTCACGTAAGCAATAGGGCGCACAATTCAAATGTAAATGGACTTCTCTGTTATAAATACATGCACCATGTACCAAATAAGCATGCTTGCTTTGGGACAAAGACCAGGACTCTGCTTGCATCCTTTGACCAGCCGGTAAAGACTCTTCTCTCGGGTTTGGCGCGCTTCGGATTTGGGTGAGGAACGAATTGGCATTGGGGATAAAGGGAATTTTGGGAAATTTACAGCGTTTTTTCTCAAATTTACTTCACCCGGATTGATTTCCATTTTATCCTCGCTTTTAGAGGTGGCCAGGGCCTCTGCCCCTACTGGGAAGGACCTGCTGTTGTTCGGCATCAGTGGGATGCAATGGTTGTTCTCCAAACACACCTGCCCTCCAGGTGCAAATGTGCTGCCTGGGAATAATGGTCTGGCCAAGTGGGAGAACTGTACCACAGCCAGCTGCCAAGACAACCCTGGGACCCACTCAGGACCTCTGTGCACTCCACGCTGACTATCCAAAGCCTACAGCGCCCGGTATTCCCAGGCAGTCTCCCATACAAGTATTAACCAGGCCCAACCCTGCTTAGCTTCCGAGATCAGGCATGTTCAAGGTGGTATGGCCAGGAAGAGGTTGTCTTGTGCTCCTGGATAGGAAGCAGATTGGTATCACACACACACACGCGCTTTACCTGCTGGCTCTATCAACACACCTGAGTCAACCTGGAGCAGGATGCATCGCCCTTCCTGCCTGCAGCCCCCAAATTTGCATGTGTTTACCCCAATCTGCATGCAAATCTCAGTCTCTGCAGTGGTTTCGGACATACTGGTCCAAGGAGAAGGGCTAGAAGGGATGCGTTGGCCACAATTCCCATCATCCACAAAGAAAGGGCCCTTTCAGGCCAAAGGGACACCTTTGAAGGGGCTTCCAAGGAGATTTTCAGAGCAAAGAAAATCAGGGATGTGGCTATTGGCCTTAAGGACTGAGATGATGATGATGATTATAAATGCTTGATTTCTTCAAAGTTAGAAAGTTTTGGGACTGGAGGAATAATATCATTTGGAAAGGGTAGCAATAATAATCTATATAAAATATAGATTATTTTATTTATTTATATAAATAAATAAAATAATCTATATTTTATTTATATAGATTATATAAATAAATTTATATGAGTCCCCTCATAGTAGAAGGGTGGGGTAGAAATGAAGATGATAATAATAATAATAATAATGTAATATTGGCTTGTTTGTTGGATTAGCATAACTCAAAATCCACTGGACAAATTGACACTGGATTTGGACACAATACACTTATCAGGCCAACAAGTGACCATCACCCCTAAAAACACACAAAAAATACCCAGCAGAATGGACTTTAAACCGCCCCGCCCCCAAATAAACTATATATATATATATATATATATATATATACACATACATTCATGTACATATACACAAGCACACATACATACAGACACACAACACACATACGCAAACACACACAAACATACACATATACACCCCTACATATACATTAGGCCTGGGCAATCATGGTTCTAAATGGTTCTAAAGTACTTACAAAACTAAAGTTCTGGTGGTGAACACTAGGTGGCGCTGGCGCTTTGCGTCTACAGTGTTGCTAAAGTTCTGGTGGTGAACATTTCAGAACTCTAGCAAAACTTTCAAAATTTCACTATAAATGGCAGTTCCTAATTGGTTCCATCTTAAAAAATCACCAATAATGAAATAATAATGAAATTTTGAAAGTTTTGTTAGAGTTCTGAAATGTTCACCACCAGAACTTTAGCAACACTGTAGAAGCAAAGCACCAGCGCCACCTAGTGTTCACCACCAGAACTTTAGCAACACTGTAGAAGCAAAGCACCAGCGCCACCTAGTGTTCACCACCAGAACTTTAGCAACACTGTAGAAGCAAAGCACCAGCGCAACCTAGTGCTCACCACCAGAACTTCAGTTTTGTAAGTACTTAGAACCATTTAGAACCATGATTGCCCAGGCCTAATATACATACACACACACATATTAACACACATATATGCATAAACACAAGCGCACACACATACACACTATACATATTATTTATTTATTTAAAACCTTTGTATCCTGATCTTCTCACCTCCAAAGATGGGCTCAGACTGGCCAAATAGAAAAATGTATACACAAATAGACAAATATATACACACATATGCACACATAAATTCACACACACACACACATATATACACACAAACACACATATATACACATATACACAGACATAAACACACATATACACACAGAAAACACATATACACAGACTGGGCCAAAGCAACGCATGGCAGGGGATGGCTAGTAATCTATATAAATAAAAATGTAATGTTCATTTGTGGGATTAACATAACCCAAAAACCATTGGACGAACTGACACCAAATTTGGACACAAGACACCTACCAGGCCAATGAGTGATCATCACTCATAAAAACACAGCAGAAGGGACTTAAAAAGTCAAAAAAGCAAAAAGACACTACAGCGCATGTGCAAAAACGACTCCCACAGCAAAGAAAACACAATAGCATATCCATACTTTCTTCCGGACTACAGCTCCCAGCATCCCCTAGACCAGGCCCTTTAGGAGAGGGGGATGACCCAAATGCACTGCTTCCAAGCTGCAATTTTTTCTTCTCCTTGGATTTTTTTGAGAGCATCCGAATCCCTGGATATTTCCAATTTCCTATTCCTGGATTGCAACTCCCAGCAACCCTCCAGGTAGATAGATTAGATAGAGGTAGGTAGGTAGGTAGGTAGGTAGATCAGAAGGACAGCTGGGAGTTGCAGTTCAAGAATAGGTAGAGAAGGAAGAAAGGGGAGAAAGAGGAAGGGAAAGAAAAGGTGTGGAGGGAAGAAAGTGAAGAAGAAGAGAACAAAGGAAAGAGAAAGAAAGAAAAAAGGAAGGAAGGAAGGAGAGAAACAAAGGAGCAGAGAAACAAAGGAGGAGAGAAAGAGGGAGGGAAGGTTGGCCACAGCTAATAATGATGATGATAATGATGATGATGCAGAAAAATGCAAAACATTTGCATTGCATTAGGAACAATATTTTTAAAAAATTCTAATTGTTTTAATTGACTAATATTTTATTATTTTGCAATAAAATAATTGTATTTAATTACAAATATATTAATAATTATTCTATTTTTAATTTTTATTTATTTATTTATAGTATATCACGCCTGTCGCCTGTCACAATGTATTTTATTTCCGAATGTGCTTTCCTTATTCTTATTCAAACTGGTGCTTTAATTTTGTTGTTGGTTCCATAGTATTTTTGCTCACACAGTATTTTAAAACTGCCTCGAGTCCCATAACACAGTGTTTCCCAACCTTTTTTGAGCCGTGGCACACTTTTAACATTAAAAATCCGGAGGCACACCACCAACCAAAATGACACAAAGTGATACTGTAACACAGTAAAGAAGGGCTGGGGGTGGTGACCTGCCGGGAGTGCTGAAGCCGGGAGGGGAGGAGCCAGGCCACGCCATGCCCCACCCCTCCCCAGCTTCAGTTCTCCCGTAACTCGCCAACCTTGAGGGGCAGTGCCAAGCCAGCTTGTGCTGGCTCTGCCACCGCTGGCTTGGCACTTCCCCCTCAAGGCTGGTGAAGCTGTGGGAGCGCTGAAGCCGGGGGAGGGGGCGAGCCAGGCCGCACCATGCCCTGAACCCTCTTTCCGGCTTCAGTTCTCCCACAGCTTCGCCAGCTTTGAGAGGGCAGTGCCAAGCCAGCATTGTGCTGTCTCTGCCACCGCTGGCTTGGCACTGCCCCCTGAAGGCTGGCAAAGCTGTGGGAGTGCTGAAGCCGGGGGGAAGGAGCAGAGCCAGGCTGCGTCATGCCTCCCTCCCCGGCTTCAGCACTCCCAGCAGGTCACCACTCCCACCACTCCCACTCCCCCGGCTTCAGCTCTCCCACAGAGGAGGAGCATGAGCGGTGGACGGGCTTCAGTAGGCAGGGCTCCTCCGTGCGGCTTCAACAAGCAAGGGGCGAGAGTCATGGCGAGAGTCATGGCGGATTGGAGGCTGGTTGGGGAAACGGCCGAAGGAGGCGGCGCCCCGGTCCCTTCTTTTTCTTCGCTGCCACCTGGCCCTTCTCCCAAGCAGCAGGAGTTTGGCAGGAGGAGGGGGGAAGGAAGGGGGGCAGAGAACTTTTCTCGCGGCACACCTGATGATCGCTCACGGCACACTAGTGTGCCACGGCACACTGGTTGAGAAACACTGCCATAACAAACAGGCCGTTGCTTAAAAGCTTTGAGTCCCATGTTGGGAGAAAGGTGGGATGAAAATTCATTCATTCATTCATTCATTCATTCAATCAATATGACAATTGGCCCTCTATATCCACAGTTTCAACTATCCATGCCTTAAGAACATTCCAAAAAGTGGGTCGCACAAGGGATGAATTTGGAAATTACTCTACTGATTGCATAACGATATTTATATTGAAGGGAGGGGGGAAAATAATATCAATAAATAGAGAGATGAAGACCCCCCCTCCCAAAATTAAAATATTCCAAAAAGCAAGATTTGTGCTTTTTGCTATTTTCTATAAGGGATGCCAATTTGCAATGTAATTGCAGCTATCATTGTTATTGTTGTTGTTGCTGCTGCTATTATTATTATTGTTATTATTATTATTAGTAGTAGTAGTACTTTAGCATCTAAGGATTTGGGAGTTTTCGTCCGACCGACCAGATTCCTTTCCATCTGGAGCCTGGTGGAATCTCTCTTCTAAACAGAGTCTGGATGGCCATCTGTCGGGAGGGCTTGGGCGGTACCTTCCTGCCTGGCAGAAGGAGGTGGACTGGGTGGCCTTTGGGGGTCCCTTCCAACTCTCAGGTTCTGGATGGGGAAGGAGGAGGCTGGCAAGGGACTCACCGTGGCACCGGTTAGGCTCCCCTTCAGGTTGGTGGGCCAGAGGGCCGGAGTCGGGCCATTTGCGGCCCCCAACGTAACCACCCCCAGCAAGAGGGCCAGGACCCCCACACAGTGCCCCATTGGGCTCTCTTGGTCCCCTGCAGCCCCTGCTGCTTCTCCTTCTGCTCCTTTGTCACCTCCTGGGGAATGAGAGGCCGGAGGGAGGCCTCACCTGCCCAGGGATCATGCAAATCCAGGGCAGAGAAAGAGGGAGGAGAAGACCCGGCCTCGGGAGGCTCCTTCTTTGGAGGCTTTGAAGGAGAGGCTGGATGGCCATCTGTTGGGGGTGCTTTGAACGCGATTGCCCTGCTTCTTGGCAGAATGGGGCTGGACTGGATGGGGCTGGACTGGAAGGAAAGTCTCTTCCAACTCTAGGATCCGATAATTCTAGGTGGGAAGGGGGCCGTCCAGAGAAAGGAATGAAGGAAATGAAGAGGAAGGAAGGAAATCAGGAAAAAAGGAGTGGGAGGAAGGAAATGATGGGGAAGGGAGGAAAGAAAGAGAAAAAGAGGAGGGAAAGGGGAGGAAGGAATGAGAAAAGCAGGCAGACAGGAAGGAAGGAAAAAGAGTGGAGAGGAGGGAGGGAAGGAAGGAATGAAGGGAAAAGAGTGGCGAGGAGGGAAGGAAGGAAGGAAGGAAAAGGAGTGGAGAGGAGGGAAGGACGGAAGGAAGGAAGGAAAAGGAGCGGAGAGGAGGGAAGGACGGAAGAAAGGAAGGAAAAAGAGTGGAGAGGAGGGAAGGAAGGAAGGAAGGGGGATGATAGAAAAAAGAAGGAGAAGGAGAGGAAGGAAGGCAGGTAGTTAGGCCAGGGATGAAGGAAACTGGGTGAGGAAGAGGCCTGGCCTGAGGAGGTGCGGAATCCAGGAAAGGGAAAGAATGAAGGAGGAAAGAAAAAGGGGAAGATGAGAGGAAGAAAGGATTGGGGGGGAAAAAGTGAAGGGAGAGAAGTAGGAAGGAAGGAAATGAAGGAGGGCAGAGAAATAAGGAGAGGGTTGAGGAGAGGGAGGAAGAAGAAGAAAGGAAGGGAAAGGAAGGAAGAGTGGAGAAAAGGAAGGAAGTGAAGGGGAAGGGGGGAAGCATGTCTTCAATTCCAATGAAGTTGTTGGGAAAGATGCTGAACAGTCCTGGAAAGCCCAGGACAGGACCCTCTTTATGGCCCCTTTCTGGTCACTTCTGGCCAGTAGGAAGAAGGAAGGGGAGCCACCGGACAGAGGTGCCCTTTGGGTTCGGCCAGTCAGCCAGTTCCCAGCCCACCTCACAAGACTATGAGCAGAAGGGGGCTGGACTGGACTGGACTGGGGGGGCCCTTTGGACTCTTCCAGTTCTGCACTCCTAGCCCTCGTTTGACGAGCTTCTGGATGGGAATGGCATTTGGATCATTGCCAAGGACATTACTTAATCCCAGATATGTTATACCTGCAGCAAAAGGTGAATTGCATTGGATTAAAAGTGGAGTCAACACCAAACATTGATACAGGCAGTTTGTGACTCAGGGACTGCCTGTAAAGGGTTGTAATAAGGAATCCTGAGATGGGGAAGGGTCTGGCCAGCAGAGGGCAATCTTGCATCACAAGAATGTGTTTCCCAAGGTTGAAAGAACCCCATTCTCAGGGTCCTCTTGTCCTTACCTTTTCCCTTTCCCTTTTCTTTCCTGTCCCCTTGTTTCTTTCCTGCCTTCACCTCATTTCCTCTCTCTCTCTCTCTGGCCTTTCTCTTGTTTGTGTGTCTCCGGTAGGCTGTTAGGAATTGTGGGAGCTGGAAGTCCAAAACACCTGGAGAGAGGGCTGAAGTTTGCTCATGCGTGCTATATAGCAGTGTTTTTCAACCTTTTTTGAGCCACGGCACATTTTTTACATTTGCCAAATCCTGGGGCACACCACCAACCAAAATGACACAAAATGACACTCTAACACAGTAATACATATAGTTAATAGGTTTTTAAATGTATTTATACACTCAGTGTGAAACCTGGGCCTGTTTCGATGAACACAACATAGATATGACTTCCTCTATCATGTCTTCTCTCAGCCTTCTCTCCTTCAGGCTAAACATGCCCAGCTCTTCAAGCCGCTCCTCATAGGGCTTGACCCTTGTGAAATTTCACCCTGAGTGAAACTTGCTTCCAGTTAACTATGGATGTCATGAAGCTGTTATAAACAGTTCCTTGGGGGGGGGGGACTCTTGAAAATTCCAGTAAAATAGTAAAAAAAACAAAAAAACATTTCCAAGCAGAGAGGCTCAATTTGTTTCTTGGAAACCTGTTAATGAGTAGTCTATACGTTTCATAGATCTGTGTGGCCTCTTTTGCTGCCTCCCTCCACAAGAGCAGAGCACTGGGCGGAAGTGATTGAGTTGCCGTTTTCGCGTTGGCTTGGATTTCTTGCGAGAACAGCCAAAGCCAGAAGCTCCACTTTGGTGAATTGGGCAGTGAGCAAACCTGGGAGCATCAGGAGGCTGAAGCAGCCCTGAGCGGGAGCTGAAGCCATGGTGAGTCGAGGCTCCTCAAGGCTTCCTCTAGGCGGGCCTGGCCCTGGCATTCAGCGGAGCCCTTCCTTTGCCTTGGGGAGGATATTTGGGGAGGGAAAGAGGGAGAAAGAGCTGCTAGGAGGGGGAAGAAAGGGTATTGAGGTTCCAATTTCCCACGG
The DNA here is from genome assembly GCA_030556195.1 of Anolis apletophallus. Taxonomy (NCBI): domain Eukaryota; kingdom Metazoa; phylum Chordata; class Lepidosauria; order Squamata; family Anolidae; genus Anolis; species Anolis apletophallus. The sequence goes on along the minus strand of JARBWK010000003.1, from coordinate 3,400,090 downwards.
CACACCTGATGATTGCTCACGGCACACTAGTGTGCCGCGGCACACCAGTTGGGAAACACTGCTATACAGTCATCCTATAATTGTCATGCGGCTATCTTGGAGGTAATGGGATTGGATGACCCTGTTCCTGCCTGGCTGGAGCAGGACAATGGGATTTAGCTGACCATGCAATGGGTGCTGAGGGTGTTGGCACACTTTAAATGGGATCCCCATTTGGCAACTGGGATGAAAAAAATCTTTCAGGGAATAAAATATTTCTTTTTTATTGTGTCAGAAGCAAATTGAGAATAGTTATAAAATGTGATAAAATCTGGAAAGAACGCCGTGGTTCTTCCCAAGCTCATAATGTGTTTCCCGGGGCATTGTGAAGGGATCGGGGTTTTTCCCTAAGCTAAATAGTGGAACGTGCCTTGAGGCAGTGTTTCCCAACCTTTTTTGAGCCGCGGCACACTTTTAACATTAAAAAAATCCGGGGGCACACCACCAACCAAAATGACACAAAATGACACTCTAACACAGTAAAGAATGGCTGGGGATGGTGACCTGCTGGGAGCAGCTGCTGGGAGTGCCGAAGACGGGGAGGAGCCAGGCCACACCATGCCCCGCCCGCCCCTCCCTGGCTTCAGTTCTCCCACAGCCGCCAGCCTTGAGGGGCAGTGCCAAGACAGCATTGTGTTGGCTCTGCCACCGCTGGTTTGGCACTGCCCTCAAGGCTGGCAAAGCTGTGGGAGCGCTGAAGCTGGGGGGGCGAGCCAGGCCGCCTCATGCCCGCCCCTCTCCCGGCTTCAGCACTCCCACAGCTTCGCCCGCCTTGGGGGGGCAGTGCCAAGCCAACATTGTGCTGGCTCTGCCACCGCTTGCTTGCCACTGCCCCCTCAAGGCTGGCGGCTGTGGGAGTGCTGAAGCCAGGGGAGGGGCAGAGCCAGGCTGCGTCATCCCCCGGCTTCAGCTCTCTCACAGAGGAGGAGCATGAGCGGTGGATGGGCTTCAGTAGGCGGGTCTCTCCTCTGCGCTGCTTCAACAAGCAAGGGGCGGGAGTCATGGCGGGAGTCATGGCGGATTGGAGGCTGGTTGGGGAAACGGCCTAAGCAGCAGGAGTTTGGCAGGAGGGGGGGGGAGGAAGGGGGGCAGAGAGCTTTTCTCGCGGCACACCTGATGATCGCTCACGGCACACTAGTGTGCCACGGCACACTGGTTGAGAAACACTGCCTTGAGGTATGGGCTAGTGCAGGGGTCGGGAACCTTTTGGACTCAGAGAGCCATGAAAGCAAAATATTTGGAAATGTATTTCAGTGAGAGCCATATCTATATATATAAAAATCGAGTGGTCGTGGGATGTCCGTTATGCACGGCCAAACTATACGCCCCAGAAACACAAATCCCACGACACACATTCCCCCAGACCACGAGGTACATACATAGCACAAAAAATCCCAACTACCTACCTTGCAACCCCCAAAAACGACCCCAAAAACCGCCCGCGAGCGCAGGAGACAGGGAGGGCAATCGCGCAGGCGCACTCAGACCCCCTTCCAACCCACCAACCCATCCCGTCGCCCTCTCTCCTCACTCACAGGGACCTTCGCAGCCCACCTCCCTGCCTTTAACCCCCCCAAAACGGCCCCCCAAACCTCACGGCGCCGGGTCACGCGGCTGCCGCCATTCCCGCTCCTCCGCTGCCTTCTCGCCTCCTCCGTCGCCTTCCAGGGGTTTACGGACTACGCGACCGCTCCTCCGCCCGGGTGCTCTGGCCGGTGTTGTCGCCTCCTCCTCTGCCTCCGGCCTCCTCGCCTGTCTCCCTGCCGTTCCCGCCCGCCGGGCGCCACCGGGACCACCTGGGAAGCGAGCGAGGAGGCCGCGGAACAGCCGCCCACAACACCGCCCACACCACCCGGGTCCAGCCGCGGCCCCCGGGTCCGCCAGCCCCTCGAGGAGGCAGGAACGGCGCAGGAGGCAGGAACGGCGCCACCCGCACGTTTCCTCGTCCCCCCGTCCCGGAGCAACTCTGGGCGCCGAACTACACTTCCCAGAAACCTCCGCGGCCGGAAATAGCCCTGCGGGGCCTTCTGGGAAGTGTAGTTCCATGGAGCACTTCTCCCCAGGAGAGCCGGAACTTCGCAAGAGAGAGAAAGGGTGAGTGATAGAGAGAGAGTGAGAAAGAGAGAGGGGGGAGTGAGAGAGTGAGTGAGAGAGAGGGGGGAGTGATAGACAGAGAGAGAGAGTATAGGGAGAGAGAGAGAGAGAGAGAGAGAGACTGAGAGAGACACACAGAGAGAGAGAAATGGCACAGCAACGCGTGCCGGGTTCAGCTAGTAATATATATAATATATTTTAAGACTGAATTCAACTAAATGTGAGTCTATACGTACATACTATGAGAAAAGGATTCCCTTGGCAGAATGACAGGACACTTCAGACCTGGCTCTGCAAAAGGCACGCTCAGGACTCTGGGAAGGAAGGGAAGGGGGAAGGAGGGAAGGAAGAGGGAAAGAAAGAAAGAAAGACAGAGGAAATAAAGGAAGGAGGGGGAGAGGAAGAAAGAAAAGAAGAACGAACTGTGGAAATGGGAGAAAAGAAAAATGGGAGGGAGACAAGGAGGGGAAAAGAAAGAAGGGAATGGGAAGGGGAAAAAGGAAAGGGTGGGGAAAAGAAAGGAAAGGGAGTGAGGAAAAAGGAAAATAATGAAGGGAAAAGAAGAAAAGAAAGAAGGGAAGAGAGGGTGAAGTAAAAAGAAAGCAAGGAGAAGGAAAGGAAGACTTGGGGGAAAAGAATAGAAGATGAAGGGAGAGGGAGGGAGAATGGAGGAAAGAAGGAAGGGGAGAGAGAGGGAAAAGGAAGGAGAGAAGGAAAGGGTGAAGGCGAGAAAGAAATGAAGGAAAAGGAAGGAAGGAAGGAAGGAAGGAAGGGGGAGAATGGAGGAAAGAAGGAAGGGGAGAGGGAGGGAAAAGGAAGGAGAGGAGAGGAGAAGGAAAGGGTGAAGGGGAGAAAGAAAGGGAGGAAAAGGAAGGAGAGAAGGAAATAATGGAAGAGGAAGGAAGGAACAAAGAGGGAGGGAGGAAAGAAGGTAGGGAGAGAGGGAGGAAAAAGAATGAAAGAAAAAGAGAGGGAAAATTTGTGTCACTCCTCCCCACTGCATGCTGGGAAACCGAGGCCCAGGCTGGTCTGGAGAGCCAGATGCAATCATGAAAAGAGCCACATCTGGCTCCCGAGCCATAGGTTCCTTACCCCTGGGCTAGTGCTTCTGCAAATTGTTAAATGAGAAGTTGCCTGAAACTTGGGGGGGGGGGGCACGACATTGTAGGCCCCATTGTTGGCATTTATGGGGTTTCAGGATTCATTTTGGTGCCCTTTGGTTGATATCGGAGGTGACCCCCCCCCCCGGGCTCTGTAAAAAATAGTTCAAAACCAAGGAATTTATAGTTTTTCCAAGAACACCAGGCTGGTATGATCCCATAACCCTCTATCTCTCCCCCATGTGGGAATCTATGGCTTTTACCATGGCCACATGGCCTCACATGGCCGCACTTTATGGACTTCTGGAATATTTGCTATCCAGCTTGCAGCGGTTTAGGGAGGTTGTGATTTGGAAACTATGAATCACTTCAAGTACCAGCACATCCTGCAACAATCTGGGATGGCCACCAATCCCAGCATGTTCCCTGAAATACATCCAACTGCTGGCTGGGAAGTGCTGGGGAACTTAATAAACATAACAACAACAACAACATGCATTCTGAAGGTGTCTCTGAAATGCATCAGAAGCACCAATGGATCAGGGTTGCACATCTCGGAGATTCATTTGGCACAGTATTTCTGCAACACAGCTGCAGATTTGTGTATTTACAATGCAATGGCTGTGATGTACAATCTCAAATGTTTTTTTCCCCTTCTGCTTTGGAATGAGCTCCATGGGGGTGAGATGCACCAAGCGCTCTTTATTCTTGTCTTGCCTTTTGCTCTGAAACGCCTCATTCTTTGCACTGGGGCGGGAGGTGGCAAAGTGATGCACATTTATAGCCCAGAGAACATATTGGAAGCAAAATAAGAATCCAAACCATGATGTCAGTCTGAATCCGGATTCATTGGTTGCTCAGCTTCCAAAATTCTAAGCAGGATGAAGAAGGCAGGTCTGCATTTTCGCCTTGGATAGCCTTTGTGCTTGAACACAATCCCAATGTAAATGGAAGGGGTCTGAGTTGCAGTTGCGGGTACCGGGATGTCAACTATCTTTGCCCCTAATTGCCCTTTATGGAGCATGAGAGCACTTTCGTCACCTTTTGGATCCCTCTGCACCAAAATCGGGGCATTTTAATGTCCAGAAAAGGTCTTACTTTAAAAAAGTGTCCACATTGACAGTGTTTTTCAACCTTTTTTGAGCCACGGTACATTTTTTACATTTACAAAATCCTGGGGCACACCATCAACCAAAATGACACAAAATGTCATTTGGGAGTTGTAGTTGCTGGGAGTTATAGTTCACCCACAATCAAAGAGCATTCTGAACTCCAGCAATGATGGAATGGAAACAAACTTTCCACACCGAACTCCCATAACCAAGAGAAAATACTATAAGAGTTGGTGGGCATTGACCTTGGGTTTTTGAGTTATAGTTCACCTACATCCAGAGAGCACTGTGGACTCAAACAATGTTGGATCAGAACCAAACTTGGCATGAATACTCAATATGCCCAAATGTGAACACAGATGGAGTTTGGGGGAAAATAGACCTTGACATTTGGGAGTGACATTTTCTGGGATTTATAGTTAACACACAATCAAAGAGCATCCTGAACTCTTGCAACAATGGAATTGAACCAAACTTGGCATATTGAACTCTCATTACCAACAGAAAGTACTGAAAGGGTTTGCTTGGGAATTGACCTTGAGTTTGGAAGTTGTAGTTCACCTACACCCAGAGAGCACTGTGGACTCAAACAATGTTATGTTATGTTGTTGTTTGTTTTCTATCCAAAAACACAGTGTTGGAAGGAGGCTCACCACTTTAAGGTCCCTAAAACAGGCATGGGAAGACTTTGGCCCTCTGGGTGCTTTGGACTTCAACTCCCACCATTCCTAACAGCCTGAGGCCCTTTCCTGCTTAAGTGGCTGAGGGGGGAAAAGGAAAAGGGCCTGAGGCTGATAGGATTGGTGGGAGTTGGAGTCCAAAACACGTGGAAGGTCCAAGTTTGCCCACGCCAGCTTTTGAAAGAGACCTCTTCCTCCCCCTCCCCCTTCGCGCCCTTTCTTCCCCCTCCTGCCGAACACTTACTTTTTCTTCTACACTTCCGCTTCTGCCGTCATTTTGATCGGAGGGGGCAGCGTGAGCGTGTTCATGAGGGGAGGGGGGAGGGAGGAAGACGCGACCCGTGCGGGCGCTACTGCGCAGACTCGCCCCAGAGCAAAGCGAGGCAAAGGGAGGAGAGTGAGGCTGGGAAGAAGGGAGCCCGAGTGGAGAAGAAAAAGTGTTCGGCAGGAGGGGGAAGAAAGGGTATCGGAGGTTCCCATTTCCCACGGCACACCTGATGATCGCTCACAGCACACACTGACCTAAATGACTCTAGGTCTGCTGGACATAGGCAAGCTGCACCCCAAAACAGGGAACACATTTGCTGGCATCCCCGCTCTCAGCTCCTTGCCATCATTTTAGGAGAGTAGGCGTTAGTCAAAAAGTATCCGCACTCTGGTTATATTAAATTCTCTTGGCCACAGTCTTTTTAGAGCAGTGTTTCTCAGCCTTCCTAATGCTGTGACCCTTTAACACAATTCCTGATGTTGTGGTGACTCCCAACCATAAAATTATTTTCATTGCTACTGCACAACTGTGATTTTGCTGCTGTTATGAATTGTGTTGTAAATATCTGATAAGCAGGATGCATTTTCATTCCCTGGACCAAATTTGACACAAATACCCGATAAACCCATATTTGAATACTGTTGGGGTTTGGCGTGTGTGAGACTGATTTTGTCATTTGGGAGTTGTAGTTGCTGGGATTTATAGTTCACCTATAATCAAAGAGCATTCTGAACCCCACCACCGATAGAATTGAACCAAACTTGGCACACAAAACTGTTACAGTAAGTTGTAACAGAATCGAGTGTGTGTTAAAGAAAACCTTATACTGTTAATTATTATGTGCAGCTGGCAATCTAGGTCAGCTAGTAAGTTTGGACCACACCCAGTGGGGTATAACTGTATTAGGGTTGCCACCTGTGTACCAAAATCAAAATCACCAAAATCAGTGTGTCACCAAAATCAGTGTGTACAGAGCTATCGCAGGGCTGTCCAACTTCTACCGGGTCCAGGGCCGGAATAGAGGTCACTGATGACCTCGGGGCCTGCCCCCCCCAGGCCCCACCCCCAGCCCAGGCCCCACCCTCTCCTAAAGCTGTCATTCTCCCTCCTCCTCCTCCTCTTTCCTGGGCACGGTGGCTGTCCCGAGCGCCACGGCGCCCGGGAAAGGCATGGCGCCCGGGAAAGAGGAGGAGGAGGGAGAGCAGAAGGTGGCGCCAAGGGCAGCGCGTCACAGGCCTGGCGTGACGCGCTGCCCTTGGTGCCGCTTAAGCCCACCCGCCTTTTTGGCGCCCCCCTGCCCTTCCTAGGGCAGGGGAGCCGCCAAGGCCTGGCAGAGAAGGTGCGCCAAGGGCAGCGCGTCACAGGCCTGGCGTGATGCGCTGCCCTTGGCGCCGCCTACCTCCTTTTCGGCATGGAGAGAGGGACGGAGGGGGCGGTGCAGGGAGGAGGAGCTAGCTCTCTTCCTCCTCCTGCCCCGCCTCCCCTCCCGGCCGCCATTTTTAAAAAAAAATTAGAATTTTTTTAAATTTAAAAATGGCGGCTGGGGCATAGCTGGGGCTGTGCCCAACAGGCTGGGGGCCGGATCCGGCCCCAGGGCCGCCAGTTGGACAGCCCTGAGCTATCGTACTGTCTATCTTCCTATATGGGTCTGAAACATGGGTCACCTATTGCCAGCACCTACGACTCCTCGAACGCTTTCATCAGCGCTGTCTTCGCACAATCCTAAATATACACTGGACTGACAATGTGACGAATGTTGCTGTCCTTGAGCAAGCAGGGATCACCAGCATCGAGGCCATGCTATTGAGAACACAGCTGCGCTGGGCAGGGCACGTCTCTAGGATGGAGGGCCACCGCCTCCCAAAGGTACTACTCTACGGTGAACTTGTTACGGGTCAGTGCAAGAGAGGCGCCCACAAAAAGAGATATAAGGACTCCCTGAAACAACATCTCAGGCTCAGCCAGATTGATCACCCACAATGGTCCACATCGAGAGGCTTGGAGACGCACTATCCACAATGCTGTGGCCTCTTTCGAGAAGACACGCCGAACGGGTCTCGAAGAGAAACGACAACGCAGAAAGAACCGCAACTTGGAATTAACATCACCCAAAGAGACTTTCTGCTGTGCTTTCTGCAACCGGACTTGCCTATTTCAGATTGGCCTTTTTAGTCATCAACGCGCTTGTAAAAAGCGTGGGATGAGTCCTTCCTAAAGAGTCTTCGTTCGCGAAGTAATGCCAAGAGAGAGCAGCTGGTAATCTAGGTCAGCTAGTAAGTTTGGACCACACCCAGTGGGGTATAACTGCATTAGGGTTGCCGCCTGTCCTGTATTATACGGGATGTCCCGTATTTTTACTCTGAATTTCGCATCTCGTATTTTCAGCTCCTGTCCCATATATGTCCTCATCCAATCCTCTCTCTACTTTCACCTTTCTCCGCACTCTTTACTTCCGCCCTTCCCTTGGCTTCTGTGTCTGTAGCTATTGTCAGTTCCGGTCTCTGTTCCTCCTTTAAATCTCGTTGTCTCTTCTCGGTTTGTCTCATTGAATTGTGTGGCTTCCTTTAAATGTCTGCCCTTCTTATTTATGCCTCCCTTGGCCTCTTTGCCCTTCCTTGCGTCACTTTTTGGATCTCTCCGTCTCTACCGCTTCTTCTTGTTGATAAAGAAGGGCCTCGCTAACCACAACATTGGCAAATGTTCTCTCTTCCAAGGCCAACCGGAACTGCTGTATTGTAAAATCTGCTGGTATATTTGATCCCATCTTCTACTGAAATGCCGTCCCTGCGAACTTCTCCGAAATTGAAACTGGGCCTCTGCATGTTTTTTCTGCATGTTTTGTCATACCTAATGCATTGTACTGCTATTATGAGGACGGGTCAATAAGTCAGTGACTTTTTGAATTTCCCTCCTCTTAACGGAAAGGTCAACACTGCTCCTGTCAACAGGCACCTGTCAGTTGACTCCTGTCAACATTTGAACAAGCTGCGTCATTTAGTCTGTGTTTGACAGCCATTGATAGCAGACTACCATGTGATTTGAGGAGAAAGTGGAAAAAGTGCCCAGTTGCTCAACTTTGCAGAAAAAAACCATCACTCAAAACAAGCTTGATAAATACTATGGGGAACCATCCATTTCAATGGTAAAAAAGTGGTGATTTTGGCCAATCAGAAGGTGCCAATGTTCTGGATGCCCAGTTGAACTCTCTACACCAAACAATTGAAAAAATCCACGATATGGTGTTGGCCAATCAGAGATTCGAGATCGTGGAAGCCATAGGCATCTCATGTGGCTCAGTGGTTTCAATTTTAAATTATCACTTGGGTATGAGAAAGCCTTCCGCAAGATGGGTGCTGAGTTTGCTCACAATCGACCACAAACGCAATCGTGCGACAATTTCACAGGAGTGTTTGGCGTTCAACCACAATAGAGATGAGTTTTTGCGCCATTTTGTAACCGTGGACGAAACATGGATCCACCACAACACACCAGAGACCAGACAGCAGTCAAAACAGAGGGTTTCTCGGGGTGAATCGGCGCCAAAGAAGGCCAAGGTGGGTTTGTCAGCCAATAAAGTCATGGCGACCGCTTTTTGGGATGCGTGCGGTATAATCCACATTGACTACCTTCAAAAGTGTAAAACAATCAATGGCGAATATTATGCCAACTTATTGGGTCGATTTAATGAGCATTTGGAGGGAGAAAAACGACCGCATTTGACCAAGAAAAAAGTTTTTTTGCACCAGGACGTGCACACATGTGCAGTTGCCATGGCAACAATCCATGAATTGGGATACAAATTGCGCCCTCATCCGCCCTATTCTCCGGATTTAGCCCCGAGTGACTATTGTTTCCAAACCTGAAGAAACCTCAGCGGAAAGAGTTTTGACTCCAACAATGAAATCATCTCATAAACAAATACCTATTTTGACGACCTCGACAAATCTTATTTTTTGGAAGGGATAAAAAATTGGAGAAACGTTGGACAAAGTGTACAGAGCTCAAAGGAGACTATGTCGAAAAATAAAATGATCTTTTAAAATCCAAAAACCTGTTTTTTATTCAAAAAGTCATGGCCTCATTGACCCACTCTCGTATAAAGCTATTATTATTAGTAATAGTAGTAGTAGTACTGTATGTAGTACATCCAGTACAATGCATTAGGTATGACAAAACATGCAGAAACATACATACTATGTACTGTTAAGAGGGTGTATGTCAGTTTCTTTTATGAATTTCAATCATGATCTTATTGTGTTAATAAAACTATTTATACCTAACGTTTGATTTATAAGTTTTTATGAAGTGTCCCTTATTTTTGTGAAAAATCCCGTATTTTAAAGTAAATGTCCCTTATTTCTTATATCAAAAAGTGGGAACCCTATAAACTGTATGTGTCTTAGAATACAGTTCAGCTTTGGCTTTTGCTCTGAGGAGCTTATGCTCAACAGCCTTTGCTCACAGCTTTGTGCCCTGCTCCCTCATTTGAAGGAAGGCGAAGAAGCCGTACTCTGTATTACTTACAAGGACTATGTAAGTTTGCTGCAAGTTTATGTTTCGACTCTGCTGACAAGAGTAAAGTTTTCTGTTTTTTCCTCTTGCCTTTGTGCAAAGTTATTGTGTCTTTTGCTTTGGACCAAACTGAATTCCGCTTGGGCGCAACAAGAACGCCCATGGTTAACAGAAAATACTGGAAGGGTTTAATGGGCATTGGCCTTGCATTTTGGAGTTGTAGTTCACCTCCATCCTGAGAGCACTGTGGACTCAAACAATGATGCATCTGGCCCAAACTTGGCACAGATACTCGGCATGTCCAAATGTGAACACTGGTGGAGTTTGGGGAAAATAGAGCATGGGATTTGGGAGTTGTAGTTGTTGGGATTTATAGTTCACCTCCAATCAAAGAGCATTCCGAACCCCACCAATGATAGAATTGGGCCAAACTTCCTACACAGAATCCCCATGACCAATAGAAAATAATGTGTTTTCCGATGGTCTTTGGTGCCCCCTCTGACACCCCCTTGCAACCCCACAGGGGTCTAAAACCCCAGTTGAGAAACAGTGATCGAGTACAATCCCCTTCTTCCGTGCAGGAAAAGCGCAATCAAAGCACCCCTGGCAGATGGCCACCCAGCTTCTGTTTAAAAGCTTCCAAGGAAGGAGCTTTGAAAGAGAATCTGGATGGCCATCTGTCAGGGGTGCTTTGATTGTGCTTCGTTCTGTAGCGCTAATGCATCCTTCCTAATGTCCCGAAATTGGCCCATTGGACTTTCACCCATTTGGAAAGAATCCTTATGCGGACTCCGCTTTGTTTCCACTTATCTCCGAGAGCAGATTGGCAACACTTCTTCAATTGGAAACCCAAACAAGAAACAGATTAGAGAGCGCTGAGAATGACATACGGTTGGCACGAACCGTGAATTCTTAAGTTTGTTAATGAGTCACAATTTCAATCACCTCATTAAATATGCTCTGCTCTGTGGTTCTGATATTCTCCTATAATTATTGTCATATTTTACACATCTTTCTTTCATATCCACAATGTTTTGTTTCTTTTGGGCTTTAGCACAGCCGACAAATCACCAGCTATGATAAGATCTACCAGCCGAAAGGTTGCCAATTCGAAGCCCAGGTCAGCATGAGCACCCCACTGTCAGCCCAGCTCACTGTTTACCTAAGCAGTTCGAAAACAGCTTAGAGCTGTGAGTCGATACATTACATACCACTAAAACAAGGGGGAGGTATTTTACAACACCATAAAAAGAAAAAAGACCAGAAAATGCGACGAAAAGGAAGGAGGAAGTCCTGATGGCTCTTCGCCATTAGAGGATGGAGTAAAAGCACCCCCTTGTGGCTGGATTCGAGCACAACCTCCAAGGCGCCAAAAAAATTATAAAGCTGGACGTCGACACAGCATATGAGGGTTGAATGAAAAGTAATGCCTCCACCTTCGTTACTTGGGTTTGGATGGGAATATTTTAATAAATCAAATGTACAAATAATCCCTCTTTCTCTCCTTTCTTCCTTCTCTACCTCCTTCCTTCCTTCCTTCCATTGCCTTTTGCTTCCATCCTTCCTTCTCTTTCCTTCTTTCCTTCCCCCCTTTCTCTCCTTCGCTCCCTTTCCTTCCTGCCCTTTTCTTCTTTCCGTCTATTTCCTTCCCTCCCACTTTTTCCTCCCTCTCTCCTTTCTTCCTTCTCTACCTTTTCCTTCCTTCTCTTTTTGCTTCCATCCTTCCCTTTCCTTCCCTCCCTCTTTCTCTCCTTTCCCTCCCCTTTCTCTTCTTCCTTCTCTACCTCTTTCATTCCTTCCTTTGCTTTTGCTCCCCTCTTTCTTGCCCTCCCTCTTCCCTTTTTTCCTTTCCTTTCCTTTCCTTCCTTCTTTCACAATTTGCTACCATTCCTGCCAGGATATCTATGTTGTGTTCATCGAAACAGGCCCAGGTTTCACACTGAGTGTATAAATACATTTTAAAACATATTAACTATATGTATTACTGTGTTAGAGTGTCATTTTGTGTCATTTTGGTTGGTGGTGTGCCCCAGGATTTTGTAATGTGCCGCGGCTCAAAAAAGGTTGGGAAACACTGCCCTAAGGGACTTGGAGCGGCTTACAATGAATTAGTCTCCCATGTTCTTACATTCGTACGTTGGTGTAGTGAACCCGTACCTGGGAGGCTGGGAGAAACCTGAAAAGCTAGGCCCTAAAACTAGGCAGCCATTTTAGATGGGATGTAATGGAGGCATCAATCTTAGGTTCTCATTTCCAATAGGGGGCGTGGCTAAGTGCAGCCTGGAGGGAAATGAGGGAAGTAGGATTGGCTGGTAGAGAAGGGGCGGAGCCTAACTTGTAAAAAGGAAAAGGAATGCTCTCAAGAGGAGGCGTTTTAAAACCTGACAGCAGATTGAGACTGGGTGTTGACAAACAAGGTAGCAGTCTGAGTGTGGAAAGAAGGGAAGGGTCAGATTGGTGAGAGAAAGAAGAGGCCTGAAAGTAAACAGGTGGCTGGCAGGGACAGCTGGTGAATAGGAATCTACAGTTATCAGGATAGATAGGGAGTGGATTTCTAGTTTAGATAGATCCAACGTTTGGGACTATCTGTAGCAGTGTGTCAAAGTTTATTAGGCCAGTGTTTCCCAACCAGTGTGCCGTGGCACACTAGTGTGCCGTGAGCGATCAGCAGGTGTGCCGTGGGAAATTGGCACTCTTCCCCCTCCTAGCAGCTCTTTCCCCTTCTTTCCTTCCCCAAAGATCCTCCCCAAGGCAAAGGAAGGGCTCCGCCGAATGCCGGAAGCTCCACGTCGGTGAATTGGGCAGTGAGCGAACCTGGGAGTATCAGGAGGCTGAAGCATTCACAGGTTTCCAAGAAAAAAATTGAGCCTCTCCACTTGGAAATGTTTATTTTTTTAGTATTTTACTGGATTTTTTGAGAGTTGCCTCCCCCCCCTCAAAGGAACTGTTTATAACAGCTTCATGACATCCATAGTTATCTGGAAGTAAGTTTCACTCAATGTGAAATTTCACAAGGGTCTGGAGAACAAGCCCTATGAGGAGTGGCTTGAAGAGCTGGGCATGTTTAGCCTGAAGAAGAGAAGGCTGAGAGAAGACATGATAGCCATGTATAAGTATGTGAGAGGAAGTCATATATATGTTGTGTTCATCGAAACAGGCCCAGGTTTCACACTGAGTGTATAAATATATTTAAAAACATATTAACTATATGTATTACTGTGTTAGAGTGTCATTTTGTGTCATTTTGGTTGGTGGTGTGCCCCAGGATTTTGTAAATGTAAAAAATGTGCTGCGGCTCAAAAAAGGTTGAAAAACACTGTATTAGGCAGAGAGAAAAGTTCCTGTCAGTGAACTATTGGATAGCTGAGAAAGAAGTTGTTCTTAGTAACAAAGAATTGTACTGATTAAAGTAATCACACGCGTTCATGCCAAGATCTCTTGAAGCCATTAAGCTTGTTAACTATTTTTGAAAGTTCTCTCAAATAAACTTTATTGTTGTGTTGCTCAAACAACTGCCTCACGTGTGCCTCAGTCAAAAAATGACATAAGTCAGTTCCTGCAGCAATCAGGAGTCCAAAGGTGGCAGCATACCTTATATGAAGAAGCAATCCCTTTAGTTTTTCCTCCAGTGAGCCAAAGGGCTTAAGCCTGTTAATAACTGTGGTGGGTTTTCAAAGGTGTTTCGGCCAGGAGATCATTCCAGCTCAGTGCAGTTTTAAATCCTTAAGTAAAATAAACCCTACTAGTTTATAATTGGTGACAGTGTTGAGATTTAAAATACTCTCTTTGTTATAATCAGGGATTTAAAATACTCCGAATCGTTATAATGGTGGCAGCGGTGGGATATTCTAAAGAAGGCCTGCCCTGCCACGGTTTAAAATACCGTCATTCGTTTACAGTGGGCAATGCTGCATTTGGTAGTCTCTATGTAGACGACTTGCTCAATCGTGCACAGTATGCGGTAAATTCCTGCAGTGATTCAGGAGGAGATCATTTTTTTCTGCAAGAAAATCCTTTTTTCATATGTGGTGACCTTGCAAAAAGCTTGTTCTCTCTCTCGTGGAGGGAGGCAAGATCAGCCGTGCCATCCCGTCTGCGTCTCACACAATCCCATCATAGCCGTGTAGCCCACACTTGCGCCCAGCCACTTGGCAGCCGAAGGTCAGTGCCTCTCTGAGGGGCTTCCCTGCATTGGAGAAGAAGGGGGGGGGGTGTGTGTCATGAATCACTTTTCAATAACTTTAAAGCATAGGTTCTTTTTATTGCGATACAAAACAAAACAAAAGTGTGAGAAGGTGTATCAGACTACGGAAAGAATGCCATTAAACATATAGATTCTATGCAACTACATTGGATTCACAATTACATGACACCAGGACTGTGGCACAGCTGGCTGTCAGCTGCATTAAAGATCACTACTGACCGAAAGGTCATGAGTTCAAAGCCAGCCCGGGTCGGAGTGAGCTTCCGGCCAATTGTGTAGCTTGTTGTTGACCTTTGCAACTCGAAAGACAGTTGCATCTGTCAAGTAGGAAATTGAGGTCCCACCTATGTGTGGGGAGGCTAATGTAACAATTTACGAGGCCATAAAAACTCCAGCAAAAAGCATGCAAGGAACGCGGAAAGTACTTCATCAGTGTTGCAGATGGACGGTGAAGCGACAGCTCCCCTGGTGGCCAGGAGTTGGAATGTTAAATAGCCTCTGACTGTCTATCTATATGTTGTGAACCACCCTGAGCCTACTGGGAAGGGTGGTATACAAATCGAAATAATAAAAAAAATGTGTTGTGTGTCTATGGCATTAAATGTTTGCCGTGTATGTGTACATTGTAATCTGCCCTGAGCTCCTGCGGGGTGAGATTTATTATTTATTTATTTCTATTATTTATAACACACCCTTCTCTACTCAGGGCAGCTAACAAAAGGCAACAATTCGATGCCACATGTACTATCAATAAAACAACAATTACATCATAAATAATACATTAAAATCAGATTAAAACCAGTTAAATACAAATCGTTAAAAAGTACACATAGTCAAAAGTACACATAGAGAAGGGCGGAATATAAATACTGAAAATAAATAAATAAATAACAAAGGGCAATTACATTTTTACTCAGCATTCACACCACATGTACATGCATCCATCGCGCTAATATTTGGATGTATCACCCTGTATCCAAATATTACCGTATCCTTTTCTCCCTCCTTGGAGAAGCACCTGTTAGGCCGGACCCGGCTTCCCTGCAGCCTGACAACACATAGTTGCAAAACTTCCATAATGCTAAAACTTCAAAATGCCAAAGCTTCTTTCTCCAAAAACAGTGCCAAGGACCCGATCTCTGTTTTCCATACAGCAGAACCTGACTCCCTGCACAAAATCCAAGACTTCAAAAGCGCACTTCTTCCTCTTCCCTAGAGAAAGAAGCCCCACAGTGACCAGACTGCTCCCTTGCAAATCTGCCACTCTCCAAATACACCATCTCTCTCCTTCCCATGGAGCAGAGCATGATGAGTGAACCAGACTCCTCAGGTCTGCCACCATTATGTCATCAGTTGGGGACCCCTCCCCCCAGCAATAACTGCTGCTCTGGACTGAATGAATGGGGGGGGGCACAGGGGACAGTTTCACCTTCTCTCCTGTGCTATACTAATAATATAATTCTGCGTTTGGTGGGGACAAGAAACAGGGCCTTCTCGGCTGTGGCCCTCCGCCTATGGAACACACTCCCAAATGAGATAAGATCAACCCCTTGACTCCTGGCTTTCAGAAAAAAAATTAAATGAAAAAAAATTAAAATCGTGGTTCTGGGACCAGGTCTTTGGGCAGCAGATGTAATTTGCACCTTAGTGGACATTGACTGGAGTGGTGTTGCAGCAGATGACACGTTCTATCTGTGTTTGATATTGTTATGGTTTTATATATTATATGTTAATGTTTTAAAATGTTTTATGGTGTTGTTGGGCATGGAATTGCTGCCTCTGTAAACCGCCCTGAGTTGCCTGCGGGCTGAGAAGGCCGGTATACAAGTACAGTAAATAAATAAATAAGTCAGCCATGTCAACAGTTAATCCTTGCCACAGTTCTCACCCGTTTATGAATTCTAGTAATTAGAGTTTATGAATTATATTGTTTTTGTAGTTTTCCAGGCTTCATTTCTTAGAATGGCCTCTTCGGCCTCTATAGGTCCACCTTCTCAGAGTGAAGAGAAGGGCCAGGAAGGCAGTTCCATCTTGCCTCCTGCACTGTGATTATAATATAATATATATTGTATATACATATAATATTGATAATATTATAATGTAGTACAATATAATACTACTAATATGATATTATAATCATATATTTTATCTTACATGTAATATTACTAATAATATTACAGTACAAGGTAATATATAATATTAATATTGTACTATGGCAATAATATAACATATTGTATTCACATTTTACTTGTAAGCTGGTCTGAGTCCCCTTCGGGCAGGCCCGGATTAATACTTTTTTGCGCCCTAGGCCACACTTTGGAATTACGCCCCCTTTAAACCAACCTCCCGCCACCTCTAAGGTCCCCATTCCCACCGGCTGGAAAGCTCCGCTGTGCTCTGAAGGTCTCCTCGGGTGTCACGAGGCTTGGGGAGAGCGCAGCGGGTGCAAACTTGCTCCAAAGGCGCGCACAAGAGAGAGAGAGAGAGAGCGAGAGAGAGAGCGCGCGAGAAAGAAAGAGCGAGAGAGAGCGCGAGAGCGAGAGAGCGAGAGAGATGGAGGGGACGGAACAGAGACTTTGCCGGGAAAAGGAGCGAGGAGGGGCATGAGAAAGGGGGAAAGAGGGGCGCAGACCAGGGGGTTTTTTGGTCCGTGATCTGGCCCCCCCCCCCCCCGGCTTGCGCCCCTAGGCCATGGCCTCGTTGGCTTTATGGGTAATCCGGGCATGCCTTTGGGGTGAGAAGGGCAGCATATAAATGTTGTAAATAAATAAATAAATAAATAAAGGTCCTCCAACCATACACCTTTCATGCA
Organism: Anolis apletophallus; assembly: GCA_030556195.1. Classification (NCBI taxonomy): domain Eukaryota; kingdom Metazoa; phylum Chordata; class Lepidosauria; order Squamata; family Anolidae; genus Anolis; species Anolis apletophallus. The sequence continues at coordinate 3,383,269 of JARBWK010000003.1, read as the reverse complement.
AACCATACAACATATTTCATGACAGGGGATTGTCAGTGGAAACCCTTTGCTCCAGCCTTTTGGAAGTGGACAGATCTTTCATGACCCACTATCCTTCTTATGGAGTCTGCTGTGGGGCATAATCGCCAATTCCAAAGCCCAGGTGGGCCCAGGTGAGCCGGATGGATGGACTCACCTCTGCTGAGGGCCAGGATGACGGCGGCATTGAAGGTGTCTCCGGCCCCCAAGGTGTCCACCAACTTCTCAGGGGGGAAGGCATCCGAGTGCACCAAGGCCCCGTCTGGCCCCACGGCATCCGCCCCCTTCTCGGCCCATGCGCAGATCAAGGTGGACCTACGGAGAGAAGTAGGGGATCTACAGTTACTTAAGGACCCACCACCAAGACCCTATCCTTGGAAGTGCCACAATTGGTTGCCTATAGCAGTGGTTCCCAACCTTTGTTCCTCCATTTGTTTTGGACTTCAACTCCCAGAAATCCTAGGAATTGTGGGAGCCAGGGCCGTAGCCAGGATTTTGTTTCAGGGGGCTGAGTTTGGTTGGGGGCCGAGACTGGGTGGAAGAGGGTCTACCCTAGCAAATCTTTTGTATTGTTATCCCAATAACCCCATTAATGTGGGATATAATGAGCATGGTGATCAGATCATGATATGAATAAACATAACAGTTTAAATAATGTACCAGTAAGGCCTTTTCGCGGACCACCCTGAGAATTTCGGGGGGGGGGGGGCCTGAAGCCCCCTTAGCCCCCCCCTGGCTACATGCCTGGTGGGAGCCGAAGTCCAAAACACTTGCAGGGCCAAAGGCTGGGAACCAGTGATCGATAGTAATCAATTACAGCTAATAACGACTTCATTAGGAGCAAATCTCCATTCGTGTTTTCAAGGAAGGTATACACATTGATTTCCTTAATTGTCCCATAAAGGGACCTACTAGGCCTGGGCAATCATGGTTCTAAATGGTTCTAAAGTACTTACAAAACTAAAGTTCTGGTGGTGAACACTAGGTGGCGCTGGTGCTTTGCTTCTACAGTGTTGCTAAAGTTCTGGTGAACATTTCAGAACTCTAACAAAACTTTCAAAACTTCGTTATTATTTAATTATTGGTGATTTTTAAGGCAGAACCAATTAGGAACTGCCATTTATAAACTAAATTTTGAAAGTTTTGTTAGAGTTCTGAAATGTCCACCAGAACTTTAGCAACACTGTAGAAGCAAAGCACCAGCGCCACCTAATGTTCACCACCAGAACTTTAGTTTTGTAAGTACTTTTAGAACCATGATTGACCAGGCCTAATACCTACATAGTTCTTAATATAAGGCTGGGACTACTATGTTTATCCCAGATTACCTGGCAGTGTAGACTCATATAATCCAGTTAAAAGCAGATAATTTGGGATCAGATTCTGGGATATGGGCAAGTGGAGAACCAGTCTAACTTTTCTCAAGTTGCTGCTGACCAAATTACTAGAAATAGCAGAAATGGATAAACTAACTAACATGCTAAGAGGAAATGAAGACTCTAAGTTCAAGGAAGTATGGAATCCTTTTATAACATATATAAAAAATAACAAGAAAATAGATTTAAAGGGTTACTGGTTATGAGGAGAGAAGTGTGATGCCAACACAGAAGCCTAATACAAACGCGTCTGTACCATCGGGTGAAGTCAACCCGTCTTTATTTTAATCCTGTTAACAATGTTGTGTGATAAACCCCCCTGTTTATTCCTATTGTTTCGCCCTACCCCCCTACCCTATACCCTTCTTCCCACATGAGCTTTGTAAGGGCTAGTATGTAAGCCCAGTTGTATTTTGTTTGTTATTCACTGTTTTTAAAACAATAAAAACTATTATTAAAAAAAAACAACTTTTCTCAAGTTGTAATGTTTACCTAAGTTTGTTATTGTAATTGTATTTTTTTAAAATTATTATTATTTCTGATGTATTTTGTTTTATATTTTACTGTGTTGTATTGTATTTTAGAAGGGCTTGGCCTCATGTTAGACGCCCAGAGTCCCTTTGGGGAGATGAAAAATGGGGGTATAAATAAAGATTGTTGCTGTTGTTGTTGTTTACCAGTATGGTTTTTTCCTGAACCAGTCATTAGAATTTTCTGAGAGTCTTTTGAGTCTCATTTAAAACAGGAAAGTGGGGCAAAAAACAACACCACCACCACTGTCCAATAAAAATAATCGTTTTTAGGCCTGTTTCTGGGGTTATTCGGGGCGCTGATTCAGGAAATTGCATTGGATAATCCGCATCTGCATTAGCTTCTTAGGCCCCTTCTACATTGCTATATAAAGTCCAGATTATTTGCTTTGAACTGGATTATATGGCAGAGTAGATTCGTATAATCCAGTTCAAAGCAGGTAATGTGGATTATCTGATTTGGTAATCTGGATTATGTGGCAGTGTAGAAGGGGCCATACATAGGGTTATAATGATCAGATGGTGTTTAGTAACAGCAGCAGCAGCATATATCCTGTATCCCAAAAACTGGAGCCGAGAAGGTGAAAAATGGTGCCATTTCGAGAATCAGAAGGTCAAATAGAGACCGAAACAGGGCACCAAAATGAGTGTAGGAATTGTTGTTGTTGTTGTTACTCCCTGGGGTTCCCCACTTCCACATTCCTGAGTGCTCCTTGACCCAGAAGTGGGGCACAGAACTGTGTCCTTCTTCTCAGTGAGGGCACAAAGAGGCCCCAACTCCCCCCTGGCCTGAACTGGGGAGACTGGTGCAACTGGGAAAGGGAATCTGGGGTCTGGTGGGGGAGGGGTGGATGCACTTCATTATCTGCTCACCCCTCCTTCACTCGGCTGCGCAGCCCCAGGACGGCCTCCCGAGCTGAGCTGAACCCCAAATCCTTGGCCACGTCCTTGCTGATAAAAACCTGAAGAGAGAAGAGGAGGAGGAAGCAGTAGAAGTAGCAGCAGAAGGAGGAGGAAGAAAAAGAAGAAGAGGAAGAACAAGAGGAAGAAAAAGAAGAGGAGGAAGCAGTAGCAGCACAAGAAAAAAGAAGAGAAAGAAAAGGAAGAGAAGGAAGAAGAAGCAGCAGAAGAGGAGGAGGAAGAAGGAAAAAGAACATGAGAAGAAAAAGAGGAAGAAGAAAAGAAAAAAGAAAAAGATGTAGAAGAGGAAGAAAAATATGATGAAGAAGAAGAAGCAGAAGAAAAGGAAGAGGATAAAAAGAGAAAGAACAAGAGAAAGAACAAGGAGGAGGAAGCGGAGGAAGAAGCAGCAGCAGAATAAGAAAAAAGAAGAGAAAGAAAAGGAAGAGGAGAAGGAAGAAGAAGCAGCAGAAGAAGAGTAGGAAGAGGAAGAAGGATAAAGAAGATGATGAGAAGAAAAAGAAAGAGGAAGAAGAAGAAAAAAAGAGGAAGAAAAAGATGAAAAAGAGGAGGAAAAATATGATGAAGAAGAAGAGGAAGGGGAGAAAAAGAGAAAGAAGAGAAAGAAGAAGAGAAAGAGGAGGAGAATAAAAAAGAGGTGGAGGTAGCCATAACAGAAGAAGCAGAAAAAGAAGAGGAAGAGGAAAAAGAAAAAAGAAGAAGAGAAAGAGGAAAAAGAACAAAAATGATAATACCCTGGGATGTGGGTAAGAAATAACAATGTTTATTACTATCCTCAAGACTTATATAATATATACTTTCCTGGGATGCGGATAAGAAATACAATAATTTATTTATTTGTTTGTTTGTTTACAGTATTTCTAGTCCACCCTTCTCATCCCGCAGGGATGTTAAGACCTATATAATACAGTATATACCTTCCTAGAATGTTGGTAAGAAATAAAATAATAAAAAACAGTAGCAGCAGTAGTAGTTATTGTTATTATTATTATTATTATTATTATTATTAAGGCCTATATATTATATATGTTCCTGAGTCAAGGGTAAGAAATAAAATAATAATAAGCATTATTATTACTACTACCATTAAGTCCTATATACTATATACTTTCATTGGATGTGGGTACTGCTACTAAGATCTATATAATATATATACCTTCCTGGGATGTGGGTAAGAAATAAAGTAGTAGTAGTAGTAGTAGTAATAATAATGACATATATATATTATATACATAGCTGGAATGTTGGTAAGAAATAAAATAATAATAAAAATAGTAATTGGTGTTGTTATTGTAAAGGCCTATATATTATATACATTCCTGAGTCAAGGGTAAGAAATAAAATAATAAGCATTATTATTACTACTACTACTATTAAGACCTATATACTATATACTTTCATTGTATGTGAGTACTGCTACTAAGACCTATATAATATATACCTTCCTGGGATGTGGGTAAGAAATAAAATAGTAGTAGCAGTAATAATAATATTAATAGTAATAATAATGGCCTATATAATATATACCTCCCTGGAATATGGGCAAGTATTATTATTATTATTATTATTACCACCTATATGATATATATCTTCCTGGAATGTGGGTGAGAAATAAAATTAATAAATACTAATACTACTAATAATAAGCATAATTACTACTACTATTAAGACCTATATAATATATACTTTCCTGGGATATGCATAAGAAATAAAATTATTATTATTATTATCATTCTCAAGACCAAGCTCATAAATACCTTCCTGAGATGGATCTCTGACTAGGACCCTACACAGAATCAAGGTGAGGCTTCTTCTTGCCTTTTGGGGTGCAAGGAATCTGCTTTCCTGGCCAGATGGGACCCCCTCCAACCCGCTAAGGCCCATTACCACGTCTCCATGGCTCAGGAGCTGGTAGAGTTCCGCCCGGGGCTTCTCCACTTCGACGGAAGTCTGCACGCGCTCAGAGGGCGGAAGGGGTCCGGTGTGGACTTCCACCCGCTGCAGCATCTTCACCTGCTCTGAGGCGTTCCTTCCCTGAAGGAGAAAGATAATCTCAGTGGGGCAGGAAGTGGAGGAATCTCCTCTGAAGATGATGTTTAGTTACTCTTGGAGGGTTTAATCATACCCTGGAGATTCCCTAAGGAAAATGCCACAATAGGTGTGAAATAAATATTATATTTCATTGCATAATTGTCACACCTTTCCACCTTTTTTCTATCAAAAAATGGCGTGCAATGCACACAAAAACACCACTTTTGCTACCCTGCTTTTGCTACTACCAAAACGGGGTGCAACTATTATGCGATGAACACAAAGATACCACTTTTGCTACCCCAACATAGTGTGCGACTATTATGTGAGGAACACAAATATACCAATTTTGCTACCCCGCTTTTGCTACCACCAAAATGGGGTGCAACCATTGTGTGATGAACACAAAGATACCACTTTTGCTACCCCAACATAGCATCGCGACTATTATGAGGAACACAAATATACCAATTTTGCTACTACCAAAACGGGGTGCAACTATTATGTGAGGAACACAAAGATACCACTTTTGCTACTACCAAAACGGGGTGCAACTATTGTGCGATGAACACAAGATACCACTTTTGCTACCCCAACATAGCATGCGACTATTATGCGAGGAACACAAAGATACCACTTTTGCTACTACCAAAAGCGGGGTGCAACTATTATGTGAGGAACACAAGATACCACTTTTGCTACTACCAAAACGGGGTGCAACTATTATGTGAGGAACACAAAGATACCACTTTGCTACTACCAAAAACGGGTGCAACTATTGTGTGAGGAACACAAAGATACCACTTTGCTACCCCAACATAGTGTGCGACTATTATGTGAGGAACACAAATATACCAATTTTGCTACCCCGCTTTTGCTACCACCAAAATGGGGTGCAACTATTGTGTGATGAACACAAAGATACCACTTTTGCTACCCCAACATAGCATGCGACTATTATGTGAGGAACACAAATATACCAATTTTGCTACTACCAAAACGGGGGTGCAACTATTGTGTGAGGAACACAAAGATACCACTTTTGCTACTACCAAAACGGGGTGCAACTATTGTGTGAGGAACACAAAGATACCACTTTGCTACTCATTAAAACGGGGTGCAACTATTGTGTGAGGAACACAAAGATACCACTTTTGCTACCCCAACATAGTGTGCGACTATTATGTGAGGAACACAAATATACCAATTTTGCTACCCCGCTTTTGCTACCACCAAAATGGGGTGCAACCATTGTGTGATGAACACAAAGATACCACTTTTGCTACCCCAACATAGCATGCGACTATTATGTGAGGAACACAAATATACCAATTTTGCTACTACCAAAACGGGGTGCAACTATTATGTGAGGAACACAAAGATACCACTTTTGCTACTACCAAAACGGGGTGCAACTATTGTGCGATGAACACAAATATACCACTTTTGCTACCCCAACATAGCATGCGACTATTATGCGAGGAACACAAAGATACCACTTTTGCTACTACCAAAACAGGGTGCAACTATTATGTGAGGAACACAAAGATACCACTTTTGCTACTACCAAAACGGGGTGCAACTATTATGTGAGGAACACAAAGATACCACTTTTGCTACTACCAAAACGGGGTGCAACTATTGTGTGAGGAACACAAAGATACCACTTTTGCTACCCCAACATAGTGTGCGACTATTATGTGAGGAACACAAATATACCAATTTTGCTACCCCGCTTTTGCTACCACCAAAATGGGGTGCAACTATTGTGTGATGAACACAAAGATACCACTTTTGCTACCCCAACATAGCATGCGACTATTATGTGAGGAACACAAATATACCAATTTTGCTACTACCAAAACGGGTTCAACTATTATGTGAGGAACACAAAGATACCACTTTTGCTACTACCAAAACGGGGTGCAACTATTGTGCGATGAACACAAAGATACCACTTTTGCTACCCCAACATAGCATCGAGCTATTATGCGAGGAACACAAAAGATACCACTTTTGCTACTACCAAAACGGGGTGCAACTATTGTGTGATGAACACAAAGATACCACTTTTGCTACTCCAACATAGCATGCGACTATTATGCGAGGAACACAAAGATACCACTTTTGCTACTACCAAAACGGGGTGCAACTATTATGTGAGGAACACAAAGATACCACTTTTGCTACTACCAAAACGGGGTGCAACTATTATGAGGAACACAAAGATACCACTTTGCTACTACCAAAACGGGGTGCAACTATTGTGTGAGGAACACAAAGATACCACTTTTGCTACCCCAACATAGTGTGCGACTATTATGTGAGGAACACAAATATACCAATTTTGCTACCCGCTTTTGCTACCACCAAAATGGGGTGCAACTATTGTGATGAACACAAAGATACCACTTTTGCTACCCCAACATAGCATGCGACTATTATGTGAGGAACACAAATATACCAATTTTGCTACTACCAAAACGGGGTGCAACTATTGTGTGAGGAACACAAAGATACCACTTTTGCTACTACCAAAACGGGGTGCAACTATTGTGTGATGAACACAAAGATACCACTTTTGCTACTCCAACATAGCATGCGACTATTATGCGAGGAACACAAAGATACCACTTTTGCTACTACCAAAACGGGGTGCAACTATTATGTGAGGAACACAAAGATACCACTTTTGGTACCCCAACATAGTGTGCGACTATTATGTGAGGAACACAAATATACCATTTTTGCTACCCCCCCCCCCCAATGGGGGAGGGACTATTATGTGATAAAATACAGTATTTCTACTTTACAGACCAAGAACCGATAATTGCTTTCCAGCAAGAATTATGCCTGTGTCCAGCATGGTGTATCCATTTGTGGAGACTGGAGTTCAAAACTCCGCTCAGCCATAGAAAACCATTGAAGGGCCTTGGGTGAAAGCCACTCTCTCTCAGCCTCAAGATGAGGCCAAGGCAAAAAAAAATCTTGCCCAGAAGGATTCTGGCTGTTAGAAGTTGTGGGAACTGGAAGTCCAAAACACCTGAAGGGCTGAAGTTTGCCCAGGACTGTGCTATAAGAAGTTAGTGGCTATGTATCTATTATTAGTATTAGACTGTATTATTTGTTTATTTTTATATATCCTGCTTTATCTATCTTGAAGGAGACTCAAAGCGGCTATGTATCTATCCACGCCTGCAATAGACACAAGTACACACCTGTGATGAGTCCTTCTGTACCTTTGAAACTCAACCCAGACTCACCTCCCAATGGATCCACTTGTACTGGGACAAGTCGACCCGCATCAAAAGTCAGCTGCGGTCACATCTGGAAGATTGCTAAAAATGGGGGGATGAGATGGGGGTGGTCAAGGTCAGTGAGGCCAACTGGACCCCCCTTTCAGCCGCCTCCTCCCCCGCTGGATGCAAGGCGAGCTGAGTTCACCATTAAGGGAGAGAAACTGGTTTTAGAGTGACCAAGTCCAATCCGGCCCAATGTCCATTCCGACTGGCTGCAAATCGAAACAGAAGACAAGGAGAGAAAACACCCCCCCCAACCCCCAAAGCAGGTCCCATAATGGAGGGACCACTGCTGCAGGACACGGGCTCCTGCAAAGTGAGAGTCCAATGATTTCCTTCCGGTGGGAGGATGACAGGAAGGGGAAAGGAAAGAAGGG